>CM031935.1:42369735-42858409 GCA_018703725.1 Brassica juncea | reverse complement strand
TCTGCATGTGCTTCAATGATAAGGCGGATAGATCTCTTTATCTCTTCTGTGCAGATGCTTAGATCCCCTAGGTTGTGGAAGATAGGTTTACAGGTTTTGGTGAGTTTGCTGCTGAGACGAGCTTCTGCTTCCTTCAATTCTTTCCAGATATCTCCAAGAGACTCATCAACCTCGTGTTTTGAGTAAGTGGTCGATGGTGTGGGCTCCGTATCGATCGATGCGGATGTTACCCCGTCGATCGATATTGATCTTTTCTGGCTATGGTTCTGTGCGTTGCGAAGATCTTAAAGTTCCATCTCAAGACGTTGAACCTTCTTGAGTAATCCTTGGTCTGCACTGAACATCCAGTTCATCTCACTGCGAAGCTTTTCTGTGGCCTCTTCTAAACTCTTTTCCATGGAGAGCTTTTCCCATTTGCGTTCTCCAAGTAAACCGGTGAACATCTCGTTGATCTCGTCTTTGGTGTAGGTTTCTTGCACCAATTTTCTTCTTGTAAATGAACTAGCGTGCTCTGGTAGACAGATGTAGGAGCGCTCGTCCATTGAAGTTCTTTGGAGCAGTTTCTTGATGTCGTCTTTAGAAATTCTGATGACGTCACCATCTATTCCTCTAGCAAAACCATTCTCGTCTCTGTAGACCCCATACTCATCTCTCTGCTCCCAAAAGAATTTTCGAACTCCATATCGTAAGGCTCTCTTTCCGAATTTGGGACACTTATCGATCGATGTAACACAATCTGTATCGATCGATTTCTGTTGAAGATATGGATCCTTCATGTTGAGATGGTTATCCTCAGCTTCCTTTGGCTCGGTTGTTGTGTCTGCCTCCTGGTGCTGATAATGATGGTCTGGTCTGTAGCGTTATTGCTGGAATAGGTTGTGGGATCCATTGGCTAACTGTAGGACGTCTGCAATGTCTTCTTTGGATATGTGGAGTGTGCGTCCATCCATTGAGCGTGCAAAGCGTTGTGAATCCCTGAAAATACCAAACTTATCCGGGATTAGATTACCGAAATTAAGTACATTTGAATTTGTTACCTGGGATGATTGGGTGTATGTATCGGTCGATGGCACAGGTTCTGAATCAGTCGATGGTTGTTCAGGCCTATCGGTCGATTGTACTCGTGTCGTGTCGATCGATGAGACTTCTTCGAGTTGGGTGATGTATGTTGGTGTGGCGGTCTTGACCGCGAAGCTCTCGTACTGGTAGTCGCTTGCCCAGCTCCCGATTGAGTAGTCTCCCTCTCGCGTGTTGTTGACTGTGTTGTCGAATGATGCGAGGCAAGTAGTATCGATCGATGGGGAGAAGGCCCTGTAGATCGATGTCGTGATTCTGAGGTTGTGGTGGAGAAGTCGATCTTCATCTTCTGGAAGGTTGTGACATTCTATAGCTCTCTCCTCTTCGTAATCATCAGTGTGGGAACCGAAATTCGCACCGTCAAATTAAGTTGATTTGGAGGAAAGCCAAGCGAACCAAGCCTTCCCTGAAGGTCCCGGATATCTGCTGGGCCGCACACGACACAATCAGTTCGACAAAGAAAATATGAAAACGGAATAAAAATCGTAAAAATAAAGAATAGAGCAAAAGATTTTATTTCCGAATCCGCGTTTGAGCGTGAACAACAGGTAAGAGCCTTGGCTACGAGAGCTGTCGGCAAGTTCGCTAGTCTGATCGCCTAAGTCTATCCTAGTTGAGTCGCAGCTCGCTAGTGAAAACAGAAAAGAATGCTAAGTCGCTCTAAGTGCTAAGTGCTCGAAATTTTGTGATCTGGTTTGCTTCTTGCTCAAAGCTCTCCTTATATACTCCTCCTATGACGGTCTATCTTCTCGCGGGCTGAGTCGGGCTTTTTCCATTTTCGTCCATCTTTGTGTTTATCGGGAAACTTGACATTTATCTTCGGAAATCTCGACATTTATCTTCTGGAAACTTGATATTTATCTCTTATGGGAAACTTGACATTTATCTCTTATGTGAGGATAAAGATAAACCGTCATAGTTATCCTTCTTTTTCGGAAAAATCGTACGTGGGCCGTTTTGGCCGCGTTGGGCCGTTTAGGCGTTTTTACGGTTTTTCGAAAGGAACAGTCTTTGAAGGTCTCGGTGTTTCCGAAGGAACCTTAATTCCTTGTTTAGTCGAGGAAGTGGCGTTCTAGAGTAACCGTGATCATACCAAACCTGCGTAGATTGATCCGAACAAGCTAAGATGGGATCGAACCGGGCACGATAGGAACGAAACCGGGACGGAGGGCCTGACTGACGCCAGGCCGACCCGTGCGACGGGTGCCGCCGGCGCCAGGCCGGCCCGCGTGACGGGTGCCGCCGGCGCCAGGCCGGGTGCCGCCGCGCCAGGCCGGGTGCCGCCGGCGCCAGGCCGACCCGTGCGACGGTGCCGCCGGGCGCCAGGCCAACCCGCGTCCCGCGTGCCGCCGGCGCCAGGCCGGCCCGTCCCGGGTGCCGCCGGCGCCAGGCCTGGTCCGCCTGGCGCCAGCCGCCCGTCGTGCCACCCGCGCCCCGGCCGTGCCGCCCCGGTCCTGCCAGCCGCCCCCGCCAGTCCGCTGGCGCCGCCGGGTGCGCCGGCGCCAGCGCCCGCCCCGGTGCCGCCGGCGCCAGTCCGCCATGCCCGCGTCCCCTGCCTCCAGGGGCCTCGCCATCCCCGCTGCCGTGCGTCCTCCTTCTCCCTTCCATGCCCTTTCCCTGCTTTCCTCCTCGCCGGCCTGTTTCCGCTGCCTCCCCTCCCCGCTTGCTTCTTTGCCAGGCAGTCTTGCCGTATGTTGTTCGTTCGACATCTTTCCCTCGTCAGGTCGTTTGCGGGAAATCTTTCGAGTTTTGGGAGGGTCTCTAGTCGTAGATCTCGAGATAATTGTTCCAACGAGATTCTGCGAGTATCGGGATTTTGAGATGGACTTAGATCTTCAGACTTTCCGTCGTCGAGGATGAGAGCAATGTGGCTCCGGAGTTTTAGATATGTTTAAAGATGAATCTTTAAAACAATCGGGAAGGTTTTACGGAAGACTCATTGTAGATCTCGGACAATCCAGACATGGATTTCAAGGGACCAGGATGCTGTCATTGCCCGAGATCGCGAGACGATCGCATTGATGGGCGCCAGGACCCTCGCCGTTGGCGCCAGATGGGAGTGGACGAGCCTTTCGTGAGTTTTATCGAGCGACGACCCGTTTCTTGGATTTGATCGTCGCTTGGCTTTTCTTTCGAGGACTTTCGGGTGACGATTTCGTCATTGACCGATTTTGACCCCAACAAAGATGGCGGTGGAGATATTTAAGGAGCTTCCTAATTTCCATTCTACAGAGAACGAAGACATTTTCCACTGTTGATGTTCGTGGATGATGATGTACTTGACTCAGGATAGGATGTAGTAATTTGTCAACTATCCAAACAATTATGCTTTTGTATAAGGAAACGTAACAGGGTCAGGATAGGAGGTAGTATTTTTTGTAACCTATCCTCCTACCAAACTAACAGTGTAGGAAATGTTAGTTTGGTAGTGCAGTAACCTAATATAACCTAGCCTTTTTCATGCTTGTCGTTTTAATACCAAACATAACATAACATTTTTTTGGCATAACATAACAGAAGGTCGTCTGGACTCCTGGACGACTTAACAGAAGGACGTCTGGACTCCTGGACGACTTAGAAGAAGGTCGTCTGGACTTCTTGACGACTTAACAGAAGGTAAGGTCGTCTGGACAGACGACTTTATACTAAGTGGTCTGGTTTTGTTGAGCTTAAAAATAATTTATAAATTAAAAAGAAAATATTTGGACAAGTGAAAAATAAAAATCATGTAATTATAAACAGTTTTAAATGATGTAAATTAACATATAATAAAAATGAATAGTTTTCAACATAGATGAGTGAAAGTAGTTAATCATGATATTCTTTGGTTTTGAGGGTTTGAAAACAATGTCGTAGTATTGTATGTATTCTTAGGGTTAGATTTTGGAAACCTTCGAAATTTTTAAATTTTTTTTTTTACTTATATGTCTTTATTTCTGTGTATAGTTAACACTTTTTAAGTTTAATTTGATTTTTTTAAAGTGTCTAGTTAGTTAATTAAGTTTAGGGGTTATGTTTAGGGTCGAGACGACTTAACTATAAGTCGTCTGTTGAATAATTAAGCTAGACGACTTAAATTTAAGTCGTCCAAACCGGACCGAAGCTCGAAATTTAAAATGTCCTTTTAACCTAACTAGATTATTTACCGGACGTATATAATGTCTTTTTTTTTACTCACTTTTTGGCGGAATTCAGAAAAAACCCAAACGTCGTTTCTCTCAAAGGCGATTTTGAAGGCGATTTCCGTCGATTCTCTCCAATCCATCGTTCTCACCGTCGATTCTCTCTAATCCGACGTTATCACTATCGTTCTCAACACCTTTCTCACAGCCGCTTCCTCTATTTAAGTTCTGAGAGGAAACCCTAGCCGCGCATTCTCAGCCGTCTCGTTGAACTCCACCGCCGTTAAGTTATACATAACCGCCGCTGTGTCGAAGGCGACTATATCTTCTCCAAATTTTCAGGTCTGCTATAAAATGTTGTAATTTAGGGTCTGGGAAGACTTATAGTTAAGTCGTCTGGAAAGTAATCCATCTGGACGACCTTGAGAGACCTCAATGTGTTGTTACAGAGGAGATGACTTCTTTCTGGGGGTTGTTGGGACTTCATGTCGAAGCTGGGCCAACTACTCAACAGATAATAGAAGCACTTCAGAGATGCGAAGGGTGGTCTCCGGATGATCGCAAGCGGCTCGCGTACCTTGCCATCTTCACTGGATACATTGAAGGGAGAAAGTTTTCAACCCCTACACGGGTTATTCTGGCAAGGCTAGTGATGGACCGAGAACGGTTCGAGAATTATCCATGGGGGAGAGTTGCGTTTAAGGTGTTGATGGACTCTGTGAAGGGCAGAGATATTTCAGGTTGTTACACAATTCATGGGTTTGCGGCAGCTCTCTAGGTCTGGGTGTACACAGCTCTGCCGGAATTGGGTGCTACTTATGGTCAACCTCTCCTAAACAATCCATCTCCACCGATACTGGCTTTCAAGGGTGGCAAGGAACGCAGATTGTTTAAAGAGGCTATCCTCAGACAGGTAAAAAACTTATAATTAAGTCGTCTAGAAAGTAATCCAGCTGGACGACTTAATAGACGACTTATAAGTAAGTCGTTTGGAAAACTTTCCAGACGACTTAATTATAAGTCGTCTATTAAGTCATCCAGCTGGAATACTTTCCAGACGACTTAATTATAAGTCGTCTATTAAGTCGTCCAGCTGGATTACTTTCTAGACGACTTATAATTAAGTCTTCTGCGAATTTTTAATTTTTTTTACATCTTTCTTAATCCATCTAACTTCATATCTTCTATTTACTGCAGACTAGGGTGATGAACTTTGTTCAGAAGAACACCGTTAAAGAAATGATTCCAAAATGGGAGTCTGATGCTGAGGATGTCGCCGCGGACAACATTATTAAAATCATGTTTGTGAAGAAAAAGTGGAAGTGGACCAAGGATTGCTGGGAAGTCACTGGTACTCAAGGAAAGAGACAGCCAGCGAGGAAGAAAGATACCGTGAAGGATGACAGTCCAAGACCTCGGAAGAAAGCTAGACTAGAGGCACCTACAGAGGCTAGTGAAGAGGCACCTACAGAGGCTAGTGAAGATGCAGCTAAAGAGGCGAGTGAAAACGGACCTGCAGAGGCGATTGAAGAGGCACCTGCAGAGGCTCGTTCAAAAGTGACTACGACTGTTGATGGGTTGACCAGAGAGGAAATTGAAGCCATGTTCAAGGACATAGTTGATTCCATGAGGGAAGGGTTTGGGACGTGCCTTGGAGAGATCAAGGCTCTCGAAAAGGGTGGAAGCTTTGGAGAAGAATGTTGGTCTCATGACAAAACGGAAAGGGACACCATCTCATAAAACAGGGAGAGGGACAAAGGCACCAGATGTGCCTGGAGATGGTAGTTCCTTGCCGGAGGATAAAGGCCCAGATGTGCCTGGAGATGGTAGTTCCTTGCCGGAGGATAAAGGCCCTGAGGTGCCTACAGATGCTAGTTCCTTGCCGGAGGATAAAGGGCCTGAGGTGCCTACAGATGCTAGTTCCTTGCCGGAAGATAAAGGGCCTGAGGTGCCTACAGATGCTAGTTCCTTGCCGGAGGATAAATGGCCTGATGTGCCTACAGATGGTAGTTCCTTGCAAGAGAAGAAAGGTCCTGATGTGCGTAGAGATGCTAGTTCCTCGCAAGAACTGAGCGTTGTTGTATTGAACAAAACTCAACCCAGTGTTGACGATATACAAATTGGGCAAACTAGACCTGAAGAAAGGAGGGACGCTGCTATGGCCATTGGCCGTGAAAAGAGTGATCGAAGAAGGAAACCTGCTGCTTCACAGCAATCTCCTTATGCGGGCAACACGACGGCCAAGGCGATCATTCCAAACACGAAGCAGCATTCAGGCTATAATCCTTTTGCACCAAATGACAAGGATAAATTGAAAGAGCTCGCTACTTGGTTGCAAGCCTGTCCGTAAGTGTTTGCTTTTCCCATAATAGCTTGCTTTAGTCTGCAAAAACTGATCGCTTTTTAACATTTTGTGTTTGCAGTGAATATAAAACACCCTACGACCAAAAACCACGGAATAGTCGCACTTGGTGGTATCAGATCCTCCGGAGAGACTTAGAATGGCTGGAGGACTGTGTAAGTCTTCTGCTTGACTTAGTTCAATTACTTGTAAGTCGTCTGGACAGTTGTCTACGTAGACGACTTACCCTTAAGTCGTCTGGTTCGTAGATGACTGTCCAGACGACTTACCCTTAAGTCTTCTGGTTCGTAGATGACTGTCCGGACGACTTACCCTTAAGTCGTATGGTTCGTAGATGACTTTCATTACTAACTTACAGTTACTAACTAAGTCGTCTGATATCTTATATGCAGCATATTGATGCTTGGATAAATGTGCTGAGGAAGAGGTACACGGATAACCCACATCATTTTAGGAGCGACAAGTTATGCTTCCTTGATCATCTCTTTGCTCATCATTGGAGTTTTAACTACAAGGAGTTTAAGGATTCCGAGCCCGATATGAATGGTTTAGGAAGAAGACTACCTGGTGGGGCGTTTAATTATTATAGCGGCAGTGTACCATCATTTTGCAGTTCAAACAGGATTTGGGGCGTTGATATCACAAATGTCTATGCGCCAGTGAACCACAAGGACAGTCATTGGATTGCTATGTGGATCCAAATCCCTAAGAGGCACATTGTCGTCTTTGACAGCATCATTTCAAGTATCTCCCCAGAAACACTCAATGTGGTAATGGAGCCTTTTCTCCAAATGATCCCTTATATGCTTGTTGAGTGTGCTCCCAATGACGTGGTACGTGCCGAATACAGCCTGGAGCCATTCACTTATGAGAGACTAAAGGATTTACCTCAGGCCAGATCTGGTGATTGTGGTGTGTACGCTCTAAAGTACATTGAATGTCATGCTCTTGGGATGCCATTTAATAAAAAAGACTTTGCTAAGAACAAGGGGAAGGCTATTAGGGATAAGATGGCGGTGGATATATTTGAAGAGTTTCCTGACGTGCATCTGTGGGAAAACAGTGATGGCGATTGTTGGGGTCAAAAATGGTTATCTCGAAATCTACGGCCAAAGATCCTTCCAAACTCGAAGATTTCCCGCACGAATGACTAGCGGAGGAAAGATCGAGCAACGGAAAACCCACGAACGGCAAGACGGCCTAGCGCCGGCGGCACGCGGGACGAGGGCCGGCCTGGCGCCGGCGGCACCCCGGCCTGGCACCGGCGGCAACCCGGCCTGGTGCCGGCGGCACCCGTCACGCGGGCCGGCCTTGCATCGGGCGTCACGCGGGATGCGGGCCGGCCTGGCGCCGGCGGTACCCCGGCCTGGCGACGGCGGCACGCGGGACGCGGGCCGGCCTGGCTCCGGCGGCACCCGACCTGGCGTCGGCGTCACCCGTCACTCGTGTCCGGCCTGGCGCCGGCGGCACCCGGCCTGGCTCCGGCGGCACCCCGGCCTGGCGCCGGCGGCACCACGGCCTTGCGGCCTGGCGCCAGGCGGCACGCGGGACAACTCGGAATACAGTGTCCTAAATCTCTCCGGAGATTTACATAGCCATATGGCATAAGAAACTAACTGATCATTGTTTAATATGATTCAGATGTCGAGATCAGACAACTCGGAATACAGTGTCCTAAATCTCTCCGGAGACAACTATGTTGTATGGACCATGAACACTTCTGGCACATTAAAGTCTAGGGGACTGTGGGAGTGTGTCAAATTCAACAATGATACCATTGCGTGTGAGAGGCAATGGGCCCTCAGAATCATGAAGAATCATCTCTGTGAGGAACTGAGAACGATGTACAAGTACATTAAGGATCCTCATGATCTCTGGTATTCATTGAATAACAAATACTCAGAATCAGTAGTACATGAAGCTGAAAGAGAATGGCGTGAGCTCAGGTTCCAGGATTATGAGTCTGTGGGAGACTATCATTCTGACCTTATGAGAATCTCTTATACTCTTAATCTGTGTGGTGAATTGATAACCAACGAGGACAAGCTCGTTAAGACTCGTGAAACGATCCATCCGCAGGATGTGAGGTTATCATATCACACCAGTATGTGCACCACTTACTTCGACTTACTCAACATCCTATTGGCGGTTGAGAAGAAGGAGCAGATAAGAGCAAAGAACATCAAAGAATTTGATGAGATCATGTACATACACAGGCTGAGACAAGAATTTGATCATATAATTCCTGAAGCTGATGAAGCTGAGGAGGAAGAATCCGAGTGGACTCACGTGGATAGTGATCTTGATTTATTCATTGAATAAAGATTTCGATGTTCTGAATTTTATTTTATAATTTGGTGTTCATTTTTATCTTGTCATTTACAAAGCATTAATAAAGGTTTTTATTTGCTTGATGGAAATTTTTTTTTTATGACAAGTAAAAATTGGGATCAGTGAGTCTTGACCAAAGATTTTTTTTACCCACACATATAAGTCCTATTGAGTATTGGGATCAGTATGATCAACTCAAGAGAAAAATGGTTTCCATGGACTAAGGGAAGAAAAATCCTACAGATTTTTCATGGATTAAGGGAAGAAAAATCCTACATATTTTTTTTAAGGAAAATCGCCAAAGGGGTCAAGATTTTACTCTCCATATTGATCTAGACTATGCAAGGGATCAGTATGATAAGGAACAAGTGGTTTTAAGGTAACCTGAAAGGTTGACCACGAAATTATACTTAATCTGTACGACAGAATTAGTCATTCTGATCGAAAAATAAACTTGATGCAAAGTTTAAAGGCACAAAAGAATTATCCCATAAATCTCACATTGTGAAACATGTACACAAGGGAAATTCATAAGGTTTGATTGTCACAAAGCATCACGAAATGGCATATTATCTTTGTGTAAGGGACAAACGATTTTATAGCATGTTCATGAGGGGTAGAATAGACACTCCGTGTGGCACATGACCATACTAGCCAAAACGTGATAACTTGGCCTATAGAGCCATAACCTATGAGGTTTAGACTATAAAAGTCATGAGAAAAGTCATGAGCATCCGCAGATCACAGTATGTTCATGAGGGGGAGAGAGGATAACCCTATGATACATGAACACACCATAATCTAGCGGCCAAGTTAAACTCAGACATATTGTCCTTTAAAGACAATCAGATATATGAACTTCTAGTTCTCTGACTCTCCATACAGAGGTCACAAAGATATTTGATTAAGGACATATTAATCTTAAAGACTAAAAGTCTATATGCTTGGAGACATCAAAGTATTTACATGTATGAAAGGAATGATGCATCAGACCATTAAAGTAAAGCATAGATATTCCCATCTAAAGTATGATAAAGGGTCATAATCCAGACACCATCCTAAGAGATTATATATAGACCACCACAAATATATGTGCCGTCTAGGATGGAACCTCATAAGGAAATGAGATAGAATGGAAATATATGTTGGATAAGGAAAATGTCTTTCTCCCACGAATCCAAAGGAACCATGAACCTAACATGGGTGATTAGATTATGGTTAAAGGACACGGATTGTATATCCGTCTATCCAACATTAAATGGAGAAAGCTATAAGCTGGTAAATAATATATGAAAGGATTGGTATGAACCATCCCTGTCTTGGCAAGATCCTCGGACCATAGATTATAAATCATGGACGTCCATACTAAGAAAAATCATATTACATGATAGCCAGACAGATTAGACCCAATGACTAAGTCATTCCAGCTTAGCACCACGAAATAAATGTCCTGGTAGAGACATAATCAAGTGCTATAAAGTCTAAAGGATAGACGAGTATGTTCCATTAGAAAAGGAACCTCGGATAGAAAGAGAAAAGGTGCTCATAATAAAGGATCCGGGTTCACTAAGGAAACCAGAACAGACATTGAGAAAAGGCTGCGCAGCTAAACATCTAAGGTACCAAACCATATAGTCTTGGGACGCCAAGCTATAAAGGTAAACAAAGGTCCTTGATAAGAATCTCAAATTGATCAAGATCATGTCTGGAACATAATGGAACAACATAAGAGTGTTAACACCAATGATGTATATATACATAAAGCTCATGAGAAAGAAAGCACTTGAGTAAAGAGAGGATCATTAACCCACGTTAGAGTACTCATAAAATCATAAAGGGAACGTGAGGTTTTTAAGGTTAAATAAAGGAGATGGGCGTATGGGACATATATAATATGGAAACGCTATCTGACCAGTGACATAAGAGTCTTGTGATACCGTGAGATGTAGGACATAACCGGATAGGCAAAGGGTCGTCCATGTCCATACCTAAAGCATTCAATGAATGGTTTAATACACAAGGTTATCCAAAAAGACTAAGGAACATGTTACAAGGAAATAAATTCCTATGTGGTGGATGCTACTACAATCCGAAATTGGATAAGGTCTGGAAAGAAATAATGAAGTAGTAAGAACTATGATATTCACTGGATAAAGGATATAGAGGTACCTATATAACTTATGATCCAAGAGATCTTAAAGGATGAGAAAAGGAATTCTCATAAAACAGTGTTGTTCCCGAGCTGTTCATGGACTGTATTAGAAACAGCTGTATATAAAGGACTAAGTTATACTTAGTAAATAAGTTCTATCAAGAACAACCAGTCCATAAATTATGAAGGAAAATCCTTGTGTATATACTGGACAAATCCATAGAAAGTTTGAATGGTTCAAACCATTGGATAAACATACCATATTTATATGTGTTATGACTGCAATAAAATTGCAGCAAACCATAGGTGTGTTTATAAGTGATAACCACGTCCTAAACCATATAATGAGGTGGAAGATGACCACAAGGGAAGGCAAAGAAAGTCATCTGGTCCACGCCATTAAGTCCTTGCCGACCATGACCATGTCCGACTTAGTTTTCAGCTCAAATATTCATATGGCAAAAGGGTATGAGCTTAGGTCATGGAATGGACTTAAGGTACTAACTATCAGTATAGATAATCTGAAGTATAAGTGATAGAAATAAGGTTCTAAAGGAAGCATAGGTTGTATGCAAACCTCACTTATATAATCACCACGTATAAGCCATGTTGTTACAGCAACATTGAGCAATGAATACCTCGACCATTGATTGGCGAGATGCAGGCATGAATGGACTAAGTCCATAACCTGACCCTCATGCATATGCACGTGGTTTGATCTAAAATAAAGAAGGTCATGGGAAGCCATCAAAGGAAAACTTTGGATCACTTTGTTTTAAACAAAGATTATTGTGTGGGATTATAAAGGAACCCTTATATTTATCAATGGATAAAAGAAATCCACAATGGTACAAGAGTGTAACCAGAAAACATATTTAGTTAAAGTTAAATAGATCCATAGTTTGATGAGCAAGTATATATTAAAGTGTCAACAGTATGGCTAAGCCATATGACCTATATATATACATATGTCCGTGGGACATAAGAGAAACTGCAGGTACAGTTTGATCAAGGATTGAAAATCTATCCAAGTACAAGTCATTAGCCGTCCGACCATCACATGGAGTGACCATCACATGGAGTGACCAGCTATAGAGAGACCAGTTCACGGAGTGATTAGCTATAAGGGCTACACGTCTTGACCATGTCTCAATGGAGTTCCAGAAGATATGGGAGACATGTTACAATCCGACAAAGGAACTATTGCTACATCAACAAGCAAGAAGATCATCTACAAGAATTGAGTGCACCAAATAGAAGGATCTTCGAAGATGTAGTCATCAGGGGGAGTTCATGTGTTGTACTCTTTTTCCTGTTCTTGGTTTTCCTTTTACCACATTGGGTTTTGGGTTTTCCAGGAGAGGTTTTAATGAGGCAACATCAAAGCATGAATGAACCTTGAGCCTGGATGTGTCGATCAAAGGGGAGTGTTAAGGATCACTTGGTGATCGACTCATGAACAAGCTCAAGTCATCAAAACCCGTTCATCCATCCAGCATGCCCAATCTCTAATGCCTTAGAAGATTGGGATATTTCCATATTTATCTATATGTTAATGTTTATCCTTTTACATATTGTATAAGGAATATATATGTATTATTTCCTATTACCATTAGGACTAGTATTTATCTCATGTATATATATATAGACCTCTGGTCGAATGGAATAAGAATAATAAGATTTACACACAACTCTCTTTATTCACAACATATTGGATTTTGTTTTTTCTTTTTTCTAAAAGGAAACTGCGAAAGTATTTATTTTTATTTTTTTGTTAGTCAAGAGAGCTTCATTCCACATGTGCCGTTCAAGACTAAAAGGCCCCTCACCCAACCTAAAGAAAAAAAAATTGACGTCACAAAATGATGTAAAAAAAAAAATGTTTGACGTTTCAAAATCGACGGCTGATATTAAACAATCGTTTCATATTGTTGACTGATGACAAAAGTCTGCAACTGCGTTTTTATAAAGCGGATTAATTTGCTTCTATCTCTCAACATTTCTGAGAAACCAAGAAACGCGAATCTAGGATTAAAGATGGCTATGAAGAAGGCTAAAGAGATCGTTTCCAGCAATGCCGTCGTTGTTTTCAGGTCCGTCTCTTCTCGACTCATGTTTTTTACTCTCGATTAACGCATGGTTGTTTGTGAAGGCTTTGATTGTGTGTATGTTGCCATGGAAAGATATTACAATAATCAAGCATATCATCCATTGACGTAGGTGTACCAAAGATAGTCTTTGTATTTTGATGTGTTTATTTTTTGCAGCAAGTCGTATTGCCCTTACTGTGTGAAAGTGAAGGATCTTTTGAAGAAACTGGGAACTAAATTCATCGCAGTTGAGCTCGACAAAGAAAGTAATAATCCCCAATCTTCATCGTATAATCATTTCTTTGTTTATGATCCAAAAATCCAAGGCTTCTCTGCTTTTACTGTTTTGAGAAACTTTGTGATTGTTCTCTTCTCTTGCCTGTTTCCTTAGAGGTTTTGTTCACGAACCGACTGTAGAAAGTTTATCTGGCATCCAACTTTAGGTTTTTGTTTCATCCAACTGCACGCCTTCTTTGGAGTTTCTTGTTTAGTTATTGATTCCTATCCAAGTATATATCTAAAATGTCTCTCTGCTTTCTCTTACAGTTTTTGTTTCTCTAAAGATTCGAGTTAGGTTTTCCATTCCATGTATAGGTTTCTTGCTGGGATCATTACACTCAGATGTGTATACTAATTTGATTCTGACTCATCAAAAATCTATACTCAACCATTGTTCATTGTTCTTATTATTTATGATAAAGGTGATGGTACCCAAGTTCAGTCAGCTCTTGCAGAATGGACAGGACAACGCACCGTTCCTAATGTGTTCATAGGTGAAAAACACATCGGTGGCTGCGATTGTAAGAGAACTAGAGCACAATTCTCTTTCCATTTTTTCTTCTTAAAAGCTTTTTTCTGATTTTTTCCATTCGTTTTTCTCTAAACCAAATCTTGTGGTTTTCATTTTTTTTTTTTTTTTTTTTTGTAGCGGTAACCAACCTGCACAAAAAAGGTAAGTTGGTTCCTATGTTTACTGTGTTGGAGACTGGTTTCACCAACGCTAAACCCGTTTCAAGAATCCGGTCCAATATCGTAAAAACTCGACAAGGAGACAGCAGGTCCACGGAAGTTGAGGGCCCGTCCCGAGTTGGAAAGACTGTCCATGCCGAACTGACACGATCAAAGCAAAAACAGAAAAAAGATCAGAACACTAAATATGGTTTGTAAAGATACTTGATACCCGCCGGAGATCATGTCGTCATTATGATTCGCTCATCAGCACCCATAAAAGGACCAAGGAGATAGAGAGGGGATCCGAATTTCTTCAAATCGAACTTATAGTCTAAATATTTTTTTACTTTCTTATTCTTTGATACCCTCATGGTCACGATTTTGTATCAGATCATAATATCAATAAACACACACATTTTTCATACAAGATTCTAAGTAGACATTCTTTTCATCAATTACTTATTCGGCACGTTAACATAAACTCTAACCCTAATTTTAGAGTTGGAACCCTCTGAAGTGTAGACAGAAGTGATAAAGTGACGAAGACTTGGAAAGCAAAAACGATGATTTGCTCAGAATCGTGTTCTGTTCCTAAAACAGAGCAAAAGGAAACAGAAGAGAAGTGTTGTAATGGGCTCAAGTGAAGATGACAAAGCACCGAGATGTGAGACAAGCTTTACTAAGAATGGAATGGGCTTGCAGAAGACAGAACAAAAGCCCATTCAATCACAGAAACAAGCAACGGCTACATCAACATACACAAACGAAAACAGAGTAAAAGACAAGACTGGTGGTCCTGCACCGTACGTAACAGAGCAACCAATGGCGTTGAAGAATCGATTTGAAGTGCTGGAATCCAATGAAGATGTGTTGCCCTAATTGACAGCTGGCGTTTTATTTAGGGCTTTCGTCTCTAAATAAATAGATCCTTTGCTCTTGTAATACACCTTTAAGCAAGAAATAAATAAAGAAAGTTCAAGTTTACATATTTTTCTATTCTAGATTCAGTTCTTCGTTTGCTTTCATGGTATCAGAGCTCAGTGAGCACATCCTGAGCCATGGACAACGCTTTAGATCTCTACTCTCAACCGAAGCTGGACATCACCAACTGTGTCACCATCAAACTTACTGAGCGCAACTACATACATTGGAAACGCCAGTTTGAGTCTTTTCTCTCAGGAGTTGGTCTTTTAGGGTTCGTGAATGGAGCTTCTCCACCACCAATTCCAAACATCCATGTTCCAAACATCAACGGAGGCTTTCGAGACGTCCCTAATCCGGGCTATCAGCTGTGGGTTAGATCTGACCAGATTGTTCAAGCATGGCTCGTCGGTTCCCTGGCAGAATATATTCTAAGCATCGTTCTTGGTGCTCAGACAGCTCAGGAAGTATGGGTTTCTCTGGGTAATCACTTCAACAGGGTTTCTTCCTCACGCCTTTTTGAGCTCCAACGCCGCCTTCAGACAGTCTCCAAGACCAACAAAACCATGAGCGACTATCTGAAAGAAATCAAAGGCTTGTGTGACCAATTAAACTCTGTTGGAAGTTCGGTTACAGAGAAAATGAAAGTTTTTGCGGCTCTACAAGGTTTGGGACGTGAATATGAGCCAATCAAAACCAGTAAAGAAGGAGCCATGGATTCTCCTCTACCTCCTACTTTCGAAGACATTGTCCCTCGCCTCACTGGTTTTGATGACCGCCTCAAGTCTTATGAAACAACGCAGACGACTGTATCTCCTCACCTAGCCTTTCACGTGTCTGCCACAGAACCAAACTACTCCCAAGACGCAAGCTACTCTCAGCAAACTCCTCACTTTACACAATACCGAGGTCGAGGAAACAACAATGGTCGTTTTGGATACAACAGAGGCCGAGGTTATTCAACTAGAGGCCGTGGTTTTCATCAGCAAGCTGCTAATAGCAACAACACATCTCAAGGTGAATCCTCAACTCGACCAACCTGTCAAATCTGTGGGAGATTCAGACACAATGCTCTCAAATGCTACAGACGCTTTGACATATCTTATCAAAGTTCTGATTTGCCTTCTGCAATGGCTACACTTCACGTCACAAATGATCCTCCGACGATAGAGCAGAGCTACAACGGGACATAGTGGTATCCAGACACAGCAGCGTCAGCTCATGGTACCAATTCTCTGCAGCACCTACAAACTTCTCAGATGTATCATGGCAATGACTCTGTTATGGTTGCAGATGGTAATTTTCTTCCTATCACTCATATAGGATCAGTTCCCCTATAGCCTGCAGCTGGATCCACAGGTATATTATCCTTGAAAGATGTATTGGTCTGTCCTGATATTGCTAAATCATTACTCTCAGTATCTAAGTTGACAGTTGATTTTCCCTGTAAGTTTACATTTGACTGTGATGGTGTGTGTGTTAAGGACAAGCTCACCAAACAAACTCTGACTCAAGGAAGCAGGCATAAAAATCTTTATGTTCTGGACAACTCAAATTTTACTGCCTTCTACACAGCAAGACAGTTCACTGCCAGTGCTGAGGTGTGGCACAGAAGGTTGGGTCATCCCAGTGGAGAGATTCTTCAGTTTCTGTCCAAAAATCAAGCTATTAGTGTCAATAAAAGCATGTCCAAGATCTGTGATTCCTGTCAACTTGGAAAGAGTGCTAAACTTCCTTTCTCTAGTTCATCTTTTGTGTCTCATAAACCCCTCGAGAGGGTACACTGTGATCTATGGGGGCCTTCTCCTGTTGTCTCAGTTCAAGGCTTCAAATCTTATGCTATATTTGTAGACAGTTTCTCTCGATTTTGCTGGTTCTATCCCATGAGACAGAAGTCTGATTTTCTTCAAATTTTTATCTTGTGGCAAAGTCTGGTTGAGAAACAATTGAATCAGAAAGTCCTCATGTTTCAATGTGATGGAGGAGGTGAGTTTACAAGCAATAACTTTGTGGCTCATCTCTCTACTCATGGAATTAAACAACTGATCTCTTGTCCACATACTCCCCAACAAAATGGGATAGCAGAGAGAAAATACAGACATATTACAGAGCTTTGCTTGTCTATGTTGTTCGATGGAAAAGTCTCTCAGAAGTATTGGGTAGAAGCCTTTTTCACCTCACGTTTTCTCGGCAATCTACTACCATCTTCTTCCTTATCAGACAACAAAAGCCCCTACGAAGTGTTGTTCAACAGAAAACCAGAGTATTCTGCTCTTCGAATTTTTGGGAGTGCTTGTTATCCCTCTCTTCGACCATACACTTCAAACAAACTGGATCCAAAATCCTTGCAGTGTGTTTTTCTCGGTTACAACGATTAGCAAAAATCCATGATCCATAATACATGGGCTTTACTATCTCTGGTGTCTCTTCCTTGTAAGGGAGAAGAAGTTTAACTTTGTGAGGATCAATGGGATTTGCCTTTAATGATCGTCAGGAGAGGAAGACCAGAAAAATCATTGGATGAAGGCGTGATCTTGAATCAAAAAGAGGCGACCAGTAAAAAGTTTTGCTTAAGAAAAATGATGAACAGTAAGAAAGAAAATAATGGAAGTGGGAAACTGATTCGAGTAATCACAAGGAAAAAGGAGAAACTGAAACGACTGCTCCTAGGACGTATATCAGGATTCATAGGATTAGCAAAATATTTTGGCTGTTTCAATCTCAACTGTAGGATCTGAACATCACGAGTATTGCAATTATGGAAGTTTTGGTAATATATGACATGTGTTAGTATCATGTGGGGAAGCCGTCTTGACATCCTAACCTTCCATCTCAGTGATAGGATGCTCCATTTTCAAGACGGCGACGAACTCTTCACTAGATCACGAAAGTATATTATCTGCTGCTTTCCAGATTTGAATTCTCACTATAAATTATGAGGGGTAAATGTTGGACCTAGATCTAACATCGAAGTCGGATTACAAAGAGACAAGCTTTCGAGTACTCGAGAGGGCTCAGTTACGGCTTATACAGAGACCATAAGACGCCAAGGAGAGATGATCAATGTCAAGAAAGGAAATAAAGGTCGTGAAGATCGAAGTCGATGTTAGATAAAGACTCGGTCTCGGTCTAACCAGAGATCCCGAGAGTCACATTAACTGGAAGGATGAGAACCTTAATTTAAGGAGAGTCGGAGAAATAGTACATGATACATTCATACACACACACATGTACTTTTCACATCAAGCTTTCCTTATAAACATATCAGTCACTTTGTTCATCTGATTTGCTATTCATTCTTTTTTTCGTTAGCGATCTTGTCACCCGATTGCATTAGTATGATCCATTTTATCAATTTTTTAATTACACCGTTGTTGTTCTTTGGAGTTAGTTTTACATCTTTAATTGCCATTTTCCACCTAATTCGACACCCTTAGCTCCAGATCAACCAAATAACTGAAGAACCAGTAAAGGATTAAAATACTCTGAAACATGTACTATAACTCAATAAACGATTAAAAGCAAATGTTAGAAATTGGTAAAACACTGTTTATCAATACTCTTTTTTTTTTCTTTTGGGCAAAACCAATACTCTAGTTCTTTCCTTTCAAATTTACATAAACATGCACTCTCAAATACTAATTGTGGATTTTAAGATCCTTAATTACGTATATTAATTTATTAATAGATTTTGACTTGCGCTTACAAAGCGTATATATATTTTTGGTTAATAGTTTCTATAAAATTTTACATAAATTTATTTGGTTTGATTAGATAAAACATAATTTGTCGAAACCTCCTTGGTCCAGTGGTTTAACTAAATGTTCACTAATGGTTCTACACCAATCTGGGTTTCAATTTCCGGAGAATACAAATTATGCAGAATATTGGAAAAAATGCTTACAAGAGATCTCTAGCATTGCGTAAGGAGTACCATCAGGAATGGATCTCATCAGGTGGCTCAGGATTATGTAGTCAGAAATGAATCCTCGTAAGGTAGGTAGAGTTGTCGGCTATATTA
The DNA here is from genome assembly GCA_018703725.1 of Brassica juncea. NCBI lineage: Eukaryota > Viridiplantae > Streptophyta > Magnoliopsida > Brassicales > Brassicaceae > Brassica > Brassica juncea. The sequence goes on along the minus strand of CM031935.1, from coordinate 42,839,382 downwards.
TCGTCTATGTAATGTTTCTCATAGTCTTTAATAGCATAATTAACAACCAGTGTTAAAAAAATAATATAATTTGAAACTTTACTATCATATATTTTTCAAAATGAGGAGATGTAAATATTTTAATTGTTTTGTTTTACTAAATATGTTAACTATTGTTGGTATTGATAAATTTTGTAGCTGTGCAAGACTTAATATATACTAAATGGATTAAATACAATGTTTTCGAACCCAATCCAGACCCACGATCGAACTGGTAAACTCGGTGACCCGTAGATAATTCGTTTGAATTTATTGAATACACATTAAGAAAAATCGATATAACGTGGTAAAAATCTCAAAACCCGTCAATAACCCGCAAACTGACACTGTTGACCCGGTGAAACCCAAAAAATTATGATGATGGTTTTAAAATTGATTACTTTGAAAATTTGGTTTTTAATTCTTTTGATTTTGATGAACTTTTACTTTGTCTTTTAAAATATATATATAGAAAATGGAAATAGAAAAAACCAAAATTTATTAATATGATTCACTATTAATTTATTTTTGCTATTGATAGTCAATTAAAAATTATATTTTTGTATATTTTGAATATTCTTGATTTGGATACGCCATACTATTTTACCCCATTTCAAATCTGGTCCGAAGATCCGATCCAAGTGTTACAAAGGCCAAAATAAGCATCGACATGGCTCAAGAGGAAACGATAAGTCCACGAAGGACTAAGCCCGCCTCAAGCTGAAGGAATCTTATGGACCGAGTATTATGCTAATATGGATTACCTTTTCTGGAGAAAAAATAGCATTGACGAACCAGAATTAGACAGAGATCCTTATCCCTGGATAATCTGGTATATTTGGAAGGCCCGAAATGAAAAACTCTTAGGGGATTGATAGGGATCCACTAGAGCTAGTTTGTTATGCAGAAAGTGAATGTCAAGCATGGTTCAATGCAAACGAGATGGAGCTTACTATTCCACAAGATCACAGTATTAAGAAACCCCAAGTCTTAAGCTTTGGAAATATCTGCGTGTTAGATGGGTCATGGACATCCACAGCATAGTTCAGCGGGTGTGGATGGGAATGGTTGGAAAGTTTGGGGAAGGTTCAACTTATGAGGATATGAAATTATCCACGACAAGAGTCTACTTTGCATTCAGAAGTTGAAACACTACGATGGGCGATGGAGAGTATGCTCCAGCATTCATTCGACATGTCAGAGTTCTGGGACGGATTGCAAGGAGTTGATTGCCATGATTAAGGAGCCTCATGCTTGACCAAGCTTTGCAACAGAATTGGAGAGGATAGAGACTCTACATATATGTTTGTCAGACTTCAAGATCTTTCATAGTCCACGAGCGTAAAATCAAATTTCGGATTCTTTAGCTAGGCCTGCGAAATCTTTCCATAGAGAGATTTGTTTCATTGGTTGTTCTATTCCGGTCTGGTTACCCAAACCACCTCAAGTTGACTAATAGAATAGCCGTTCATTGTAAAAAAACAACGAAATAACATTGGCCATGATTATTTATTTTTATTTTTTTGGCATCTACGGCCATGGTTATTAGTAGCGGCAGTTCTTTATTAAATTGACGAAAAAATTAACATTGTATCATTAACGACGAATAATCATCAGAAAACAAAATGATGAGTTTACTTCCAAGTTTTATACTATACTTAAAGATCAATTCTTTTTTCCTTGCAAATTTTACGAGGCTAGCAATTGCAACCTTTTGTTTATACGAAGCTATCATGATTTCTTTCCATCGGAAATTTAACACCAAACATGTTTGGCGTAACTCTTCAAGATTAAAATCCAATCCTTGTTTCCAAGCCTGCATGGTCAGACACAATGTGTGCCTAACAAAGTTATGGCACATTTGGGGAAATGCCATCTTCACTCGAACTAGGGTGTTAAGTAGGTAGCTGAGAATTTGGAAAGTAATGCCACACTTTTCAGAATACGTAGCATATGATCCATAATGCATGGGCTTTACTTTCTCTGGTGTCTCTTCCTTGTAAGGGAGAAGAAGTTTAACTTTGTGAGGATCAATTGGATTTGCCTTCAATGATCGTCAGGAGAGGAAGACCAGAAAAATTATTGGATGAAGGCGTGATCTTGAATCAAAAAGAGGCGACAAGTAAAAAGTTTTGCTTAAGAAAAATGATGAACAGTAAGAAAGAAAATAATGGAAGTGGGAAACTGATTCGAGTAATCACAAGGAAAAAGGAGAAACTGAAACGACTGCTCCTAGGACGTATATCAGGATTCATAGGATTAGCAAAATATTTTGTGTCAGAATAAATAAAAAGGCAATCCAAGTTCCACATCTTATATTAGATAAAAAAGGGTCTAATATATATAATTGATCCAATCCCACTTAGTATGAGGTCTTTTGGGAGTAACGACCCAAGAACAAATCCTCGAGAGCTTAGGTCCAAAGCGGACAATATCATACTAAGCAAGGGGTTGGACATCTGGTGACGGACGTTTGGCTCTAGTTAGCGTTTGGCCTAGAGCACGAGCATCCGATCTGGCTCTAGTAGAGCATCTAGCCCAGGAGTGCATCCGATCCCTCACAATAGATTGGTATCAGAGCCAAGGTTTCATGGTCCTTGGTTTGAGGGGAGGATTGTCAGAATAAATAAAAAGGCAATCTAAGTCCCACATCGGATATTAGACAAAAAGGGTCTAATATATATAATTTGGTCCAATCCACTTAGTATGAGGCCTTTTGGGAGTAACGACCCAAGAACAAATCCGTGAGAGCTTTGGCCCAAAGCGGACAATATCATACTAAGCAAAGGATTGGACATCTGGTGACGGACGTTTGGCTCTAGTTGAGCGTTTCCAGCATGGGCATCCGGTCTGGCTCTAGTAGAGCATCTGGCCCAGGAGTGCATCCGATCCGTCACAATACTTTGGCTGTTTCAATCTCAACCGTAGGATCTGAACATCACGAATATTGCAATTATGGCAGTTTTGGTAATATGTGATATGTGTTAGTATCATGTGGGGAAGTCGTCTTGACATCCTAACCTTCCATCTCAGTGATAGGATGCTCCATTATCAAGACGGCGACGAACTCCTCACTAGATCACGAAAGTCTATTATCTGCTGCTTTCCAGATTTGAATTCTCACTATAAATTATGAGGGGTAAATGTTGGACCTAGATCTAACATCGAAGTAGGATTACAAAGAGACGAGATTTCGAGTACTCAAGAGGGCTCAGTTACGGCTTATACAGAGACCATAAGACGCCAAGGAGAGATGATCAATGTCAAAAAAAGGAAATAAAGGTCGTGAAGATCGAAGTGGATGTTAGATAAACACTCGGTCTCGGTCTAACCAGAGATCCCGAGAGTCACAGTAACTGGAAGGATGAGAACATTCATTTAAGGAGAGTCGGAGAAATAGTAAATGATACATTCATACACACACACATGTACTTTTGACATCAAGCTTTCCTTATAAACATATCAGTCACTTTGTTCATCTGATTTGCTATTCATTCTTTTTTGTTAGCGATCTTGTCACCCGATTGCATTAGTATGATTTATTTTATCAATTTTTTAATTACACCGTTGTTGTTCTTTGGAGTTAGTTTTACAACTTTAATTGCCGTTTTCCACCTAATTCGACACCCTTAGCTCCAGATCAACCAAATAACTGAAGAACCAGTAAAGGATTAAAATACTCTGAAACATATACTATAACTCAATAAACGATTAAAAGCAAATGTTAGAAATTGGTAAAACACTGTTTATCAATACTCTGGTTCTTTCTTTTCAAATTTACATAAACATACACTCTCAAATACTAATCGTGGATTTTAAGATCCTTAATTATGTATATTAATTTATTAATAGATTTTTACTTGCGCTTACAAAGCGCATATATATATTTGGTTAATAGTTTCTATAAAATTTGACATAAAGTTATTTGGTTTGATTAGATAAAACATAATTTGTCGAAACCTCCTTGGTCCAGTAGTTAAACTAAGGGTTCAGTAATGGTTCTACACCAATCTGGGTTTCAATTTCTGGAGAATGCAAATTATGCAGAATATTGGAGAAAATGCTTACAAGAGATCTCCAGCATGGCGTAAGGAGTACCATCAGGAATGGATCTCATCAAGTGGCTCAGGATTATGTAGTCAGACATGAATCCTCGTAAGATAGGTAGAGTTGTCGGCTATATTATCGTCTATGTAATGTTTCTCATAGTCTTTAATAGCATAATTAACCAGTGTTAAAAAAGATAATATAATTTGAAACTTTACTATCATATATTTTTCAAAATGAGGAGATGTAAATATTTTAATTGTTTTGTTTTACTAAATATGTTAACTATTGTTGGTATTGATAAATTTTGTAGCTGTGCAAGACTTAATATATACTAAATGGATTAAATACAATGTTTTCAAACCCGATCCAGGCCCACGATCAAACTGGTAAACTCGGTGACCCGTAGATAATCCGTTTGAATTTATTGAATACCCATTTTTAAGAAAAATCGATATAACCTGGTAAAAATCTCAAAACCCGTCAATAACCCGCAAACTGACATTGTTGACCTGGTGAAACCCAAAAAGTTATGATGATGGTTTTAAATTGATTAAACTTTGAAAATTTGGTTTGTAATTCTTTTGATTTTGATGAATTTTCACTTTGTCTTTAAAAAATATATATATATATATATATATAGAAAATGGTAATAGAAAAAACCAAAATTTATTAATATGATTCACTATTAATTTATTTTTGCTTTTGATAGTCTATTAAAATTATATTTTTGTTTATTTTGAATATTCTTGATTTGGATACACCGTACTATTTTACCCCAATTCAAATCTGGTCTGAAGATCCGATCCAAGTGTCACAAAGGCCAAAATCAGCATCGACATGGCTCAAGAGGAAACGATAAGTCCACGAAGGACTAAGCCCGCCTCGAGCTGAAGGAATCTTATGGACCGATCTCGGCAAGTAAATGCAAAACGTACGGAAGTCAAAAGCATTAAAGATCCGTCATCAAGGCATATGACCTTGAGATCACGCCACCATTACAATCCGCCAGGAAATCTTATAAAAGAAGAAGAAGGAGACAAAGAAAGGGTCTCCGAATTCTTTTATAGCTAAACTATGCTTGCATTATATAAAATATTCATTGCTATTAAGTACTTTTTATATTATCAAACCATCAATAAAAACATCCATTTTCCATATTTTATTGTAGCCTTGTCTTTTTCATTTATAGCCTACTTGTTGATCAAATTTTCTTATTCACAAATCTTATTTTTAAGTGAATTTTAAGATTCATCAGTGTCATTGCACTGATTGAAGAAGACATACTCAACTTTCTCAACAATCTTTTCCACACAAAAAAGGACAAGATTTTTAAACTACAATATATAATATTAGTTTCGTCCCAGCGATCACTTAAACTGCAACCTCTGACACAATGGCCAGGGTCCTTCCCAGATTAACTAATGACCTCCGGCTTCGAAGTGTTATTAAATTAGATAGTTTTGTTAATTACTTCCTCTTTAGATTGCTCTAATTAAAGAAAAAGATGGATTTTAGGATTGGGTTCGATTCACGACGTTTTTAAGGCCACTTCTACATATCCTCATAGAAATGATGATCGGTATAGCTCTGATCCAGAATTTTTTTTTTCCGATCCAGAAATTGCATTACTGAGGCAGGACAACAATTCGTGGAAACATCTTTAAATGACGGAGAGCATGTTCGACATCTTAGTGCGGGGAACCCAGAGGGCACTCGTGCTTTAGAGCTTAGACGTCAAGCTATTTGCATCCATACTACGGCTCAGCCGTAGTCTCAGGAGAAGATTGAGCTAGACTGTAGAGCAGCTTAAGTGGCTGAAGCGACAAGTGTGGAGCTTTTAACGATTATAAATTTGAACTAATAATTAGTTCAATTTATTAGCTTTTAAAACTATTTTGAATATTTTTGGTTTTTATAATTTTTTAAAATATTTTACTTTATACGTTTTGATAATGTATTAAACTTTTCGTTTTTAATAGTAAAAATATACAACGTATTTACAACAAAAATATATATGCCTTGCTAATTCGTCGTGAAATAACGATGACTTATTGAAGATGGAGGAAGAGAAAGAGGTACTGGAGCCCGGAATAACTAAGCTTCAAACCTTTGCTTGGATGATTAAAGCGCCTCAAAAATATGTCATCTTATATGGCAATTGATAATAGGACATGTGGCAGTAACGAAGAATTTGAATTGGCGTAATATGAAATGTGATAACTACTACCCACAATGTGGAGAACTAGAAGAGTCTGTTACTCATGCTATCTTCGAATGCCCACCAGCTTTACAAGCTTGGTCCTTATCAGCTACTCCAACTAGTCCATATATCTTTCTAGTACCGAGTATTATGCTAATATGGATTACCTTTTCTGGAGAAAGAATAGCATTGTCGAGCCAGAATTAGACAGAGATCCTTATCCCTGGATAATATGGTATATTTGGAAGGTCCGAAATGAAAAACTCTTAGGGGATTGATAGGGATCCACTGGAGCTAGTTCGTTATGCAAAAAGTGAGTGTCAAGCATGGTTCAATGCAAACGAGATGGAGCTTACTATTCCACAAGATCAGAGTATTAAGGAACCCCAAGTCTTAAGCTTGGGAAATATCTGCATGTTAGATGGGTCATGGACATCCACATCATAGTTCAGCGGGTGTGGATGGACATGGTTGGACAGTTTGGGGAAGGTTCAACTTATGGGGACATGAAATTATCCACGGCAAGAGTCTGCTTTGCATTCAGAAGTTGAAGCACTAAGATGGGAGATAGAGAGTATGCTCCAGCATTCATTCGACATGTCAGAGCTCTGGGACGGATTGCAAGGAGTTGATCGCCATAATTAAGGAGCCTCATGCTTGGCCAAGCTTTGCAACAGAATTGGAGAGGATAGAGACTCTATAGATATGTTTTCTAGACTTCAAGATCTTTCATATTCCACGAGCGCAAAATCAAATTTCAGATTTTTAGCTAGGTTTGCGAGATCTTTTCATAGAGAGATTTGTTTCTTTGGTTTTTTTGTTTCGGTCTGGTTATCCAGACCACCTCAAGTTGAGTAATAGAATAGCTGTTCGACGTAAAAAAAAAAAAAAACAACGAAATAACATTGGCCATGGTTATTTATTTTAATTTTTTGGCATCTTCGGCCTGGTTATTAGTAGCGGTAGTTCTTTATTAAATTGACGAAAAAAATAACATTGTATCATTAACGACGAACAATCATCAGAAAACAAAATGATGAGTTTACGTCCAAGTTTTATACTATACTTAAAGATCAATTCTTTTTTCCTTGCAAATTTTACGAGGCTAGCAATTGCAACCTTTTGTTTATACGAAGTTACCATGATTTCTTTCCATCGGAAAATTAACACCAAATTTATGACAATTTGTTTGTTACGACGTCCTATGATGTTGTGTATGTTGTTAATCTGTTGTAACCCGTCTATAACGACAATTTTGGTCAGTCTTTAAGACTGTTTTCTTGAAGTGTTTGTTGTATAAAGCCTTAGTTTGATTATGATTCATGAAGTACCGTTGCGATTTCTTATGGGTGTCTGTCTGCATATGTGAATATATTCAGTCATAAAAGAAGACAAAAGGAGAATACTTCGTACCAGTATATACAAGTTCTTTTGACCTAAATAAATATATGCGGATGGACCGACCATCAATGCACGATTGTTTGTTTGTATTTGCAAATTTCTCAAAATGAATCGACTAGATTTGTTCATTTGTATACTAGTGGCGAGAGTACATAATTTATACTTAAAAAAGAAATTTAAATAAACAAAGATGGATATATTAGAAACGAAGAAAAAAATCTACGACTGTATACATGGTGTTATATATCACTTAAGTTTTCTAGTGTTATCATATTCATTATTTTTATGAATATATCCCCTTTTCTAAGCATTGTTACAAAATCTGGAATCTTTTGGAGAAAAGAAAATGCAAACAAAAGTACATAGACTCTTCACTTGCCCCTATGGATAGGTCAAAAAGATAATCTTATTTGCATTGTATGACCCAGAAAAGTCAAACCCAAGTGTATATCCAAGAAGCATAACCTAAGTTCAAATTTTGAATTTCTTTTCTTTCATCTTTTGTTTTTCTTTTTGACAAAACTTCTTTCATCTTTTATTGAAGAAAACAATCAAAAACGTGTGTTCAAAAAAAAAACATTCAAAAACGTTGAAATATCGTTAGATAACGTTAAATCTAATTAATATTCTGGACTTCTGGTTAAATGTATGGAGAACATGAATTTAAATGTATGGCGCAAGTAACGATGGAGCCACCTCCTGAGTCCACAATAGTGTGTTCGGATGCAGCTTGGAGAAAAGAGGACAAGAAAGCAGGGCTTGGATGGATGGTGACCACCTCAAGATTTGAGATCCGTCGGAAGAAGCCTCAATGGCACATCTCCTCACCACTCGTTGCCGAGGGATTAGCCATTAGAGAGGCGCTGCTCGTCTGCAAAGAGCATGACTTTGGAAATCTCCACCTCCAATCGGATTCTTCACCCATGATCAATGCCATAAACCGAGCAGAGCCTGTAATTGAAGTCCATGGAATTCTCTCCGACATCCACATCATTTGTTGCTCTTCTGATGTTTCGATTTCTTTCTCTTGGATCCCTATAAAAAAATGTTGTTGCTGATTCCTTATCAAAGGAAGCGTTATGTATGGTTGAGGCTTTATTGCCCACACCTAACTTGGCTGTTTGAGTTTTAATGAAAAGTTTGTTTGTGTTAAAAAAAAAGTAGTCGCCAAATCACCAATAACATGTGGGGGCAAAATTTGATTTGACGATTTATATAGGGATGGAAAAAATATCCATAAATTTTGATTCGATTCTTTATCCATTTTGATTTGAACCGAAAAATCCGGATATAGTCTACGAAGCAAGTATCCGCAAGAAACAAATCAAATCACAAATACTAATATTTTTAGGAACGGATTTCCGATCCGTTATACGCATATGTATATATAAATATATTTACAGAATTATATATATAAGTTATATAAATATTATAGTTTATATAAGTTTTACAGTATTTTTGTTTACTAAATTTATTAAATTATTTATTGAAATTTTTAAAAAGTAAATAAATTATTATTTTTATAATAAAATATTATTATTTTATTTATTTTGGATTTTTAATTTATTTTCTAATTTTTCATTTATTTTAACGGATCGAATCGGATATCCCCTAAAATCTAAAATTTTCCGAATATCTAGGACATCGAATATTCGGATGGCTAAGGGTCGAATTGGATCGGATAGTTAATTATTCGGACGAAACAGATCGGATCACGAGTACCACCAAAAACCTGTATATATATATATATATATATATATTACTTGCTTAGAAGCTGATTACTATTTCGTGTAACCAAACTTATAAACGCTCAAAGTTATGTTTTTATATAGCTTGTTGATAGTACGTAATGCTTTTTAATATAGGATATCAAACATTACATCATCATATAATCTCTAACTCTATTATATATGATGATCAACTACTTGCAACCCCTGTTCGGAAACTCGCTACGCACTATCCGTGCGGTAACCCCGAGCCTAGCGAGTTGTGAAAAAATCGGAGATTAAGCGGGATTAGTTTTACGTATTTATCGTATATATATTATTAAATGTGTCGTCATACCAAGAAATTACCTTAGTTTGTTGGTTCGAGTGCCTCCGACTTTAGCAGAGGACGCGGGTTTGACCAACGGAAGCGTCTGTTTTGTTTTTTTTTCTAATTTTTTCTTTAATGAATACATTTACCAAAATACCCTCATCTTCTTCCTTTTCCCTGTCGCACCAGAAACCCTAATTTCTGCGTTTTCAATTTTTTTTTTCACGATTCCTCCGCGTTTTCACTGGTTTTTCTGATGTTTATGCCTAGTTATGATAGATTCACAACGAAACTTATGATTTTGAGCTTAAAATTGAGAAAAATCGAACTTTTTGTGAAGAGTCCGAGTTTTTGGACGAATTGGGGCAAAACGCCACTGTAGCTTACCGATTCACGTTTAATCTATTGGAGTAGGATTTCTATAAGAATTAGGACATCATACAAATATGATTTAGCTAAGGTTTTCTATTATTTTCATAAGGTTTTCCATTATTTTCCTAGATAGCTTGCGCTTTAAGTTTTTCCTATTTTCAGATTACTTCTCTTGTATAAATACCAAGCTTCATTCTCAATAATATTCAAGTTAACTTTGGGAACTAATATTTGTCATGGTATCAGAGCATAACCAAAATTAAAAACATCCAAAATCAATTTCTTTGAAACATCCTTGTTGTTCTTACGAAAACCGGAGATCAACTTCTTCATTCAAAACCTCAGTTTTTCGAAATCAAAAACAGAGCTCTGTCATAACATACATCTTCAAGCATGGCGATTATTCCAAGCGACCTCAAATACAAAACAATCTCGCCTTACGATTTATCATCTAATGATAATCCAGGCACCATCATCTCTCAACCTCTTCTCAACGGATCAAATTACGACGAATGGGCCATCAACTTTCGTATGGGGATAAGCTCACGAAAGAAGTTTGGTTTTCTTGACGGCAGTCTTCCTAAACCGGCAGCCGATTCACCTCACCTTGAAAATTGGACAGCAAACAATCATCTCATCGTAGGGTGGATAAAACTAACAATCGAACCAAAAATCAGATCATCTATCTCGACTCGGGAAATCGCAAAGGACCTATGGGAGATAATCAAAAAGCGCTACTCAATCAAGAGTGGGGCGCGACTTGAACAACTGCGGAAAGCTTTGGAAAATTGCAAACAGAATGGTTCCACCATTGATGACTACTTTGGTCGTCTAACAAAAATAGGGGACGGAATCGCTGATTGCATGACTTCTAAACAATGTAGCTGTGGAAAGTGTGAATGTGATCTAAACTCAGCAAGAGATCAAGAAACAGAAACTCTCCGTGTTCATGATTTCTTGGCGGGGTTGGACGATGCTACTCATGGCGTCATAAGATCTCAGATTTGTGCAATCTCACAACTTCCTGATCTTGATAGCGTTTATCAGACCGTCTCACAGAACGAGATTATTCGCTCCAACATAACTCCGGAACAACCAATAATGGGATTTTCTTCTCAAAACCGCAACCCATCTAATACTTCTAAACCAACTACAAGACCTATCAATAAAGATCCTACCCGTCAATGTACTGTTTGTGGTCGAACAGGACATGAGGCCTCGGGATGCTTCACCATCATAGGATACCCCGACTGGTGGGAAGGTCAAAAGAACAGAGTCAACAATCGACCATCATCAACTAAACCTGCTGAAGCAAAAGGCGTGACACCAAAAGCAAATACGGCCAGTGTTTCTAAAAATAACACAAAAGTTACAAGCAAACATAACTATCTCTGATGTAGATCGCCAAGGACTCAGTGGCATCACCGATGAGCAATGGAGCATTGTTCAGAAACTAATCAATAAAGGAGCAACCAATAATCATCTAAATGGTAAGAAAAACGAGGGTATATGGATCTTAGATACCGGAGCCACTCACCATATGACAGGACAACTCGAGATAATGGAGAATATTCGCAATATTGCACCTATCCTGTCTTATTACCTGAAGGTTCTGAAGCAGTAGCTTCCAAACAAGGAACCGTCAAGCTCACTCCGTCGCTACACATTCAGAATGTGTATTATGTGGAGGGCTTCCATATTAATCTCATATCCTTTGGCCAGCTTGTCACAGATAATTTTTTGGTTGGCCAAGTTACTGATAAACTTATGATCTTACAGGACCGTACCTCGAGGATGCTGATTGGAGCGGGTGAAAGAGAGGGAGAGGGATTGTACCGGTTTCGAGGGATCGAGTCAATAACGTCACTCCAGAAAACTGTACTAGAAGATTCAGTTTTGTGGCATCGTCGTTTTGGGAATCCGTCATCTCGGATCACTGGCATAATCTCTGCAGCAGAAAACTCTTCGTCCAGAAACAATGAGGATTTTATTAAGTCTTGTGATATTTGTTTTCGAGCCAAACAAACTCGGCAAAGTTTTCCAGATATTTTTCATAATGCAAAAGAAAATTTTGAATTAATACATTGTGATCTTTGGGGACTATATCGAACTACAGCTCTCTGTGGTTCTCGGTACTTCCTTACAATTGTCGATGATCACTCACGCGCTGTATGGCTGTACCTTCTACCCGACAAGACAATGGTGGCTCAACAGCTAAAAGAGTTATTAGCTCTCGTCGAAACATAATTCTCATCAAAGGTTAAAACATTACGGAGTGATAACGGCACGGAGTTCTTGTGTCTTACACAATTCTTAAAAGAAAAAGGTGTGGTTCATGAAACATCGTGCGTCCATACACCTCAACAAAACGGCCGGGCAGAACGCAAACACCGCCATATTCTCAACGTCGCCTGCGCCTTAAAATTTCAAGCAAATTTACCAATAGAGTTCTGGGGAGAATGTGTTTTGACTGCGGCTCATCTGATCAATCGTACACCATCGACGTTGCTCAAGCAAAAATCACCACTTGAAATATTACATGGTACTCCTCCAACGATATCTCACCTGCGTGCATTGGATTGTCTGGCCTACGCTCATAACAAAAACACAAAAGGGGATAAATTTGCATCCCGGAGTCAACGATGTATTCTACTTGGATATCCGCCAGGGACGAAGGGCTGGAAACTATTCGACTTAGAAAAAGAAACCGTGTTTATCTCAAGGGATGTTGAGTTCCAAGAGCACGTGTTTCCATTCCGTGAAACACAAGCAACGTCATCATCACCTATCTTGCCTCCGATCACGTTACCTTCATCTACAGACAATGAAGAAGAGGCAACACAATCACCTATTCTTCACACGACTTTGCCTCAAGAAGTTTCAGACACTTCAGTGGCCTCCGATAAAGAACATACTGAAACAGAGCATCATGACACGAACCAAGAACCTTTGGGACGCGGACATCGGACACACAAACCTTCAACTCGCTATCGAGACTATGTTATCAACTCTGTCACTGCAATCCCCTCTACTCCTTCTCTCCCGTCTTCCATTCCATCATCGTCCTCAGGTTCGTGTTATCCCTTATCTGATTATTTTGTTTATGATCGTATTTCTACTAAGCATCGCAGCTACATCATCGCCTTATCAACCAACATGGAACCAAAGTACTTCAAACAAGCTATGAGGGACAAAGTGTGGTGTGATGCTATGAAAGCTGAAATTGAGGCTCTTGAAAGAAACCACACATGGGATCTTCAAGACTTACCACCAAACAAGAGAGCTCTTGGTTGTAAGTGGGTTTATACGATCAAACCTTGTTCTGATGGGACTATTGAGCGATATAAGGCTTGTCTAGTAGTCTTAAAGGAACAATCAGAAAGAAGGTCTCGACTATACAGAAACTTTCTCTCCAGTTGCGAAGATGACGACCGTCCGCTTATTCCTTGATATTGCGGCAAAGATGAATCATGAAATCCATCAAATGGATGTCTATAATGCTTTTCTACATGGGGATCTACAAGAAGAAGTTTATATGAAGATGCCTCCAGGATTCTCTAATCCGAATGATACTCGCGTATGTCGACTTCGTAAATCATTATATGGTCTTAAGCAAGCACCTCGCTGTTGGTTTGCCAAGTTGGTTGAAGCTCTTCTGAAGTACGGTTTCTCTCAAACATATTCTCACTCATTGTTCGTCTACTCTAGGAATGGAACCACACTTCGGATTCTCGTTTATGTCGATGATTTGATCATCTCTGGCGATTCACCCTCTGCCATCAACTCTTTCAAAACATATCTTTCTATATGTTTTTATATGAAAGACCTTGGGCCTCTTAAGTATTTTCTTGGTTTGGAAGTGGCTAGGAGTCCTCAAGGAATCTATTTGTGCCAACGTAAGTATACGCTGGATATAGTTACAGAGTGTGGGCTACTATATTGCAAAACGGCTGGCTCACCCATGGATCAAAACCATACTTTAGGCCGTGCGCGAGGTGATTTGTTACCGGATCCAGAGCGCTATCGCCGTCTGATTGGGCGTCTTATTTATCTACTTGCGACACGACCAGACCTTGCCTATTCAGTTCATATACTCTCTCAGTTTATGCAGAAACCTCAAGAAGAGCATTGGCTTGCAGCTGTAAAAACTGTTCGATATTTAAAGGGAACTATTGGGCAAGGTGTTCTCTTTCGAGCCAACACCACGTTTCACATCACTGGCTGGTGCGACGCCGATTGGGGCGCATGTCCTGGTACACGTCATTCGCTCACTGGCTGGATAATACAGTTTGGGACTTCTCCTATTTGCTGGAAAACCAAGAAACAAAATGCAGTCTCTCTCTCATCAACTGAAGCTGAGTTCCGTGCAATGAAAGCAATTACGAAGGAGCTCATCTGGATCAAAGGTCTTCTTTCGGAGCTGGGTTTCACACATGATGCGCCAATGACAGTATGCTGCGACAACAAATCTGCTTTACACATCAGTGCTAATCCTGTTCTTCACGAGCAAACTAAACACATGGGAATCATTTGTCAGTTTGTTCGTAAGGAGATAATCAAAGGTGTCATCAAAACAATTCATGTCTCTTCTCATGATCAGCTAGCAGACATCTTGACCAAGGCTTTAGGACGGAAGGAGTTCGATGCATTTCTTCTCAAGTTAGGCATCAAAAATATTCATGCTCCAACTTGAGGGGGGGGGGGGGGGGGTATTGGAGTAGGATTTCTATAAGAATTAGGAAATCATACAAATATGATTTAGCTAAGGTTTTCTATTATTTTCATAAGGTTTTCCATTATTTTCCTAGATAGCTTGCACTTTAAGTTTTTCCTATTTTCAGATTACTTCTCTTGTATAAATACCAAGCTTCATTCTCAATAATATTCAAGTTAACTTTGATCCCAAACTAAGATTTGTCATAATCGCCGATTATACGGTCTCCACGGGCGCGTTTTAGAACAGGGCCTGCAACATATGTGATATTGATGATTATTTATACGGATAATGATTCCACAATGAAGCTCTCGTGAAACATTTGGATAGATAGATGGTTCTACATATGCGACATCCTAGATGGACAAGCTCTCTCCACAACAAACGACTATAACAAATGACTTTGTCCACAGTGCTCTTGAACCCTCAAAAAAATTGCATCCTGTAAGATGCACAAAATTGCATAGTATGACCTAGGTGTAAAAACCTTTAAACTTTAACCATTACGCTAACTTGCTTCCACAATAAAATTAAACTAGAGCTTGACCCGCGCTGCGGCGCGGATATTAGTTCTTACGTTTTATATTTTATATTTATTTTTCATGATTATTGTTATGTATTTTAGATGTTTCGCCATATAACTAATTGCATTTAAAAGACCGGACCGAATCGGATAATATAGTTATTTTTGGTGCATATATCCGAATCCGTTTCAGATACATCGATTATTTGGATATTTTTATGTTCCTATACATTAGAACCGAACTCATCTAGACCCGGGAGAACCCAACTCGAAACACACACATAAATTTATAATATCCAGCGGGTTTAATTTCAAAACCCAAAAAAAAAACTCGATACCCAAAAGAAACAATCCGTACCTGAATGGATACCCGAATGTCCATGCCTAATTGATTCCGTAAATAGAAAAAAAATCTTATTCTTTGTATTTGACTGAATTAAGTGAAATAGAAAGAGTTTTTTCTTATTTAGTAAAATATTTAAATGGAGTGAAAAATTAAATGACAATTAATATAATATGTTTTAAGTTATTAATTTTTTCAAATAAACTGTATCTTTGAATTAAGTGTTTGGCTACGTAATTTTTCAACAGATTGAAACTGAATAAAAAAAAGTTTCAATAAACAGGCTAAACCAAACTTTTAACCATATGCTTTTTCATTTTCATTTTTATAATTGGTACAAAGGTAATGTTGATTAAATAATAAATAAAAATCTGTACTATTATATTTATGGTAATATAACTAATGATGTTATGTATTGTTAAGATAATATAATTAATGTAATAATTAATTGAAAATAAGGGTAGTTGTCACTTAAAATTTTTACCTATACGAAACTCACAGCATCTCTAGTTGTAAAGTAGATATTTCCACAACAACTTTTTTAAGAATTGAAAATTTTAAGATTGGGTTTTCAAATGACAGAACTTCATAAGAATTTTTCGCCATTACCATATATGAGTGTTTTATTTTTTAATTATAATTACTTTACTTATTGAATTAAGGTTTTAGTGATGAAGTTCTTCAATTATTTTTGAATTGTAAACAAATCCTCAATTAAGTTTTTTGTGTTTTTTCCCTTCCATTTACAACGTCTGTCACATTCTGTCTATAATTATGTAACTGAAGGTTACAGACATTAATATTTTTTAAGAGGGATTAAAATATCTTCTCTATTAAAAGAGAAGTACAATTTTTATCTACCATGAAAAGTCATAATAGGTCTATTTCGTCAATTACATCTATTTGATTATCTACATTATCTATTAAGTATATAACATTTCTAAAAAATCTTTTTAATTATGAGGATTTTAATAATAAATAAATTTTAGTTGTAAATTTTAATTTTACTTTTAGCTATAACAAAATCTGTATGAGAAAAAATCTAACAAGTTTTATAACTATAGTTTTTTTTTTTTGAACGAGTTTTATAACTATAGTTTATATCTTATCTTCTCTATTAAAAGAGAAGTACAATTTTTATCTACCATGAAAAAGTCATAATAGGTCTATTTCGTCAATTACATCTATTTGATTATCTACATTATCTATTAAGTATATAACATTTCTAAAAAATCTTTTTAATTATGAGGATTTTAATAATAAATAAATTTTAGTTGTAAATTTTAATTTTACTTTTAGCTATAACAAAATCTGTATGAGAAAAAATCTAACAAGTTTTATAACTATAGTTTTTTTTTTGAACGAGTTTTATAACTATAGTTTATATCTTATCTTCTCTATTAAAAGAGAAGTACAATTTTTATCTACCATGAAAAAGTCATAATAGGTCTATTTCGTCAATTACATCTATTTGATTATCTACATTATCTATTAAGTATATAACATTTCTAAAAAATCTTTTTAATTATGAGGATTTTAATAATAAATAAATTTTAGTTGTAAATTTAAATTTTACTTTTAGCGATAACAAAATCTGTTTGAGAAAAAATCTAACAAGTTTTATAACTATAGTTTTTTATCTTATTTGATTCTTTCTACCTATTCTATGCGTGCGTCTCGATAGTCTTTTAGAAGAGCTTCCTTATAACTTATGTTTCCAGGTGTTAGAAGGTTGTAGCTGTTCAGCAGGTGCAGCTAAAGGAGGATGGTCAAGGGAATCATCTAACTTTGCCTTTTTTTGTTAAATTTTATTCTGTGGGTTCCTTTATTCATCAGGATTTGCCTATATAAACACATTGTCATATATCCTCCAATCTCCACACGCACAAGTTGACACATACAAGAATAAACCCGCTAAAGCAAACTCTACTGACTCAAAAACTGTTTGCTGTTATTTACAATGGACTACAGACTGTCAGGGGAGCCCTCGGAAACCCAAAGGTACTTTTGTGTTATTGTGTTAGATCTTGGTTTTCTTTGGATACAGTTTTACCATCTTTGATAGGATTGAACAAGGTTTCCTTTCTCACAAGTGATACGTTTTATCAACATCAAATGACTTTGGAACATAAACTATAAGTAACTTAACTTAGGTAAAAGAATTGTACCAAAAAAGAACTTAGGTAAAAGAAAAATTAACGTAGGACAATCAATTTGTTACACAAATCTGTAACACCTAAACTGATATTTTCATTCTTAGAAAAAAACTATATGTAACGTAAGAGTATTATAAAATTTTGTCTTTAGTGTGAATTAAAATAATTGTGAAACAAATATATATATTGTCACTATGAAACAAATATATATCACCAATAATATACGCTCATAATAGACGCTTTAAGTAGTCGGAACTGTGAATGTACCCCATCAAATCATCTGAAATTCGATTTGGAAATCCTCTAGTTAAAAAAACAAAAATTGCGAGATAAACAATGATAAAAAGAAGCATGGATGCAGGAACAAGTGTGGAGGGTGTTATAGGCAATTCAACAAGAAAGAACATCTGGTGGAACACATGAGGACGTCTTACCATTCGGTTCATGAACCCACGTGTGGCATCTGCAACAAACACTGCCGATCTTTTGATTCCCTCCGTGAACATCTCATTGGTATATCTCCAACCTCTGTATATATCGGATCTACATTCTGACTCTCTAGTTTTGCTTTCTAATTTAATTTAAAATTATATTGTATGTAGGGCCATTGCCGAAACAAGAATGTAAGAACATTTTTAGCATCTGCGGCTGCAGATTCTGCCTAATGATCCTTGAAAGCCCCAACGCTCGTAGGATCCATCAGGAGAGATGCCAATTCTCAAACGTCAATTATGTAATTAATAATTATACATAAGTTAATATTTGCATTTATGAATTAACTACAGATCATTGCTAGAAGTTTCGATTTCAAACACAGAAGAAGCATTTTGTGCATCTTTTTGTGTGTGTTCGTTTTACATTTTGTGATGAAATATTTTATTTTATAAAATAATTATGCAAATGATAACTTAAATAAAAACACATTACTGTAATAAACATAAATGAAAACAAACAGTCTATTCTTTCTATTTGTAGCTTGTTCTAATATCTAAGAAAACATTTCAGGGAGTAACTACTCGTATGGCGGTCTTAGGCCTAAGAGACAACCCTACAATCGATTACACTTCTTCCAGTTTACCACGAGTGGTCGCACTCTCATGCAAGATGGTTGGCGGAGGGAGTGACGGATCGCTTGACCTATGCGCGAGGGTTTGCATAACAGATGAAAACGAAAACGTGATTTTCCACACGTACGTGAAGCCACCATTGCCCATAACGAACTACAGGTACGAGACTACAGGAATACGACCTGAGAATCTAAGGGACGCAATGTCATTGAAGCAAGCACAGCGAAAGATTAAAGAGTTTCTTTGTAATGGAGAACCGATGTGGAAGATTCGTCCAAGTGGGAAAGCGAGGATTCTCGTGGGACATGGACTTGATAGCCATCTTGACTGTCTTCAACTTGAATATTCTTCATCCATGATAAGGTAAATATACCTTTTACTACACACAACCTTTTTGAAAGCTAACGACAAAATTTCACTCATACCACTGGTGCAGATTAGTCCGGATTTTATTCATTATATATGATCATTAATAAATAGAGTATGTATGATAAGACAAATATGTTTATATTTTCAATAGAGATACTGCAGAATACCCTCCATTAATGAAAACAAGCAAGCTAAGCAACTCGCTCAAGTACTTAACCCAAGCCTATCTGGGGTAAATATTCTTCTTCTTTTCTTTTTTTGCATCTCTATTTTCTATTGAACATAATTGAAAGACCCATAAGACATGAATGGCTACACTTTTGAAATTTAATCTCAGCTCATCTGGATATAATTTTTAAAATATTCGTCATACGATGATACAAGTTGGTAAATATAACTTTAGTTAAGCAAAAAAAAAACTATAGTTCATCTGATCAAACCTAGTATCAAATATTCCATATCTCATAAACAGTTATTCAACTCGGAAAAGCTTTGGCTACTAAAGCATGCATGTACACATATTACACTTTCTATAATTTTATTTTAATTTGCCGTGTGTACTATTCGGACGCAACAACTATAAAGCAGGTACCAAATTTAAGCCAAAAAAAAAACTACAAGTTGACAAAAAAAAAAAACTATAAAGTAGGTATCCGATGTACTTGTGACGTGATAAAATGTTTGTAATCCGTGTATAGTACAATATGCTGATTAGCTAAAAGTTTCTTAAAAGTCCGAATAAATTAACCGATGATAATCCTAGGGATATTACGAATAACTGATATATACGATATGTCTTACCTCATACTTAATATCTTTTATTCCTAACCAAAAGTTTCGTATTTCAAATTTGCTCCCCTCGTTTATACATAAAAGTTCATCCTAAAAACACAAAACTACAAAATCAGA
Organism: Brassica juncea; assembly: GCA_018703725.1. Lineage (NCBI taxonomy): Eukaryota > Viridiplantae > Streptophyta > Magnoliopsida > Brassicales > Brassicaceae > Brassica > Brassica juncea. The sequence continues at coordinate 42,819,223 of CM031935.1, read as the reverse complement.
TTATTATTTTTTTCTAAAATATATAGTGCAAAAAAAGTTTATGTATATTTTAAACATAAGATATATGTTTCATCTTTGTTCCAGATTTCGGATTAGTGACAGCGGCAGTAAATTACTTATAACAACACAATTAGACTATACATAAATAAAAATTTGATAGGGGTAAATATTCTTTTTTTTTTGGTTGGGGTCAAGTCATCATAATTTGTTTGGAAAAATTATTTTTTTGCTTAAAATTTATGGGTGTCACTTGACCCCTTCATACCAAACTTTCTCCGCCATTGATTACTGGTAGGCTCTAGACGTTTTTGTTTTTTTGAAACTAAATAGGGTTTATAATTAAAAATCTTTTAGGTCATAAGATTAATTTAGGAATGGGATTTTACAGTAATTTATTAATTTATAAAAGTTATGCGATTCATTACTTTGATATTAAATAAAACTGTTTAAATTGTATCTAATTTCTATCTTTTCTGACCTTCTAAAGCTATGACATTCATGTGGGGATACAAGATCCTTATGAGGACTGTGTCGCGACGATGAGGTTGTACATAAGAATGCGATATCAGAAACACAGGACGGATACTTATCCGTTGGCCTCAGACACGCATAACCGCAATAACTATGCGTCCTGGAGGCAGAACGAGCTTGAGAGTTTGTCAGAGGAGGAGTTGCTCAACCTCTCCCGGTCAGACTATTACTGCTGGTGCTTGGACTCAGTTGCTTGAAGATTAAAAGTTATCGTACGTGTTTGTACTCCAAGAATAAGATAACGATTGGAAGAATTTATTTAGTAGATTACATTTTAACATCGAATAATCATGCTTTTAAGATATTTGTCAAGTTGTATTATTGCTATTATAGAATATGTTGGTTATGCGATGCATATGTTGCCTGCAATAGCATATGTTCGTACGCTTTCTTTGGTAACAACTAACAATCATAGATTTATCATAAAAAAACATTAACACACATATATATATAAGTAAATAGTTTGTGGGCAATTTATGAAAAAAAAAATTATGAACAGATCGATAAAATTAACCTTTCTTTATTAGAAAGTTTAATTACGTTCTCTAAATAAATTGAGGAGAAAAATCAATATCATAGAATAACACTAAATTAGGCTTGGTGTACAAATATGGCATCAAATATAGGAAATCAAATATCAATTTTTGGATTGTAAATTTTTTTTAATCGTTTTGTAGTTTCCAAACAAACTTTACTATTACTAAAAGTGCATTCAAAAATATTAATTAATGAGAATATAAAAATATAAAGGTTTCTAATGATATTTCATAAACCACACGTAATTCAAAACTAGTTCTATACAATATAATTTTTTAAATATATTAGAATTGTTTCAATCAACTTTTGGTCAGTGTGGAGAATTAATCTAAACTAACTGAATGGACAACACATTACACATATGTGTATGCATTAAAAATTTATAAATTTTTTTACATTTCATTTACTATTGAGTTATAAATAACAATATCGGTTATTATGTATGTAAAAGACAATTTATATCTGATATTCATGTCAATTATTAAATAAGAAGATATGAATTATTAATACGTAAATTTTAGATGTTGAACCAAACATAATCATGATTACATTATTAAGTCTTCTGCTATATATTAGTTATCATATAAGTCACTTAAATCATTTTTAATCACATGTCGATCATTGATGAAATCTTAAGAAAATTATAGTAATTTGATTGGTCGATGATTTTTAATTTCTGTTTATTTTAGCTAGATCTAAAAATAAAACGTTAGTCTATAATCAATTAATATCAATTGCCAAATAATCTATATAATATTATAAATAATGATCTATGGTAACGAATTGTCGAAATTGTCGAAAGAGTAATAGTGTTTTATCAATTTTATATATCTATAAACTATATTCAATAATATACAAAAGTATATAAATAGAAATCAATATAATTATTTTATATTTTATATAAATCATTATATTCGTATATAAAGTATTTTAATAACTACTATTGTCTTGTAAATTTCGTGCATGCTATATAAAACATTTACTAGGAGTTTTCCTGCGCCATGCGCATAAATAGTAATTTTTAATATAATATTTTTTTATTTCAAAAGAAAATTTTGATTTATATTTCAACATTATTATTTGTATACTTTAGCTTCAATATGTATGGAAAATCATAAAAGTATTTTTGTAATCTTATTTATTTTGATTTGGTATAACTATTTAAATTTTGATTTTATTTAAATTTTAATAAAGATAAAATTAGATTTTATTAAATTAGTTTTAATTATATTATTGTGTTTAATGTTTTTTGTGCAACTGGATATATTAATAGAGTGGGCTTAAACACAATGATTATTTATTTTAAATATATATATATATATATATATATATATATATATATATCTTCCCCTCTAATTTTAAATATATACATATATATAAATATAAATTCTAATAAATTTAAGACTTTGTTTGTGTTAGTTAAAATATGTTAAACTGGAAAATCTCTTGTTAATTTAAATGATGAAGATGAACAGATAAATTTAAATAATGTTTAAACATTTAACTATCCATTTTTTTGGATTAGTGTTACTTTATTTAGTTTATTTTTATAAACGTGATATATATATACATATATATTGTTATTTAAATTTTGATTTATGAGTTATTAATATTTTAATAGTTTACCATAAATAAATATTTATATGAAAAATTGATATTAATGATGATATATGGGTTATTTTTATTACTATGTTTAAGATCCCTGCAAAAAAATATAAATTTTTATAAGAAAATTTTACATCTCACAATTAATATGATGTCATGTCATTCTTTTCTAAAACCATGTCATCTATTTTAAGTGTCATATCATCTTTTTTTAGCGAGAATGATTGAAGTGACGATTCGCAAATAATGTCTATGGGATAAGAAATTTAAAAACATTTATAAAATTATTTATATTTGATTATCATAAATTTTAAATTATTATAAGAGGTTTTAAGTCATTAATAAAGTTTATAAATTAATTTATAAATTTTAAAATTATAAAATTAATAAAACCATTGTAAAGATTTATGAATCTATATATCCATAGTTGTATAAATATTTATAAGGATTTATAGACCATATAAAATTGTATTACACATTTACTACATATTAAAAGAAAAGTCATTTAAGCGGCTATATATATCTTATGTATCGCTCGTAGTTCAAGTTTAGTGGTAATGCACCAAGAGTTGACAGAGCCATATAACTTAAGAGTTATGGCGACTGGTTTCTGCAATAGGGTTAGTGATAGGCTGTTTGATCATAACAAATTCATTCTATCTCAAGGCTCACGACATGGCACATAGAGCTGTCATATGGGAAAACCCATGACCATTAGCCCATATCCGTTTGACCATTTATAATTTGTGGACAGAGAGTGACCATATCCATTAAGGACCATATCCATTAAGGACCATATCCATCAAAACCCATATTTATCTGGGCTGCCATGGGACCCATTAATAACCATTTATGAAAAATTTAAATTTTAATCTATAGACCTATAAATACAAAATCATGTTCATAAGATTAAAATTCATTTATAAATCCATAAGTACATCAATATATAAGTTCAAAATACCACATAAATAGCATAATTTCATACATAAGTTCATAAAATCATCTCCATACATAATTGCATGCATAAGTTTATAGAAATTAGAAAGCAATACACATAATCTTCTCCTCCATCTTCCACCAAGTCCATAAACCCTACAAAACAAGTGCTTTATTATAAGAACCAATATCATAAACAAAAACAAATATTAAATAGGACCCATTCATAAACGATCAGCAGCACAAACAAGAGTAACAAGAATAAAGATGGCATACTTACACATGAACTCAGTCTTGACCTGTTACTTCTTCTCCAACTTTTTCCAAGGGTTTAAAATCCACTTCATCACCTAAGCAATTATCAGTTTCAAGTAGCTTAAAATTTCAGGTTCTTATCTAAAGATAACCAAATTCAAATGATCAGATCAAGGAACTTACTGTCTAATGACTCAAATCCCCTTAGCCAATTCCTTGCGCAAATGAGTGCTCGAACATTTGAAGGGAGAAGGGAGCTTCTATACTTGTTCAACACACGGCTTCCAATGCTGAAGGATGATTCTGAAGCAACTGTGGTGATGGGTATGCTCAAGACGTCACATGCCATTGCTGAGAGCTCTTTAAACCGATTAGCATTGTTTCTCCAATAGGAGAGAACATCTAGAGTAGGGAAGGCCATAATGTCTAAAATCGGTTCTTCTAAGTATGTATCCAAGGCTGATTTTGCACTTCCACCACCAGCATTCTGTGAGAAGTATGCATAAAACCCCTGCAACATTCACACTTTAACGATCAGACCTTAATGAACACAGCAACATTCTGAAACAAGCAAAGCAATTAAGGAGCTTACATCATATCCTGGTAGAGTGGTATGTGCTAAAGAGATTGATTTTGAAGTTCCAGCCACGTTCTTCTCTGTGTTCTTCTTGTAAACATCAAACAACTTCTTCAACTTCTTCCTAATATGATCCATTTTTGCCTTACTTGTGGATGCATCTAGAGTTGTGAAGCAATATTCCAGACATTTAAACTTCAGTCTTGGATCAAGCACAGTCGCAATGGCCAAAATGTCTGAATAATCCTCCCAATACTTATCGAACTTGAGCAACATTGAAGCCACCATCTCACAAATTACTTCATCCACACTGAACTCATTTGCTCTCAGCCAACATTCAATCTTCCAAACTTGCATAAAATAGAGGTTTGCTGTTGGATAAGAAGAACCAGAAATCAGATTGGTCATTTCGGTGAATGGCGCCAAGAATTTACAAATCGACTCTGCCCTCTCCCATTCTAATTCACTTGGATAGAACTTATACGCAGCCTCAATGTCAGCAAGATGGCGGAAAGCTTCTCTGTAAATGATGGCTCTGTCTAGCATAAGAAAAGTAGAATTCCATCTTGTTGCTACATCCATAACCAATCCTTTATCTTTATCTTTAGGATCAATAACCACCATGTCCACACAGCTTTGAAAGAACCTCTCTCTAGATTCTGTCACCTTGACAAACTTTACACTATCTCTTATCTTCTCCAACGCTCCCTCAATCACACTCAAACCATCTTGAACTATCAAGTTCAAGATGTGAGCGACACACCTCACGTGGAAGAACTCTCCATTGCAAACCAGTTCCCTTCGTAGCTGTCTCTTGAGAATGGACTGCATGTTATCGTTTGATGAAGCATTATCTACGGTGACTGAGAAGACTCTCTTCTCCAGCTCCCATTCTCTCAGCAATTCCATTATCTTCATCGCAATGGCACCCCCCGTGTGAGGAGGAGGAAAAGCGCAAAAGTCGAGAATCCTCGACTTTAGACTCCAATCTCTATCTATGTAGTGAGCCGTCAGACACAAATACCCCTCGACTGTAAGAGCTCTCCACAAGTCTGTCGTCAAGCAAAACCTTCCTGGAATCTCTTTCAAACTCTGTCTCAGTTTCAGCTTCTCCCTCTCATATATCTTCAAACAGTCGCTAGCAGCTGTATTCCGGCACCAAAACTCCACACTCGGATTCAAATAATGCCATGCTTCCCTAATTCTTCTATATTCCACAAAGGCATATGGCAGGTTATGCTCAATCATAGCTACTGCAATCATATCACGAAACACAATCTGATCTATCTTCCTACCAGTTCCAGGTGTACCAGGGACAGGATTCAAACTGCAGTTTTCATATGACGCAAAAGACCTGATGTTCCACTCCGCAGGTTTAGGTGGAAGTTGTGCTTGCAGAATTTGCACTGGACATCATTTTTCCATCTGGATACTTCTCTCCTATTATAATAAAGTGCTTCCAACATCTAGAATGTCTGCGTTTACCTCCTCTTCTTCTGCGGTTATCAGCTGTGCTCATGAGAGTATCCTCCACTCCTACTGCTTCATCATCATCTTCATCTGAGTTTTGACCTATTAGCTCATCCCCAGTCATGTAGTCTACATCCTCATCATCCATCCTGAAACAAGAAACAGAAAACAAGTTAGACAATTAAACAGAAACTTAAGCAACAGAACACTAGAATAAATATCTTTTCAGATTTTAAAAAAAAAATCCAGAAGAACATGATGGAACAAGCAAGATTCCAGAAGACAGAAATGAATACATTTAAATCAAATTTTCTAATGTGAATAAGATCTTGATTGTAATCCTAAGCTGCCATTAAAAAAAAAAAAAACTAAGCTGCCATTTAACCAACTACTACTTATGATTATAGAAAGTAAACGTGAGTTTTCATACCTGGTGGGAATCTACATTTTACGAGCCTACATACATATTTAGAATATCTTTATCAAAAATATTTTTAAAAGACTTCTGACGATTAAAAGCAAAAGGAATGTTATTCTTAAAAAAAAAAGAAACCAGACCCATCAAACCGTAGCATAGCAGTTCTCAAACAAGCAAACTCTGTAAAATCATGTAAAAGAACCTTTGATTTGGAACAAGGACACTAGAAGTAGTAGTAGTAGATGAATCAGTCAGATGAGTACTCGCTCCTTGCTCATTACTCGTATCTGAGACAAACACAGCAAAGTAACATTATCAGAGATAACTAACTAGCTCAGAAGCAAAACTTTGTAACTAAGGATTTTGAACACAAAAACAGAGCGCTATTACAGAGACAGACTCTGTACAAGATCAAATGCAATTTGTAGTAAAGAAACAACACATAAGAAGAATATAACTGTTCTTTAGGGTCTTTTCAGGAATAGATAATAGCTGGTGAGTGGTGACTTAAACCCAAGCAAGAAAGTATATGAACTATGTATCAATGAAACCATGAAAGCTCAGTAAACCCATCAATGAAACAAGTAAACAAGCAAGTATATGAACTATGTATCAATATAAATAGCAAAACCCATCTCAAATCTAGACTATAAGCAGATTTTATAAGTTGAATCAGAAACTCAAACAAAACCTATCGGAGATGAACGAGACGGAGAGAGACGGACACTGGCGGAGAGAGAGACGGACACGGGCGGAGAGAGAGAGCGACGGCGACGGACGAGAGAGACGGAGAGGGACGGCGACGGACGAAGGATGGAGATCGCGACTTCGACCAGAAAATCGCCTAAGGGAGTCGGGGAAGATATCAGATGTCGATAAAATGAACTTTTTTCCCAAATCAATTTTTTTTTTGAAACCCTAGATTTTTTTGTTTATTGGATAGCCTGTATCCATAAAGCCCAAAACCAATAAAACCCACTTTTTAAATGGTTTTCTGAATTGTGTCCAATCAAAACCCATGGGACAAAATGGGATTGTCCACATTAGTCCCATTTTATATATGGAAATGGCGACCATTGGATGTCCCGTCCATTTTACAGCTCTAATGGCACACGAAGCAGTTCCAGTCCTGGCGGTTTCTGGTATAATGGCAAGTATAATAAGTTTTAAGTGATTTGTCACCAAGCCAAATATATTGTTAAAACACCAAAACTTATGTTCATGTGTTGCATTGCACATACAACACAACCAGAACTCTCTAATACCATCAGGCTTAGGAGTTTCCCATATGTGGCGAGCACAGATTATGCTTCTCTATGGAAGAACTTGATTGCTTTGTTGTATCGATCCATGACAACGTTGTGGAGGAGGTCAACAGGTTCAAAGGTGATTAGCATAGCTACCCAAAATGTCACCGTTCATAGGAGTATCCTTGTCTTTTGACCAAGCGTGTTGAGCCACAGAGAGACCGCTTAGACAGTAACCTGTGTGGTAGAAGTCACGGGGTTTCCCCGGCTTGTTTCTTAATCCACCTTCAAGAACCTAACAACCAATACAGAAAATATTTAAATAATAACTTAGATGTCCAAGTAAATCATCAGACAAGTGTGTGCATGTGTGTGTGTGCGCAAATGTAAACTTGGCTGGATGATTTATTCTGGTGTTAAAGAAACTAAGAACTGACCATAGAGCACAAGATCACATATCTCTGCAAGTTGAGGCTGTCAAAAACCGGTCGAACCCTCCTAAAATCTTCAAACAAAGCTAACTAAATTCAGGTGCCTTTGAATTTTAGATGGTACAGATGATAGGAGAAAGGTAAGAGCAAACCTTCATTGCTATTCTCATCAGAATCATCGTCATCACTGTCTTCAAGATCATCTTCATCATGAGCATTTTCTTCATGGGCTGAAGAAAATATTGTTAGTGCAAAGATGACACCACAGTAAGTAATACAGAAAGTAAACAAGTACAAGAAAACACCAAGTTTTTATTAGAAATCGTCTTGTACACTCTATTACAAGATCAGCTTTTACACAGTCTGTTATCACCCTAACAACTGCTACTGAACGATTCCTAAGCTACCCGCTTGTGTCTCTCTTCTGTCAAGTACTTCAGCCACTGTTTCAGCACGACCCAAGAACACCTCCAAGAGGTTCTCTCTCTCTATAAGATCAGCCTCCGTGTCTCTGTCTCTCTACAGACGACCCCATAGCTATCTTATATTAGTCTCCACGTTCCCGAAACCCTAGTCTCCAAGGAACCCACAATATGGACATCTTCCATATCAATAAGTGCAACTTTACTTTTCTTGGAATGCACATATTCCTCTTTCTTTAAGTCATAAACTTGCTCCTCAATTTTATTCCTCTTTCCATATCTCTAAGATACACGCTTGCTCTCCAAGTCTACACGACTCCAGCTCAACATCTCGACTCCACATGGTCTTCACCACTTAGCACGACGTCTGCTACAGAAACTACGTCAGCGACTACTACAGGGCGGACATCTTACATCAACAATCTCCCCCTTTTAGCTTTGTGTGTCGATTAAGCACAACCTTCTTCTGGTTCAACAACCACGTTCCCCACCTGGAAACTTCCACGCTAAATGTGCTTTTCTCCCCCACGAGATGTGCACCACAACATGCTTTTCTCCCCCATGAGATAAGCACCATCTACCTCAGAACGTCCATCACCATGCTCTTCTCCCCCATGAGATATGCACTCCTTGGACCAGAACGTCACCATTCTCCCCCTGCTTGATTGCATACTAAGCTAAAACAAAGATGCTTAGATGTCAAGCCTTACAGACCCAACCGTCTGCTTCTTCATGTGTACTGCATCAAGCTCTGATGCACCTGTCGAACAACCTTCCGACCCACTTCTGATGAGGACCTGGCTTCCTTCATGCATCGTCTCCTTGACCATGAGCCCCTCCTCATCCACACCGAGTGCCCTCAGCACTCGTTGCTGGAGTGATTTCACTATCACCCTCCTGAAGATCATCTCGCATCACTTCCTGACGCACTTCGATCTCCTTTCCCTTTTTGCTCTGAACAACTCTGTGTCCTAGCTCCAGACTTGATGCTTCTTGACCTTCCTCAAGGTCACTCCTATCAGAGCTGCATTCATCTTCTGATGTCTCTTCCTTGATCTCATCAAGTAACCCACTTTTGGCTACAAACACCTCTTCAACCCTCTTGGGTTTAGTGAACGCCTTGTACACCTTCTTGGCCATGTTTCTGCTCTTCTCACGAGCAAAACACTCCACCTTCTTGTGTCCAACCTTCCCACAGAACCAACAGCACATCCTATGTTGCTTCTTGCTTGGCCTGACCCAGTTACCGATGCATCGATCAGTCTCCTTCTTTGTACCAGCTGCACAACCATGCTTCAGAACCTCTTTTCTGACCTTCATGTTGTTGCACTGATGTATCACTTTCGGCTTGTTACTCACAGCCCCGCGCTGTAGAACTTCCTGCCGTACTTCTTGTCGCACGTCCCGACGTACTTCCTGACAAGCTTCTTTGGCTCCACTTTTTGATGTGCTTCCACGCACAAAGTGTGACAGCCCCTTATGTACTTCCTTAGTACCCTCAGTTCCTCGATATCCCAGTCCCCAGTTCACCTTGGCTGGTTGTCCCATCGAGAGTATCTTATCCAACTCCTTGGATCCACTGTTGAGCATCCTGATCTGTTTGTGATTGTCAGCCAAATCACGTTTCAGCATCCTTGCTCTCTCTTGTTCACCAGTAGCAACTTCCCTCAGTCTGCTAACTTCCTACTCAAGAGACTCATTCTTCTCATTCACAGCCGCAAGTTCTTCACGAAGTTCTTCAAGCAACTCGTTCTGCTTCTGAGCCATATACTCCAATCTCAGATTCTGATCCTTGACCCTCAACCACTTGTTAAGTAGCACGTGATACTCCTCATCATCTGTGCTGAGATCTGAATCAGAGGATTTAATAGATCCCTCCTTGCGTGCACCAAATGCAACCATATTCTTCACCACCTTTCCATCTTCTTCAGACTCTGAATCATCAGACGACTGCAATGGAACTCCTTTTCTCTTCTGTTTGTTTGGACATTCACGCCGTGTGTGTCCAACACCTCTACACTCATAGCACTTAAGCTCTTTTCGTTGTGCAATAGGACAGTCAGCCCTTATATGACCAACTCCTTCACACTCATAACATCTGAGACTTCCTCTCCTTCTGCCATTGCCACGATCACCTCCCTGGCGACCATACTGATTCCTCTCATCAGAGTGATTCATCCCCTTGCCAAAATTCCTAGCCAACATGCCCACGGCATCTTCAAGCTTAAGAATTCTATCTCCATCTTTGTCAGATACAAGCGCGATATTCTTTGATGCACCACCTGACGTAGAGACCGAGCTACTTCCTGTCTCCATCTCTTCTGCCTTCAGCATCCCCACAAGCTTGTCAAACTTGAGCTCATTCGTGTTTGCAGTCATACTCAGGACCGCCTTGTGAGCTTCAAACCTCACTGGAAGACAGCGTAGTAACTTCTTTACCAGCTTCTTCTCCTTGTACTTCTTTCCAAGTACACATGCTTCATGCGCCATAGCACTGAGTTTGGCACTGAAGCTTGCCACAGTATCCATATCCGACCACCTGAGATTCTCAAACTGCGACCCAAGATGATCCAGACGTGTCCTCTTGACACTGTCATCTCCTTCAAACGAATTCAGCAGGATCTCCCACGCCTCTTTAGCTGAAGTACTCCCCTGAATCAGCTGAAACTGCTCTACTTCAACAGCTCCAAAAATTGCCGACAACGCTTTTGCATTAAATTTTGATGCATTGCGCTATGCCTCTGACCAATCCTCTTTTGGCTTAGGCTTCTTCCCATCTGCTGTGACTATGGTAGGCTCCTCCCAACCGTTCTCCACAGCTGTCCACGCATCTTCATTGATTCCTCGAATCAACTGCTTCATGCGAGCCTTCCAATGACCATACTGGTCCGCATTCAACATGATTGCCTTCTGAACAGAAACAACCGTGTCCATCTTTACCTTCAGGATCACACCAGTAACTTAGGTGACCCGCTCTGATACCACTTGTTAGTGCAAAGATGACACCACAGTAAGTAATACAGAAGGTAAACAAGTACAAGAAAACACCAAGCTTTAATTAGAAATCGTCTTGTACACTCTATTACAAGATCAGCTTTTACACAGTCTGTTATCACCCTAACAACTGCTACTGAACGATTCCTAAGCTACCCGCTTGTGTCTCTCTTTCGTCAAGTACTTCAGCCACTGCTTCAGCACGACCCAAGAACACCTCCAAGAGCTTCTCTCTCTCTATAAGATCAGCCTCCGTGTCTCTGTCTCTCTACAGACGACCCCATAGCTATCTTATATTAGTCTCCACGTTCCCGAAATCCTAGTCTCCAAGGAACCCACAATATGGACATCTTCCATATCAATAAGTGCAACTTTCTTTTATTGGAATGCACTTATTCCTCTTTTTTTAAGTCATAAACTTTCTCCTCAATTTTATTCCTCTTTCCATATCTCTAAGATACACGCTTGCTCTCCAAGTCTACACGACTCCAGCTCAGTATCTCGACTCCACATGGTCTTCACCACTTAGCACGACATCTGCTACAGCAACTACGTCAGCGACTACTACAGGGCGGACATCTTACATCAACAAATCTCTGTATTAGAACACAAGGAGCTGCCTGTTTAAGATGTACCGGGAAAAAAAATAACGTCAGGTGATGAGTACATGACCTGTATTCATGGAAACACATAAACAAGCGTATGAAAGATACAAAGAGAAAAAGAAGATTGACCTGCCAAAAAGTGTAGCAGCCATCTACCAACTTGTTGGTCCGACCATGAAACCCCATTTCTACTCCTTGTTGATGTACAACCCAATCCTAATATCATCAGATATTTGTAAGAAGAAGAAAAGTTATTTCATTAATTATCTCAAAGCAGATTGTCTATTACCATTAATGAATCTAAGTTCAAGCGGTCGACTTCAGTGATTAAAGCCATAGTAGCCAGCCCACAGTATGTGTTCCTAAACAACAAATTACATGGTAATAAGCGAAGGTAAACAACTCAACATTTAAGGAAACTAAACTATAGTAAGCCATGAATAACCACGTCATCGTGGAAGAGGGAAGCAAAACTCGGTTTAGATAAAAGGTTCAGCATATTGGAAATTGGTGGGAAACCATACCCGGCGTGAGCTTCGGAGCCAGGTTCTCCTCCAATGCCACCTTCATAAGTTTACTGCTTGAAATAAAGAGAGTTAAAAGAGCTTTGCATGGACTTACAACTATGTAACAACAGTGCCTCTTTACGAATAGCTACCTCAAGATGTAATTTCCTAAGCCTCGGGTGATTTCATCATCAACAATGTTCAGGATGCTTGCGATCTGCGTCAGAAGAGAAATCAGACATATCAAAGGAAAAAAACTAACCATAGGATGCAACACTTTTAAGCGCAGGTGTGCAAATAATTAGACCATTAACATATACTAATGCAGGTTATGAAATGAAATAAACTTAGCAAAATGGGCCCTGAGTTGTTGGTATCACAGAACCTAACAAGTTTTGGTGTCCCCAAAAATTGAAAACAAGAAACTGGAATTTGATAAAACTCACCGATATTGCAAGGTAGCACGCTCGGACATCCATTTCTCCCACATCAAGCACCCTATCGAGTAGGAACTAAGTGGTGTCAACAAATTGCATGGAATAAAAAAGAGACAAGCAACAATTGACGAACTAACATGACTTAAGCTAAGAAATTAAAAGGAATAAGAATACAAAAAGAGTGTTGCCAGTTCAAGAATCAAACCTGAAAACTCCATCTGGATCCTTCATTCTTCTTAAAAGGCTAGACATTTTTTCTCTGAAAAGTTATGTCACAAATGTAAATCACAAGTTATTGAAAAGAAACTAATCATAGGAAGAAAAAAAAAACGAATGCACCATCTATCAATTGAAGAAAGAGCTTTGTCAATTCCTAAAGTAACAAGTGTATTCACTGCAGCATAACTTGTTCCAAGATGTGCAAGCTACGAAGAAAAGACATTCATTACTAGTGGACAAGAGGAAAAAAAAAAAAAGCCAGCTACAAAATTAAATAATGAGAAATCTAGCAGAATATAACAATCCTTTTTAAGTTTCAAGACACATAAACTGATATATCCACAAGTTTTGAAGAAACAGACATATACTTACTTGGCCAGGACCACCACCGAATCCTCCACCAGAGCCCCGGCAAGCGACGCATTAAAGCAAACTATGAGAAAACATGAACTTGGAGGAGCAGAAAAGTAAAAATAATGAATGAGATAATCAGAAGGTTTCCAAAATTGCAGGCTTAGACAGCTAAGAAAGCAAAGGAACCTGAAACAAGACATTACCTGACATCGTCCAAGGAAGTCGATGGTATTGCTTTCTAGGTCATCGTCCACAGACTCGCCAAGCAAAGCAATTGAATGGATAATCCAGTAGCAAAGCCATGGTCGACTGTCCAAAAAAAAAAAACTTAATAAAAAAACTCTTGAACATGTGAAATTTTAACAAAACATGTGCAAACTTCAAAGAGAACGCCAAGTTTTCTGAACTACAACACAGTGACTGTCTAAATGAAGAGAGTTCGAGGAACATGAGAAAATTTTGAACTTCAACTACAAAGAGAAGAGACCGTACTTAGCATCTAAGGACGAAAGCGATGGGCCTCGCTGCCTTAAGCCATTCGTCAGATAATCCAACTGCTTGTCTCGCTAAATCTCCACCCTATAACAACAACTTTCATCAGTAGGGTTCGTCTTTATGAATCACTACTAAAGTTCAAGAGATTGTGGAGAAAAAGAAAAATCAAATCAAGCACAAATTAGAAACAATCGATTATACGTGAATTTCTGAGTAGCAATGTCGCAGGCGTCAAAGTCACTGTATATCCGAAAGACGACATCGTTTAACACCAGAAACTGCTCGCGCTGACTCACTGTCATGCTTGGAAGCTCTTTTATCACTCCACTGCTTGACGCCAGCATTACTAGAATATGTCCGAATATCTGGTTGTGGAATCTGTTTTCTGCCAGTTTAATCTATATACATATATAGAGGTTCTACGTCGGCTCTTTTTCCCTTTTTCCTTTTTAATCAGACTTTCCCTTTTAAGCACTTTTTTTCCTTTTGCTAACTTTCATTCTCACCGATGATATCTAAACAAAACGTATCCAAATTAAAACATATTGTCATGCACAAAAGTCAAGCAGGACATTAATTATATAGAGATTACGTTTGTTCATGTGTCATTCTGTTCAAAACGATATGTCATATTGCTCTATATAATCATATTCACAATAACTAAACTCAAGCTTACTACCACACCTTCTGTTCAAGACGATATGTCATTTTGCTCTGTACAAGCATATTCTCAATCTCAAGAACTAAACTCAAGCTTGTTGGATAATTCCAAACTTATGGAAACTTAACATATTATTAGATATTTAATATGTTAAGATAAACACAAAAAGAAAATCTAAAAATAGGAAAAAAAAAATTTTCTATTTAGATTATGTTTGTATTTTCCATATCCCACATGTTAAAAGGGAATTGTCTTTCATATAAATAGAGGTCTTATTGAGAGGTGTTCCATTAGATTGACATAAGATCTAAGAGAGAAACATTGAGAGCTTTAGTTTTGAGTAGTTTCTAAAGCTAATAAGAAAAGTTGTTCTTATAATTCTTTGTATCTCTTGAGATTTGAATTGGTATTAGAGCCTCAGGTTGGAGACTCGATCTAAGCTTAAGTTGAAGCTTAAGATCCTGGTGCTTGTGAACAAGAGATCACGCGAGCAAGATGGCGGACGTGACTAGGGCTCCACGCACGAAGGACTTTGGATCGACATCCATCCAATGTCCTATGTTATCATCGACAAACTACACAATTTGGTCGATGAGGATGAAGACGTTTATTCTCCAGGTGGGAGAACAAACAGCATCAAAATACATCTGGAACGCCAACAAGTCACGACAACTTGGAGCTGATCGTGTAAGGGAGGTGAGAATTCAGAAGTTGATGCCGAGTGTAACACACGAAAAAAGCGTGTGTAACACATGTCTAGCAGGGAAGCAAATTAAACATTTGTTCCCAGCTATACTATTGAAGAAGAAGCATGAGGTATTCTATCGGTTCAAAAAGTTGAAGGAACCTGTTAAAACCTTTCTCACCGATAGAGGGGGAGAGTTTACCTCAGCTAGATTCAATCTACTTTGTGAAGAAAGTGGATTTAAAGTTGTTGAAGTCGAGTTGAAATCTATCAAGATGTGGGAGCTTGTGGATAGATCGGCTGGTGTTAAACATACAGGGGTATGTAACACAAAGATGGAAGCGTGTAACACAACTCACGTACCAATGAAGTCAAGGTTAAAGATCTCTAAGGCTGAAGACGAATCAGAGATAAATGCGCCGGGTGTTGAGAAGAATGCCAACATCGCTCACATACGCAAGATGGCGGACGTGACCAGAGTTCTCGTTGCAGTGAGCTTCAGCCACAAGACTCATTGGAACTTGAATGAACAGTCTAGGAGAATGTTCTACAAGAACTGGGGCAAGTCTAAGAAGAAAGCTTTCACTGGGTATGCCAAGCAGTACGAAAACGAGGAAGGCAAGAAGAACGTCCAGACTCAGATCAAGAAGATGAAGGGATTGAAGCAGAAGAAAGCTCACATGATGGAGATCAAGACCAACGGTGGTACCATTAACCAAAAGGTTAACTTTGCCTACAATTTCTTTGAGAAACTGATACCGATTGGTGTGATCGGTGTGACCAAGGGTAAAGGCTGGAAGGTGTTGTTACTCGTTGGGATGTGAATCCAATGGGTGGATTTGCACACCATGGTGTGGTGAAGGATGATTGCTTAAGGATTAAGTTCAAGCAAATGAGGAGCTTAATTGGAGTTCAAGAAATTGATCTCCCTAATTCAAGTTGGAATTAAGGGGGTAAATGTTGGATAATTTCAAGCTTGTGGAAACTTAACATATTATTAGATGTTTAATATGTTAAGATAAACACAAAAAGGAAATCTAGAAATAGGAAAAATAAGTTTTTATATAGATTAGGTTTGTGTTTTCCATATCCCACATGTTAAAGGTAATTGTCTTTCATATAAATAGAGGTCTTATGAAGAGGTGTTCCATAAGATTGACATAAGATCTAAGAGAGAAACATTGAGAACTTTAGTTTTGAGTAGTTTCTAAAGCTAATAAGAAAAATTGTTCTTATAATTCTTTGTGTCTCTAAAGATTTGAAAGCTTACTCCCACATCTATTGGCACCAGTTCTCCTAAAGAACTGGATCCAAGATATCTCCAAGTCTTATTCCATTGTAGTTGGAGACATTTTGACATTGACATTGACATTGACATTTCCAAGTCTTATTCATCAAGATAAACAAATGACGTTACACATACCAAAGACACTTATTCCATTGTACAATCATGATGTGACGAACAATACTCACGAGCTCAATCCTCGTTAAATTTCGTCACTATATTTGTGTGTTTCTTGTAGTGCGTGTTTGTCTCTTCAAAGGTTTAAAGATGGTATGGAGAAGAGCAATAAAATGGACGATCTAAATATAAAGGTTGTTTTGTTTTTTTATTGAACAATCTTCAACTTACATTCAAGTTAACATACAAGTGATAAAGCAGACCATAACATAGGTCGTTTGAAAGAGAAACTAATAATATATGTAAGCACAGAACTTAAAATTAAAGTGCAGAAATAATAAGACCACGAGAAGGGGCCATTTCAGGATGTCTCAACCGAACAAGACCGAGAGGAGGAGCTGGTGAAACTTCTTTGTCTTCTTCTTTAAAATGCTTTCTGTTTTTTTTTTTATCTTCTTGTTTAGTAGATTGTTAAAAATTTCCTTGTAGACCACATTTTTCATTGTTGGAGTTGTTTGGTTGATCTTGCTTTAGCTCCAAATATGTAGACTTTCTTTTGATGTAACCCTCGATAACACAACATATAGTTGACCATGAGTGAAGACTGGTTTGGGAAGAAATATACCACATTACCTAAGCTCTATCCTTGGTTCTTGTTGATCACTAGTAAAAAAAAGTCATATAGCTACGGTTATTTCCGTAGCATTTTCGTAGCTATATGGAGGTCTTGCTACGAAATTGCTACGAAAGACCACGTTTTTCGTAGCTATATGGACGTATAGCTACGAAATGTTCGTAGTATTTTCATTGTTATAGCGGATTTTTTTACTAGTGATGGTTATAGCGTGTAGCATACTCAGATTGGGTATTGACGCCTTTTCATTTTATATGGACATTTTATTTCTACAGTTGTCATGATGATGCTTGGTATTATGATTTTCTTCCCTGCCTTTGGTCCCATCAGAATCTCTGCTTAACTGAAGAAGATTAAGTGAAAGAAAATTTATGTAATTTGTTAGAATTATTTTTACACATTGTTCTTTCTTTTTATTCATCAATAATTTGTGGTGGTAATATAAACCACATATTTGATAATATCTATTTTACATTAATAAAATATATTTTTTCTACTAATCTATTATTATAAAGGGTATCTAAGGATAACAGAATATGAATATACTGAGACTATCGTTTAGCTATGAAAGAAGATTTACTCCTTTTTTCTTGGTTTGTATCTCTTTTTCTATAGAATTTTGGAAGTGTATTGTTATAGCGACGTAATTTCCGATGTGTATCAGTGTATTTATGGCGATCTTTAACAATTTTAATTTTTTTACATTTTGTTTTGCCTCACCGAACGTGGCACGTGAGACTTTTTCAAGTTAGAATGGGTCTTGACCTTCGTGGACATACTGTCTTTTTTTTTGGACCTCGACAATGATTGATTTGGACTTTATTACACTTGGGTTGGTTTGAGATTTCGGACCAGTTTGGAGCGGGTGAAAACACTAATCACAAATGACAATGGTTAACCAAGAAGACAACTTGAGATTAATTCAATAATCATTGGTATGCTGTAAACCGGCCGGTCGCCTTCCTCACCACTCTCGATCTTCTTCAACCACCCGACGCCCCACAACCAAGCTTGGTTCCTCACCTTCACGCCCCAATAAGAGAAGATTGTGATTATTACTCGATCAAGTTAGCTGCTTCTGATTAGAGAGTAAGATATTAGACAAGATTGAAATTCAGTGAAGAGAGTTCTATGAAAATTAGATCTATGACCAGAAGATTAATCATCAAAAACAAAAGATAGTATTGGAGTATAATACTCCTAGATCAATTAGGATAAAGATTTCTATTTAGCTTTGATAAGGATGAATATTATTCCTAGATAGCTTTGGTTTTTCTTATTCGTTGAGTATATATACTCATCTATTCATTAATAAAACTCGGACTTTGATTCCAAACCTATAATAGAAATCTTTATCCTAATTGATCTAGGAGTATTATACTCCAATAGATAGCATTGAAGAATTTATCAAAAACAAAAATATAGGATTGAAGAACACGATACAATTAGTCGGCAAAAACAAAACTCAAAAAAAAAACTCAGAATTTTTTTAAGGTGATGTGGCAGGCAGAGGGAGTGCTGATATGTCAGGTCGGTGATCTCCACTCAACTATTATATAATAGATATTTCCTTAACGAACGCAATTGTTTACTCTTAGCCTGATGAGTGATTTGTAAGACAAACTATAGTATGTATGCTTGAATCTGTCCCAAAACAATTACACAGCCGTCTTTCGTATCTTGAGCTGTATCGGGTTCCAGGGACATGGACAACAAGAAGAATGGAGTTGGAGGAGATGAAGAAAACACATCCAGAACGGTGTCGTCTCATCATCACGGACGACCAGTGGCGGATCCATAAACTTTTTTAATCGGGGGCATATATTATTATTTTTAAAAAATTAATATATACGTAATAAAAGTTAACTATAAATATTTTAGTTCTTAGTATTGCACAAAATATATTGTTACTTTTTAAGTCCTTTAGATTTAACAATTTATTTTTTATTGTGACATTTGATTTTTTTTTACAATTCGTTTAGTCATTCTAATAATGAAAACAATTATTTCAGTGAGTATAACTAGATTTTATCTAGTTATATGAACTAAATTATGGAACTTAGGTTATTAAACCTAGATAAAAAGAAAATACTTGGGTTTTTAAGGAAAATAAGTTGCTGAGAAGTGAAAAGCACAATAACATATGGCAAACGTCTCTTTTGATTATTCGACCATATATGGAACCCAACATGAGGACAAAATAAAAGAGCAAATTAGATTAAAGGAAAAAATATTGGAATAGAGGCTTCGAACTACGGATGGTTGAAAGCTCGCAGGGGAGTGAAGCCGTTGAACCAGTATAACATATTATGTCATATATAAAACTAAACATTATATATTAGTCGGGGGCACGTGCCCCCGTACGTGACAAGGTGGATCCGCCCCTGCGGACGACGAGGGTGTTGGATCTTTGGGGAGACAGATATTACTTGTATGTGGTAGCACAATTAGTTTAACTAGGGCTGTAGAGCTAAAACTGTCACTCTAAAAGTCTAAAGAGGGAAAATGTTAGGTGTGTTTGGATGGGAGCAATAAGTGTTCTAACTTGTTTTTTTTTTTACAATAAATAAGTGTTTTTTACAACAAATAAGTGTTCTAACTTCTTATTAGAAGTCATGTAATTTTCTCATATTAAAACGGCAAAACTTCCTTATCGTGGGTCCCAAGCATATTCAAACACGAACGATTCTTGTGGTGTGAAGTACTTGGTCAAGTTGGGATATTTATTTATGGAGATGACAAGTTGGCAACTTCTATACTTTTGTCTTTTCACTGAAAATATCTTGGTTTTCTTTTTAAATAAAATAATGACCATTTAGCGAAACGTGGTGAAGTTAACCCACCAATACCATGACTGCATCCAAATTCACTTTGCTTCCTGAGAGTTTCATGAAAGAAGCTAGAGAAGGGACGGTGGCGTGGAGATACTTCAGCAGAGATGTTTTGCCGTTTGCTGCCATGTTTACGGTGGAGTGTACCACTGTTGGAGCGAGCACACTGTACAAGGCTGCATCTTCAAGAGGATTGAGCTTCTATGTCTTCGTCTTTTACTCTTATCTTGTTTCAACACTTGTCCTTCTCCCACTTCCCCTCATCTTTGGAAGGTACTTGATCTCTTCATCCTCCACTATTTGCCTAGTATAAACTTTACAAGAATATTGAACATATTTTGCATATGTAGGTCAAGAAGATTGCCTCCAGCCAAGTCTCCTCTCTTTAAGATTTCATACTTGGACCTCTCGGGTAAAAATAATTCACCCCTGCTTCAACATTAAAGGGAATGTCTGGTTTTAAACTTCTGTGGAACAGGTTCATGTAGCATATAGCTGGTTGTAAGGGTATAGAGTATAGTTCTCCTACTCTTGCTTCTGCTGTCAGCAACCTCACGCCAGCTTTCACATTCACTCTCGCCGTTATCTTCAGGTTTTACCTTGTTCTCTTTCTTCTCTGTTTTGAGAAAAATAGCCTGGAAAATGGAACATGTTGTCACAGAGTCCCCTCCTAAATATAATAACTTTAGGGGCGTGAACGTCATGTTCGATCCTTCCAAGTTTTAAATTTGTTTTTTTCTTTAAAATTAGGCTGTTTAAAAAAACATTATGTTAAAATACTGTTGTTCTTAAATTTGCTTTGAGCCCCATTTAGCCTAGGCACGCCACTGAGTCCATAATACAAGTTTAACCTTGTGGTTAGCTACAAGTTGGGTGGATGTGAGGTCTGCTTGTTACTATCTGCTTCTAACTGGTTCTGCTTCCTTGGGTCACTCTTAAAGGATGGAACAAGTAAGGTTAAGGAGCTCTTCGAGTCAGGCTAAAATGGTTGGCGCAATATTATCTATATCTGGTGCTTTAGTAATTGTGCTATTTAATGGCCCAAAGGTTTTCTTTGGTACATCCTTTACACCATCACCTCCTACCATTTCGCTTGACCAGAATTTGACTTCGTCCGATTCAAGTTGGATGATTGGAGGCCTATTGCTTGCTTCACAGTATTTTCTTCTATCAGTCTGGTATATTATTCAGGTATATAGACACTTGGTAAGTTCTTAAAAAAAGACTTTAGGTTATTCTTGACACATGAAGCTCTTTCTTAAATTTGGAAACTGTATCTGGTTTCAGACTCAGGTTATGGAGACATACCCTGAAGAAATAAGAGTAGTATTCTTGTACAACTTATTTGCAACACTAATCTCTGCACCAGTGTGCTTATTTCTGGAAAGCAACTTGACTTCTTGGGTGCTTAAACCAGACATTTCCCTCGCTGCAATCGTATACTCTGTGAGCATCAAATCTTACAATCTGCTTCCACTACTGGCGATGTTATAATAAGCTGGACAACTAACACTTCATTCTCAGGGATTCTTCATTTCAGTGTTCGGCGCGCTTACCCACACATGGGGTCTACATCTGAAAGGCCCTGTCTACGTATCCTTGTTTAGGCCATTGTCTATCGCCATTGCAGTCGCCATGGGTGCTATTTTCCTTGGCGATGCACTTCACCGTGGGAGGTACCATATCTTTCATATTCTTCATTTGTAGCATGTAATGAAGATTTTATCTATCTAATAAACTTATTGATAAAGTAATAACTGATTTAGATTTCACCATTTTTGTGTTGTGAGCACTGTCATTGGATCTATGATATTGTGCTTTGGGTTCTACACTGTAATTTGGGGCAAAGCAAGAGAGGATTCAACCAAAATTGTAGCTGGTTCTGAGCATTCACCTTTGCTGCTGACACATGTGAATGGAGACGGAGACTTGTTAGTAAGATAAGATTGATACAAAGTGTATAATCCTTATACTATTGATTTGTAAAAAAATTGCACAATACCACTTTTAAAATATTCACTAAAAAGGATTGGTTTAAGTTAATAGAATGATGCAAATGGTGCATAGCTGAATTTTCTTTCATATGTTGAAAACAAAGCTCCATTGGTGTTGGAAGCAGAGCTAAAAGATCTCATCATTCATTCGATGAGAACGCTTCAGTTGTTAAGTTCTTCAGAAGCTGAATCAACTGAAGGTGTTAAGAGAGCTTTTTTTGTCAACAGCCATATGTTTAAACAAAGTTTTAGTCAAAAAAAAATTATTCCGATAAAAAATTTGAACTGGCCATTTCTCATTTACACAGGGTCGGATCTGGGCACAGCCCAATGAAATATTGGCTTCGGCCTCCAAATTTTTAGAAGATTTTTACATAGGTTTAAGCTCCCAAACATTAGCTTCGGCCCCCAAAAATTCTAATTCTCTTAAGAAATGTTTCAAGCCCCCAGTTTCTCAGATCCGGCCCTGCATTTACATGGAAACAAACTATGTATCTGGTTCTAATTTCCTTTGGTAGTGAATCCGTACAGATATTTTGTCTCCTAGCATATTGATTACCCAAGGCTTTCGTCCACCCCGCGAACAGTCTCCTTCTTCATCATCGCATGTATTTCAGCAAACAAAAAAAAAATTAAAAAAGGTTTCCTTAGAAACCATGCCACCGATTTCAGCCATAATGACAAAACTTACTTATCGTGGGTCCCAAGCATATTCAAATACGATTCTTTTCGTGTGAAGTAGTTTAGATATTTATTTATGGAGAAAGACTATTTCCCTAGTGATGTCATCACTGAAAATATCTTGGTTTTATTGAATAATATAATGGTGGAGATAACCCACAAACACCATGATTGCGTCTACATTCACTCTGATTCAAGAGAGTTTGCTGAGATACCAAGAGAACTGTGATGAGAGGAGCTAGAGAAGAGACAGTGGCGTGGAGATACTTTAGCAGAGATGTTCTGCCGTTTGCTGCCATGTTTACGGTGGAGTGTACCACTGTTGGGTCGAACACACTGTACAAGGCCGCATCTCTAAGAGGATTGAGCTTCTATGTCTTTGTCTTTTACTCTTATCTTGTTTCGACACTTCTCCTTCTCCCACTTTCCCTCATCTTTGGAAGGTACGTACCTGATCTCTTCATTACCCCTTATGCTCTTTTAAATTACTTTTTGAATATGCAGGTCTAGAAGCTTGCCTCCAGCTAAGTCACCTCTGTTCTTCAAGATTTTCATACTTGGGCTTCTTGGGTAATGATACTACACTCCTGCGTCTTGATTAAAGGGCATTTCTGGTTTTTGTGTTGTTAACTTGTGTGGAACAGGTTCATGTCGCAGATAGCTGCTTGTAAGGGTATAGAATACAGTTCTCCTACTCTCGCTTCTGCTATAAGCAACCTCACGCCAGCTTTCACATTCACTCTCGCCGTTATCTTCAGGTTTTACCTTGTTTCTCTTTCTTCTCTGTTTTGAGAAAATAATCTGGAAAATGAAACAGGTTGATTCCACAGTTATTAACCATACGAAATTCAAGACATTTAGGTTTTGTAGGTTTTACTTCTTATGTTCTGAGAGACTGAGACTAGTAGTCTAGACGTGGCACCAGTGGATGCAAGAAAATCAGATAACTTCTCATGTTATTTATTTATTTTTATTTTTATTTTACACCAACTTCTCATGTTATATACTATGAAATACAAAGTAAATTTTGAAAATAAAAAATGAAAAATTTTGAAGTTTTTGAGTTAGTGGTCACAGAGTCTATAGTAAAAGTTTAACCTTGTGGTTGGCTACAAGTTGGGTGTATGTGAGGTCTGCTTCTAACTGGTTCTGATTTCCTGGGTGACTTGTAAAGGATGGAACCAGTAAGATTAAGGAGCTCTGCGAGTCAGGCCAAAATCATTGGCGCAATACTATCAATATCTGGAGCTCTAGTAATTGTGCTATATAAAGGCCCAAAGGTTCTCTCTGGTGCATCTTTCACACCTTCATCATCTCCACCCACTTCGCTTGACCAGCATTTAGCGTCGTCGTCCGATTCAAGTTGGATGATCGGAGGCCTATTGCTTGCTTCACAGTATTTTCTTCTATCAGTCTGGTACATTCTTCAGGTATAGACACTTGAAAAGTTCATAAAAAAAAAGAGAGACTTTAGGTTGTTATGGACTCATGAAGCTCTTTCTAAATTCGGTAGCTGTATCTTGTTTCAGACTCGGGTTATGGAGACATACCCTGAAGAAATAAGAGTAGTCTTCTTCTACAACGTATTTGCAACGCTAATCTCAGCACCAGTGTGCTTATTTTTGGAAAGTAACTTGACTTCTTGGGTGCTTAAACCAGATATTTCCCTAGCTGCAATCGTATACTCGGTGAGCATCAACTAACACTTGAAGATGATGTTATAAGCTAAACAACTAACACTTGAAGATGATGTTATAAGCTAAACAACTAACAATTCATTCCCAGGGATTCTTCGTTTCAATGTTCAGCGCGCTTACCCACACATGGGGTCTACATCTGAAAGGCCCCGTCTACATATCCTTGTTTAGGCCATTGTCTATCGCGATTGCAGTCGCCATGGGTGCAATATTCCTCGGCGATGCACTTCACCTTGGGAGGTACCATATCTTTCATATTCTTCATTCCTAGCATGTAATGAATTTTATCTATCTAATAAGCTTATTGATAAAGTAATAGCTGATTTAGATTTCACCATTTTTTGTGCTGTGGGCAGTGCCATTGGATCAATGATATTGTGCTTTGGGTTCTACACTGTAATTTGGGGCAAAGCAAGAGAGGATTCAAATTCAACCAAAACTGTAGCTGGTTCTGAGCATTCACCTTTGTTGCTTACCCATGTCGTTGG
Organism: Brassica juncea; assembly: GCA_018703725.1. Classification (NCBI taxonomy): domain Eukaryota; kingdom Viridiplantae; phylum Streptophyta; class Magnoliopsida; order Brassicales; family Brassicaceae; genus Brassica; species Brassica juncea. The sequence continues at coordinate 42,794,111 of CM031935.1, read as the reverse complement.
AGACGAAGACTTGTAGGATTGATGCAAGTGATAATCCTTATACTATTGATTTGTAAAAAATTTGCACAATACCACTTTTAAAATATTCACTAAAAGGATTGGTTTAAGTTCATAGAATGAAGCAAATGGTGCATAACTGAATTTTCAAGCATTTGAAAACAAAGCTCAGTTGATGCAATCCAAAGCAGCGCTAAACGATTTCATCTTACGATGAGAACGCTTCAGTTGATAAGTCCTTCATAAGCTGATTTCGGCTGAAGGTATTAAGAGCAACAATTTTCTTATGTTCATACTGAAGCTCTCAAGATTCAAGAAATATCATCACTCCAAGTCCAACAGCCATATTCATTAATTTTTATTTATTTGTTTCCTTGTTTAAGCTTGTTTAAGGATATCACTGAATAAATTTCAAAATAAAATATATGCAAAACATATAAATATAAAATAATTATTTTCATAAGATGTTTATCTTTTTAATATTATAAATTAATTGGGTTTACCAAACATTGCAAGAATAGATTGATTATTCATTAATGTTTCTTGACAAATTTAATTATGTATAAAACATAAGATATTGTATATTAACTATGTCAAGTAAGACATAAAAATACTATAAAATTACAAAATATAAAACATCAAAAAATGTATAATAATTATGTCATATAGACCATATATATAAAATCTACAATTACAAAAAAATATCCGTGATATGATCAAACTCTAAGCAGTTTTTAAACCATCACAAGATATATGTCATAGTCAATATATTTTTTGATATCCTACACAAAAATGATTTTCACACATTTTCCTTCTTTTTTTTTGACCGTTCAATTTTTGCATTTATTTAATGGAAATATACACTGTTATTGGAGATGCTCTGAGAACAGCTTCAACGTAGTGTTGGAAGGAGTATCTAAGATTTAAAGAAAAAAAAGATAAAAGAAAAGAAAATGAAGAAAGAGAAACAATCCCCTATATATTAAATGAGAAGTCACTTTAGTGATTTCTGCTGACGTGTCACTCATACAGACACTTTGACAAAAATCCTTATAATTTCATTGGTGAGAATTTTTTTTTTCTCATTTATTTTTAAATAATACCAAACATTAATAACTTACCTTATTTTGAATACGGATTACTTTCAAGTTGATATCATATTTATTACATTGCTTTAATGTAATTTACATTAATGATTCTAATTAGTTAATTGGTGATATTAACAATTTACCTTATCTAGAATACGGATTACTTGATATCATACTAATTGCAAAACCACTTATGAAATATAGTTTTAATATCTTTTTAAAATTTTAATATCTTTCTTTAAATTGATATTATATTCGCTTATGTAGAAATTATATCAAAAAATCATGAAACACCATTGAAATAGTTTTCGTTGATAAAGAAGTAAGTAATAATATTACTAATTTTTTGCAACTCGGAATCATCTTTTATTTTTATTGTACTTTACAATCAACTAATATTTACAATTGTAATAGTGTTTCATAACTACTTATTCTGTTTTGATGCTACTCGTATCATTTATTTATTTTAACTCATATAACTTTTAGATGTTCAATTGGGAGACAAAAATTCATGTTTCAGTTGGTGAACAGTTCATCAAAAAAAAAAATTGAAACTATATAACTGAGGGTGAGCCATGGTCATACAGTTATTCAAAGTGTACCAAGTTGTTGGTGATTATAAGACAAGCACACTGCACACATCGTTTCAAAAGTAGTTTCTGTTAAACAATTTTTCTTGCAAAAGTTGATGATTCTCCAAGTGAAGTTCCCGAAAAATATTTTGAGGATTACAATAATACTAGGTGTTTTTCTCCGCCATGCGCATAAATAATTTTTTTGTTAAACGTAAATATTAATATTAAAATAATTTTATTTATTTAAATTTTTTATTAAAATGTATATATTATACATATATATATAATTAAAATTATAATTTGAGCTAGGTTTTGTATCTACTTATTTTATTTAGAATATATGTTGATAAAGGTTAAAATATAAAAATCAAATTGCATAAAATTAAGAGGAAATTTTGTTAGAAATAATTTTAAATTAATTATGAAAAATTAAAACTAAATAGTATTCAAAAATTTGTAGATATTAATGAGAAATTAATGGTATTAGGATTATAAATTTATAAGTTTTCAAAACTGGCGTCATTTTTTGAAGAGATATTTTTACTAATAAAATTATATATATCAAAAAACAGAATTACATAATATTTTTTTAAAAAAATTAAGTATTATTATATTTCTATTTTTATTATTTTAGTGTTATAATCAAATTCACTTCATTGATACATAGGATCATATATTTGTTAAATATTATTACATTACAATTTCTATTATTTTAGGGTTGTATTTCTATTAAGCATTCACGTCACTGGATACATCGAATCATATATTTACATATTTATTTCCTTCCTTTATCAATGTAATATAATCAATCTTTTTGAAAAAGGCAATTAATCTGTAGTCTATGCAGTCCGAAATATATATTTCGTGATATTTTCTAACTCAAAGGAAATATTTTTCAAAATGTTGTTCGGCTGCCTAATGACAACCGCGAAATGATAGAAGAGTTTGCAGCTTTACCTCCTAAACTGGTAACATGACCTTATTATCTAATATTAAAGTGTTTACAATCACGTTGGCACAAGATTTGTTTCAAATCTCTTTTCTCTTCAGGTATAAATGTTGCAGTCTTCAGAGGAAAATTTGGAGGTTTCTGGTGGTTCTTCAGCAACTCCTTTGTTTAAAAGAAAAAGCAAACAAGAGCGAGAAAATGATGTTGAGGATCATCTCTTTGTCAACAAAAAACACTTTCCAAAGAAAGTCAGAAGCGAGTGAAAGTGGAGAAATAGAAGAATATTGTTTGTCATGTTTCTTTTATTTTTATTTCTTAGATTTGTTTTTTTGGGCTCTTTTGCTTTATAACAATTTATGTTGCGTTAATTATTATCCATTTTTTGAAAAAATAATGTTATATATGTCTCGATTTGCGTGGTTAACATTTAACACCTAACTAATAGTTGGAAAACAATATTATAACAATTAAATTTATAAATCTATTAAATTATTTTATTATGTACAATTACTTACAAAATTTAATAATTTTTTGCAGGTTTCTATTGGATTTTGTTTTTTTTAATCGAGAATTATACTTCTTTATTTAAGTTACTTATGGATTATATTTCAACTTTTTATCATATTTTCTTTAAATATGTCATTGTTTTAACAAAAAAATATAAACGTAGATATAACATTTCACGAAATATACAGTTACAACATTATACAACACAATTTCAGTGAGTGATAATATAAAATCTGTAACTTCTAAAATTATACACTATTATTTTTTCATATTTTAAATATTTTTATGCATGCACGCAGTGACGAATCTACTTGTATTAACTAAGGAGGTTGCACTTGTTCCCACAAAATTTCTAAATTCTTTGTAACTTAACCGAAAATTTAGCTATTTTTCTTATTAGGTATCTTAGCCTTATGTTTTTATTTATACATAATTTGCCCTATTATTAAAAACATCTGCCTCTGTCCGTCCGCACAGGATGCGGGTCAGTCACCTAGTAAGTTCTAAAATGAGATTTTTAAAGACTGGTTGTTAGCGTTTATCTCCACGTGTCATGTTTTCAATGCATATTTTCCCAAGACTTTTAAGACTTAATCATTTGATTTAATTATTATTATTATTTTGATTTTTAGAACCTAAGAAATTGACCGATAATGTTGCTCTTAGAGCAACACTTAAAGTCTCCACATATTGGTGGTATGTCACTGTATAAACTGCAATGTATTTTTCTAGACAGTAGTAACCGATATTGATTTCGCCATATATATGTTGTGGGTAGTGTGGTTGGTTCAGTTATATATATTGTGCATTGGATTCTACAGTGTGATTTGGGAAAAATCAAGAGAGCATGCACAAGAGCATTGTTGATGGGTCCTTATGCTATTTTCTTCGTGTATATTTATATAAACATCCCAAAAAATAACAGAAACTCCTTCGTATATGATATATATAAACATCTTACCAGAAATAAGAAGACATATTGATAAACATGTACAGGGACCATTTTCTATAAGAGATCCATATTTACAAGATAACAGAAACCCCTTCGTATATATAAGAATGAGTACATAAGTCATGGTCATTGGAATTTAATTTTAAAATGGAAGTTAGAAATTTCTGAAGTTGAATGATTGAGCTGAAAGTATTGTAGCCTATAATGGGCGAAGGTCCTTGTCGTGGGTCCTTGTAATATTCTGATATTATTCTTGTGGTGTGAAGTATATGGTCAAGTTGAGATATTTTCCTGCACTGAGAAAATGTCCTTGTTTTAAATAAAACCAATTTTGCAACAACCCTGGTGATGTTAATAACCAAGATCATGAATCCTTAGGTAAACTTGAGAGAATTTCTGAGAATCTGGATATCATGAGAGAAACGGTGGCGTGGAGGTACTTCAGCCGAGATGTTATACCCTTTGCGGCAATGATCGCAGTGGAGTGTACCACCGTTGGATCGTCCACACTGTTCAAAGCTGCGACCTTGAGAGGATTCAGTTTTTATGTCTTTGTCTTCTACTCTTATGCTGTTGCTTCACTTGTCCTATTTACACTTTCCCTCATCTTTGGAAGGTGTTTCATCTTCTCAACTAACTCTTTATTCAATATAATATAATACTTTCCAAGAATATGTAACTTATGCAGGAAGAGAAGATTGCCTTCAGCCAAGTCTCCTCTCTTCTTCAAGATTTTCTTACTTACGCTTCTTGGGTAACTGTTTCAAGATTTATGAGAGTATTCTTCGGCTTTTCGTTTTCTAGTTTGCTAACTTGGCGGAAAACAGGCTCACCTCGCGGATAGCTGGTTGTAAAGGAATAGAATATAGTTCCCCAACTCTTTCTTCTGCTATAAGCAACCTCACACCAGCTTTCACCTTCATGCTTGCCGTCTTCTTCAGGTTCCTTCTTTCTTTTCTGTTTTTCGGAAAATGAAGTTTGTGTGTTGCTATGTCAATCTTTTCATCTAAGTGGTTTTTGCTTCCTGGGATGACTCGTAAAGGATGGAACAAATAATGTTAAGAAGCTCTGCAACACAGGCTAAAATCATTGGCACCATAGTATCTATATCTGGTGCTCTTGTTATTGTTCTTTATAAAGGCCCAAAACTTCTTGTTGCTGCATCTTTTACTTCATTCGAGCCAAGTTGGATCATTGGAGGCCTTTTGCTAGCTTTACAGTATTTGCTTCTTTCAGTCTGGTATATTCTTCAGGTAGTACATAAAAGCTTAAAGCTTTACGTTTGATGGTAGTGCTTAAAGTTGAGCTAAGTTCCGAAGCTGCACATGATTTCAGACTCAGATCATGGAGATATACCCTGAAGAAATAAGCGTGGTCCTCTTCTACAACATGTGTGCAACGCTTATCTCAGCTCTAGTATGTTTATTTTCTGAAAAAGACTTGAATTCTTGGAAGCTTAAACCGGGAGTCTCACTCGTTGCAGTCATATACTCGGTGAGTAATTAAACATTATAACTTTCTCCAAATTACATACTCTTATCTTCTTATCTCAAGCTTTGAAGCTGAAACTCTGTTTCAGGGATTCTTTGATACATCATTAGGCTCAGTTATCCACACATGGGGTCTGCATTTGAAGGGTCCGGTCTATGTATCCTTGTTCAAGCCCTTGTCTATTGCCATTGCAGTTGCCATGGCTTCTATATTCCTTGGAGATGCACTTCACCTGGGGAGGTACCATTATCTTTCATATTCTTACTTTCAACTATAGTGTCTCTTTTTATTGAAAAAACGTAGTTCTAGATTTTTGGTTGTTGGGTAATAAGATTGAATGTTTAGTGCATATTATTTTGTATCTATGTGTTTGTGGCAGTGTGGTTGGATCAGTGATATTGAGCTTTGGATTTTATACTGTGATTTGGGGCAAAGCAAGAGAGGATACAACCAAAACAACAAGTGATTCGGAGCAGTCACTTTTGTTTCCTACACAGAACAGAGAAGAAGAAACCTTATCATGAACAATAATGCTAGTGTATATGTCTTCTTCTTTCGTATCAACATCTTGTATATGCATATGTTTGACCAAATATATTTTCTTTCAGTATTTAGAAGGTTAACAAGAATTAGTTTCTCTTTTAGTTCCATAGATAATAGATTCTTTTTTTTTAAACACACCATAGATAATAGATTCATTAACTAGTTTTATATCCATTTGAAGATGGGTCCCAAGAATTTAAGTTCCGTCCTTTAGTTTCATAGATTCATTAGCTAATTTTGGAACCATCTGAAGATGGGTCCCAAAAATTTAGTTCAGTCTTTTAATTGCATAGATTCATTTAATAAATTTGTATACATTTGAAAACGGATCCTGTCTTGTATGCTTTTTGTTTTTGTTTTTTTATCAGCTAACCATTTAGTTAGACAAAGTTTTGAATAATTTGAACTATGTATGTTTAAATTTTGGATTTTGTTGATTACTACATTAGGTCATGTGTGATACACAAATAAAATAATTTAAATATCTTATGTTGATAGTCTGCTTACTTATTATCCATTTTAGAATAAAATAAACTGATACTACGAGAAGCAGGAGATCAAAGTCATTTTTATTACTATATTAATTAAGGGTTTAACTGGTTTCTCTGCTATCACCCGCAAATGCAGCTTTTGTGGTTGGTAGCGGTTATTAACATTTTGAAGCAATCACAGAAAATGCTACAGATCACTCCAAATCTCTTAAAATCAAAAGCTGGTTCCAGCTAGCGTTTGCGGTTGCGGGAGGATAAATTTTTTTCTTTAAAAAAATAAAAAATATAAATAAAACTAAAAATATACAATAAAAAAAATAAATTGAAATAATATAAATTGTAAAATATATGCATATTATATTTAATTTATATTATAAAACTTTAAAACAAAAAATATTTTCTATAATTTTTAAAAATTTAATATTGATTTTATAAATAATTTTTTTATATTTATTATAATATTATGATTTTTTAATACTTTTATAATTATATAGAATGTAAAAATTGTTAATTTATTATTTAATAGTTGTTGCGTTAGGTAGTTTACCAATCATAAAAGTTCCGCAAACGCATCAATTTCTATCTGCTGTACCAGTCATGTAAATCTCTAGAAAACGCTTAAAACCGCAACCACCGTATCCGCAAACTCCCGCAACCACACCCGCAACCGCAGCAGTTACACCAGTCAGGCCCTAAATAGAACACCTACAAAAAAAACTCTAACTTTTCTTTTTGAGAATTAGAAAACTCTAACTTTAATTGTATTCTGACATTTAGCAAAAAAACAAAAATTGTATTCCCGACCGTAGAATTAGGTTAATAGTCGTTATCGTTAAAATTTTAAACCATGTATTTATAATAGTAAATGATATTAGAAGATCTTTGTTGATCTTGAAGATTTAATTTTATTTTTAGGCAAAAAAATTTTTTTTTGTAAACTAAAGTACTGACTTTAACCAAAAACTAAGTGGTTGCCCGCAAATTTACGGGTACAAATAATTTTAAAATTTTAATATAATATAACATTTTATGTTTTTGACCTGAAATTCTATATTTTAATATTTTAAAATTGAATGTGAACTTTTGGTAGATAATTTTTTTAATAAACATATTTTATTTATTAATAATTTTAATTTTTCAATATGATGTATGTAGTATTTAGATAGATTTTTTTACATCTTTTACAAAACAATATTTCATTAAATTATTTTATAAAATTTTCATTTGAACATATATATATATATAGAGAGAGAGAGAGTTTAATTGGTTTTTAGATCAAATTATTCGTCCATAAAAGTTATTAAAATCCAAAAAATGAACTCGTGTGACAAATAGACTCACACTTGCACTTAAAGTATAAAACACAAAATAATTAAGAGAAAACACATATATATATATAATATATATGTAAATTCTATTAAATTAATAAAAGTTAAGAATATAAAAACTTCATAAATTTTGGAATATAGTTTTATTCATTATATTATTTGGATTTTTTACGACTGATGTAATTTTGTGGTTATTTTTCTTTTAGATAAAATTAAAATGTTTTTTTTTTGTTTTGGAGATTTTTGAAAGAGTTTTTGAAAATGATGAACTTGTGAAGAAAATAATATGTTACGATTGATTCTGATTTGACAAAACTTTTATAACCTCTCATAATGAAAACTATAAAATAAATGGTTTTATAACTCTTTATAACATTTTTATAAATATTTATATGTTGATTTGTAAACTCTTGTTAATGATACAATAATCATTACTGGTGATTTAAAACCTTACCAAATATTTATATAAGTATAAACTATTATAAATATTTTATAAACCATTAGAAATGAATCAAGATAAGTTACTTTGAATGTTGTACAAATTATATATAAATCACCACAGATGATTTAAACTAATGTGATTAATTTATAAACTCGTTATATGATTCATTAATAGTTATTATAATATGTTTTTATTAAAATTTTATGTCGTATATATGTATATTATGACTTATATAGGAAATTAAAGCTTTTGCGACTATTCATAATACAAATATAAAGCTAGTATATTAGTTTTATTAACTACCTTTTAACAACATACTTTACATAATTTATTAATAGACTATTAGTGAAAAATAAATAAATAAATAAATGATGAAGTATCATATAAAATTTCCATAATTTGTACCTTAGATATACTATTAAATGATTTCTTAAGATTATATAAATTGTGTGGCAACTAACATTAATTGGTTATATGATTGTCTTTTCTAGATTTAATTAAAATAAATGAAAACTAAAAATCCTTGACCAATGAATTATAAGAATTTATCTAAACTTCATATATGAATGACACATCAGCAGAAATCACTAAAACATATTCTCAATTAATATATTGGAGGATTCCCGACTATAACAGTAACACACTATATTAAAATCTATGTTCAATTTCTTAAAAATAGGTTTTCTAAGTTATAGTTAAACTACAAATTTTTTTGACTTCGTACCATAATGTAATTTCTCTAAATGGATGCATTTGTAGTGTCAATTGGACTGGTCCGGTCCAAAGTCCATAAAATCCATTGCTATTTAGGCTTGGTCTGATTTATCCCGTAAAAATTTTGGATATATATTTCAAAATTCGGCTCGGTCCTAAAAGGTCATATGATTCTTTGAGTTATTTAGTTTTTTTTTTACTTTTAAAAAGATAAATTAAAATTAAATAGTTAAATATCAAAATTGATTTAATTCCAAATTTAAATAATCATCCATATATTTTCATAAAATCCAAAATTAAAATAAATGTTTTACCTAATAAACTAAATAAATAGTAATAGCAAATAGAAAAAAAAAATCATTTCAACTCTAAGCAGTGGCATCCACAGTCTCATTGTTATCAAGAGTTACATATAAAATATAGAAAATATTAAATTTTGACAGATATATTAAAAGAAAGCAAAATTTTAAAATACCTAAATCCAAAATGTAAATCTTCCAACTAAGTATGCATACAAATCAGTGTTTTAACATGTGTTGGTAAGAGACAAGTTCAACATTTGTTTAAGACATAAGCACCAATATTAAAACTAGACTTTGACGTCACCTTTTGAATATGGATCAAGCCAAATCATAGTTCATTACAAGAATATTGATAAATCCCTACAAGAAAAAGAGGTTTTTATATCGGAATAGGATAGCGTTTTTTTCGTTTCTGCTATGGTTGATACATCCTTTAGTTTTAGATAGTGTTTGCGAAAATGCAAACACTATCTTTGGTTGGGCCAAATTTTTGATAATTGTTACGTAGTTTACATAGCACTTTAGGTGAGAAACGCTATGATAGCGTATTTTCAATAGCACATGATTAAAAACGATATGTTTATCTTTTTGAATCCCTAAACCCTAAATGAGTTTTTAAACCCTAAACTCTAATTATAAAATTTAAACTTAACTTTAAACCCTAATTCTAATTTTAAATCTTAAGTTTAAATTCTAACTTTTATATTTTTCAAAATTTAATTTCAATTCAAATCTTAAATCTAAACTTCAAACCCTTAACATCTTTTTAAACCTTAAACCTTTTATCATATATGTCCAAACCTCATATCATAAACACTAAAGTTTAAATCAAAATCTCAAATCTAATATTTTCAAATTTTAATAAAATAAAGAATTAAAATATAATACTTATAAAAATATAATCATTTCAAATGTAATTCTTCAAACCTTAAATCTAATACACAAACCTTTATTCTAATATATTATACTTAAAATCTACAATTCAATATTTCTTATCATTAACTTTATAAATGAAAAGTAATTTAATTATATATAAAGAAAATTAGTTAAAGAATAAATTATAGTTTTTTAAAAACTATTAAATAAAAAAGTTTATTGATTAGTTAATCTATGACCATTGATTACTTTTAATCTAATGGTTACAACTAACTCTTTTGGTAATCCTCTTCCTTCTTTTTCATTGGTCAATTAATAAAAAAAAGAGAAACTTTTCTCATTGGTTAAAAATAGGATGGTGAGGATAACTATTTTTTTGGATATCCATCGTTGATATAGTTCAATCTAATGGAAAAAACTAATTCACTTTAATATTTTATTTTTTCCATTATCTCTCTCATCTCACGATCTCTCATCTGCTCTCACTCTTCAACTCTTCATGCAATCCTCTTCTCTCATCACCTCTGCAATCATCCTCTCTCATCACCTATTCAATCTTCATCTCACGATCTCTCAAACTCGCAGTCATCACAGGTTCAAGCTCACCATCTCTGTTCAAGTCCGGAAGCCACCATCACCATGACTTCCCCTCCTCCTCCTTGGTCTGTCTCTTCTTTCGTGTCCATCTTTTATTTTCTAATAAAAGATATTGCTTTTGCTTACAGATCTGTAATAATGATGAACTGTACGCACAACAGAGGTGAAGGGCTGACATAGTGGAGACACGCTGGAGGTGGTGACAAACCAGAGACGGAGGAGGAGACAAATGTGGTTCAGAGCAAGATGATTTGGGGCAGAGGCGGGCGGAGGCACAAAGAGGTTGAAGACGGCGGAGTTGAGAAGTGGTTTAGTTAGGTTTATTAATTTTGGTTTTGTCGTTACTCTATTAGGTTTAGATAGTAAATAGGTTTAGGTTTAAGTTTGGTTTAGGTTTTTGATTTAGTTTTGATTTATTTGGTTTAATACCTTTTTATCTAATTAGATTTATTTTTTAATTTGTAAACCATATTTTTTCTGTAAACCAGTTTAATTATGAATTACTTTAAATAATAATTCTTTTTAAAATATATAAACCAGTTGAAATTTTTAATTATGTTTTTATTTTTTAATAATTAATTAAAAATAAAAAATTTTAATAATAAAAAATTTTAGTTTAAATAATAACAAACAAAAAATGCTTTTAAAGAATATTTAATAGCATGCAGAAAAACGCTATGGTATATCACAATATTATAGCACTTCGAAAAACCGCTATCTAAAGTGTCTGATCTATTATAATGGTCGATGATACAGCGCTTGTTAAAACTCTATGGTATCTATAGATAACATTTTTCAGCCGCTAAGAAAAGCTTTTTTTTCTTGTAGTGAATTCGTCGGAAGATGTTTAGGAGAATTATCGGCTTTGTGTAGAAAGTTGTTGAGATGATTTCCCATGAGTTTATATGATATTTTACACATGTGGAGCCTCCTTATTTATACAATGTTATGTGTATTTATTATTCCGTCTAGACTTTCTTTTTTTCTTACAGGTATTTTTTCTTTTATCGCTGACTTATTTTCACCATTTTTCTTTTTCCCATTGATTTAATATTTTTTACTGGTTTTCATTTATTAAAGACCAATTTGACTTTAGGAAGGGTTTTGGCAAGGTTACCAAACTGGTCTCCAACAACAATGAATCAAACACAGCAAATGTAGTAACTTATATTTCTCCAAATACTGTGATATAGCTCAAATTAACCCTGGAGGTATTTCTCTCAAATAAGAGATCGGATGCAGCACTTGGAGATCGAATCCACAGGAAGCGAGGACACACAATAGATCAGATAAGATAAAAGATCAAGCTAGGCGAATAATTGTTAAGACAGTAAATATTAAATAAACGATAAATAAGATAGGTGGGATGTGTGTTTACAGATAAGATGGAAACTAGACTTTCAGGTTAGGTAATCCAAATTATGATATAGTTGCTAAGTGCATGTGATAATCAATCATAGAAATCGAATACTAATGTAAGATATCAAGCTCTCGTTGCGAGTCTACGTGTTTGAATCTATGTCCACGCTCTCGCGTGTCACACGGAACAGGTGTCGATCGATACACATATAGGGTGTCGATCGATACACTTCCAAACAAGCTTTACGTTTAGATCGATAAGTTCACTAAATCTGTTAGACCAGCTAGCTAAAGCTCGTGTCTAACAACGTGTCTACTCTCGCAGTTGTCAACTCTTAAATCATGATCTTAGTTAGCTACTCTAGAATGCAATCAATAAGTTCTAACTCTCGTAAGGATATGAATTAATCACCTTAGCAGTTCTAATGTCAAAAACTCTTCATTACCATATAAACTCTACGTCTAAGAAGATAACTACTCAGATATAATGAAACAAGACATAAAGATAAATTGAATGAATTGCATAATTAGATAATTTATAATTATATTGAGAATAACTAAAATTCTAATGATAATATCACAGTTAAATTTATATTATATTTACTTTCTTGATATTAAAATATTACATATATGTTTATATTATATTTGATTTTGTAATATTAAACCAACTTTTTATATATCACGTAAGATAGAATGAATAATCTATTTTTTAAGATAAATATTTTAGAACAATCTAAATCATTCATTTTGATAATTTTTGAAAAAAATTGGCAAAGAATTTAAAATAATTTGTACTTTTATTTACGAAGTGATTTTTTTCGCTCTTACGCTAAAAGTTAGAACGTTTAAAGTTTTTATTACCTTTAAAAATAACCAGATTAATACCCATAAATTAAAATGAATTTCATGAATTTGATAATCATTATTATCTGAAAGGATTCTATATTATGTTATCCAAAAATATTTTACATCATAATATTTTAAAATAAATATCATTCCCTGTAAGTTTTATATATGTATGAATGTTTTCAATTTTATGTTACATAATAAAATGTATAATGATATTTTATCAAAAAGATACTTTATCATATAAAAATTCTATTTAATGAATTATTAAATATTTCAAAAGCATGAAAATAATTTATTATAATAGTTTTTGAATTGATAATATATTTATTTTCAAAATATTGTAAATTTATAAAGTCTGTAAGTGCAGACAAAACACCTATATTTTAAATATTAGTGCTGGTTTGATTTGCTATAACAAACACGTACATGATTTGTTTTCTATTGGTCAATATCTCAAATCTTGTTTATTTAGTCAATATCTCATATACCATGTTTATTATTACTTTTTTCTCTCTGGTAACAAATAAAGTTGGAATTATTGGTTCTAATATTTTAATGGATTTACAAATCTTTTTAGATTTAGAAATTTTTGGTAAATCCATGATTTTTAAATCAAACAAGTAGATTTTAAGAATAATTTATATGTATTTAAAAATCAAAATAGATGAATTGTTATAAGTCAATCCAATGAATTTGTAGATCTAAATAGTGATCTTCCGAGTTATGGAGGAAAAATGATTGGGTTTGGAGAAGTTGTTCAGAATATATAAAAAAATTCGTTAGTTAGTTTGGTATAGGGGTGGGCACTTTACCCGATACCCGAAGCCGCATCCGAACCAGACCAGAAAAACCCAAACTGAAATCCGAACTGAAATAGCAAAATATTTGAACGGGTATTAAGTAAGGAGAGATTGGATATCCGAACCCGAACAGGTAATACCCGAATCCGAATGGATATCTGAAGATAACCGAACATATATATATATATATATATATATATATATATTTACCCTTATATTTCTAAATACAACTCTCATTTTATTTAAAATATTTATAATAATGTAACACATACTTCAAGACCATATAATATTACATATAACTACGGAGAAAATGATTTGAAACTCACTTAAAATACATGTCAAGTTTTTTGTTTCATATATTAACAAAATTTACATCTAAAATTTACAAGCAATAGTCAAATTAATATTTATTTATTTTTGAAATGATATCTCTAAATCTATTAATCATTTAATCTATTAAAAATTAAAAAAATAAGTTAAGTAAAATCTATAATCTCTATAATATTATTTGAGAAGTCAGATTCCTATGTGGCAAGTTCACGTTAACTCTCACGATGGTTGTTTACATTGATACCCTTAATGAATTAAAAATATTACATTAAAATACTATTATTGAAATTTTTTATTTAGTTTCCTTTTTAAAAATCTTCAAATAACATATATAATAAGAAAAAGGAAACCTTTATAAAAAATTTAAAAAAAAAACGAAAATATAAACAATATATATATAATATTATTCATTAAAAAGGAAAGTTCACAAAGAAATATTCCAAATTTACAAGTTCACAATTTGTTTAAACTGCTTATTTTAAGAAATATTAAAGAAAACAATTAACAACAAATATCTTTTGATCAAATAATTACAAAATATTTTAAAATAAATAACACTATATACTTTAATGAGGTAGGTATATTATATTTTATCATTATTAAAATTATTTTTTTTCTTTATATTAAATTTGCTTTTAAATTTATGTTTTTATTTTTGTGGAACTTTATATAACCATAATCAAAATACCAAAGCAAATCTGAATTCTCATTTTTAAGATTATTTAAAATAAATTTCGGCTTATCCTTTAATAAATCTAAGACATTAAATTATTTAGAATTTATAAAATGTTTTAATTGTTGTAAATATTGATATATGTTCATGCTTCCAAAAATGTATTAGTTGCTTATATATGTAACTTCACATTGATCATCACTTTATTTTTTAATATGTTTTTATAAAATGTTTTTTTAAAGAAAAACATATAATTTGATAAGTATTATGAAAAAAATACATGCACATTTAAACAATAAATAAAGTTAATTTGATTTTACTTAATAATAAAAAGTAATTATACTTCAATCTGAAATTGAAAAAATATATGTAACTCAATATACTCACAACATGAGTGACTCGACTAATCCAACTAATATCTAAAATCATAGATTTAACTACAATAAGACTATATAATTTTATAATGATTATTTTATTTTATAAATTTAAATTATAGGATGACTCAAAATGTATTAACAAATAAAAATAAAATATTAACCAACTGGTACAATTTAGTTCTTTTGTAAAATATATATATGCATGAGACTGTAGAATATTATCGTTATATTAATTTATGAACTTTGGACTCAGACACTTTAGTTTATTTTTTATTTCAGTCTAACCACAATATATATTAAGTTATACCTAATTTTCGTCAAATATATTTGCATATCTAAGACAACAACTGATGTAAATAAAAATAAGAAAAATTAATCATAATTTTAATATTTTTAAAATAAAAATATCATAGTTGAATTCAGAAAAATAGATACAATCCAATATATCCAAAAGATAACTAAATCGACTATAAAAAAAATAAAACAGACAAAATATAACATATCTAAAATCATATATTTAATTAAAATAATATAATATTATTAATATAATAGTGCGTACAAATCATAAATCAATTTATAATTAAAAGTAAATAAAATAAATTATTATAATATATTTACTTTATAAATATTTATATCCGTGAATGAGCATGGGAAAATCACCTAGTTTAAATAAAATAAACTAAAAATGAAAAAATTAATTTTTCTTTCAAAATCTAAATATCCGAATCCGATCCAAAATAACTGAACCCAAACTAAAAATACCCGAACCCGATCCAAAATATAGAAATATCCGAACGGGTTTTGTATTCCTATACCGAAATATCCGAAAATCAGAAATACTCCATTCGAACCCGAATGGATACCGAACACCAACCCCTAGTTTGGTAAGGTGACAAGTTAACAGTTAGGAAGGTCCAGAGCTAGTTAATTTACACGCAAGAGAACTGAAGAAAGTGAGAATTGTTGTAAATTATAAGACAAATAAGAAATATTATTTGTTTATGGGAGTGGTAGTCTTGCGAGACAGAAAGAGTAAGTTGAGTTGATCATTATTATTGTTCTGTAACTGTAACGACACAGAAAAATGGAGGAGACCAAAGATGATTATTATTCAGTTCTTCTACGTTTTATTTATAGGGAGCTTAAGTCGGTAAATGTAGCCGACATTAGGAAAAAGACAAAAGGAAAAGATAAACCTTATTTTTCTTAATAGATAAGTATTATCTAACATTCTCCTTTACTTATCTATTTTATATTACGTAATGCTTCGTTAAAAATCTAATCATTAAAAATCTAATCATAAAAAAATCCGATAGGATAAAAACCATAAAAAAAAAGAGCACACTGACGTAATCTCTTCATGAAAATAATGGACATAGCCTTTTCTTCATTAGTCACACAAACGTCGAATTCCGATACCGTAAACATGTTTTCGGAATGTTATAGTAGAAAGAGTTTTTGTGAACAAATCAGCTGAATTGTCGCATGACCTTATATACTTGATGTCCATTTTTTTATTTTTCTCGAGTTCCCGAATATACGAGAAAAATCTTGGAAAGATGTGCTTTGTTCTGTCGCTTTTGATATAACCTTCTTTGAGTTGAGCAACACATACCAAATTATCTTCAAAAACTTTCGTCGGCTCCCTTTTAATAACTATTCCACTTGCTTCTTGTATGTGATGACTCATTGATCTAAGCCACACATATTCTCGAAATGCTTAGTAAAGTGCAATAGTTTCTGCATGATTTGAAAAAGTTGCAACCAGAGTTTGTTTCTGGAAACGCCAAATGATCGCGGTTCCACCAATTGTAAAAACATAGCTGGTTTGCGATCGAGCCTTATGAGGGTCTGATAAGTATCCTGCATCTGCAAAACTAACCATACCAAACTCGGGTTTTTTAAAATACATTAACCCTAAGTCAATTGTACCTTGTAAATAACGAAATATATGCTTTATTTCTTTCTAATGCCTGCGAGTAGGAGCAGAGCTATATCTTGCTAGTAAATTAGTAGCAAAAGCAATATCAGGCCTGGTACAGTTTTCCAAATATAAAAGCTCACCGATAGCATTCATATAAGGTACTTCAGGACCTAATATCTTCTTGCTATCTTCACAGGGCCTAAAAGGATCTCTCTCAACATTGAGAGATCTATTTTCCATTGGAGTACTCAAAGGAGTCGCTTTGTCCATATAAAAGCGCTTTAATAACCTTTTCGTATAGTTTGATTGATGCACAAATATTCTTTCTCGGAAATGCTCTATCTAGAGCCCAAGACAAAACATTGTCATGCCGAGATCTTTCATTTCAAACTCTTCTTTCATATGAGTTCGTGCATCATCAACCTCCTTTTGAGTTCCAGTGACGTTCAGGTCATCTACGTATACAGCGATGATCACAAAGCCAGATGACGATTTCTTAACAAAAACGCATGGACATATCGCATCATTCACATATCATTTATTCAAAAGATATTCACTTAAGCGATTGTACTACATGCGTCTGGATTGCTTTAATCCGTATAGTGATCGTTGTAACTTGACCGAACAAACCTCCCTAGATTTTTCTTTCAATGCTTCAGGCATCAATCCTTCAAGGAGTCTCATGTATATATCATTATCCAACGATCCATACAAATATGTTGTCACAACTTCCATGAGATGCATTTCAAGATTTTTCGATGCCGTTAGGCTCATCAAAAATCTAAACGTAATTGCATCCATTACCGGGGAATACGTTTCCTCAAAATCAATTCTCGGTCTCTGAGAAAAACTTTGGACTACTAATCGGGCTTTATATCGTGTTACTTTTCTCTCGAATACCCACTTATACCCAACAGGATTTACATCCTCTGGCGTTATGACTATAGGTCTAAAGATATTACAAAATGGACCTTGGATCAGGATAATTATTTTCATGATCGATCTCTTTGGACACAGAAAAGAAGAACATCAACATCTTTTATCTTATAACTTTTCATCACATGCGTAGTTGATGGAAATCTCACACTTTTATGTTCTCTTTTCGTCATCTGGATCCTTATCTTTATTTGGTTCTTCTTGAACATTTTTATCTATGCCTTCTTTCAGATATTTTTTTCAGTATCAGGGTTTACCAGAACCTTTCCACTTATGCCTTTTTTCAGACATTTTTCAGTATCAGGTTCTCTCGAAACCTTTCGACTTATGCCTTCTTTCAGACATTTTTCAGTATCAGGTTCTCTCGGGACCTTTCGACTTATGCGTTTTTTCAGACATTTTTAAGTATAGGTTCTCTCGGGACTACTAAATATCAAGATGCAACTCAAGTCGTTTATGTCCTGCCAGACATATCAATATACTGCATTTATTACAAATTTTCTCCAATGACCTTGGAACAAGCCGTTTTTCATACCTCATGGTCATCTTTCATTCATTCTGTGGAGAAATAATACATCCTTTAGATGCTTGGACTTCTGGTCCAAAACTTCTCGTTTTTCTAACGAGCTTTATATCAAATTGATTGCCTCATTCACTCTTTGGCTATTCAATTCACTCTACCCTCATACATAGAGGTAGATTCAGGATCCTCATTTATATAGCGCTTTCTTATTTATTGTCGACAATCTGTTTTCTTTTTTTTTTGTTCCATCTTTTTACCCGTACTGATATGGTTAATCGAGATCTCTTTATCATCATCAATGATTTACCCAGGTACCTGACTACACATTAACCATATCAACGGTCTCTTTAAGAGATTCATCCTCTGTTCATATATTTGCTCCTTTTCGAGGACTCTTTGGAACCAAAGTGGTCTATCACGTCTCTAGCGTGTCATAGACTCATGTATCGTCCTTTTAGAACCCTTATTCTTATTGGATCCTTTTCAGCTGAAATATGAGATTTTATTTTTTCATCAAAATGTCTGGCAGCCATTTTTAATTGGATTATCTAACATAATTTTCATGATAATCCATTTCTTATTTCTCATATCTCATTCCATCAGCTGTTCATATGCTTCTAGTAACCTTGCGAGCATATTTCTAATTATTCCATATACTTTATCTCTTTTGGATTGTATATGTCTTTATTACATGCATAATTGTATTTCTAACATAATTTTAATGTTCCACTCATTGAGATTCTTTAATTCTCCCCTCAATATGATGACACTTCATGTCTAAAATCTCGTGTTGAATCCCACTCTACAACCAATAACATATTCGGTTTTCCTATTTTGAGATGATTTATGTTTCAAATCTTTTAGAGTAAGATCTTGAGTTTGGAACTGTTTAGAGAAATCACATCTAATGAACTTGTTTGATGATCCATCTCCCAGGATGGTTTTCTTTTATTTTCTTTAAGACATGCTATATGTGAAAAAACTTCTGGCTTTTTCAACATTTCCCAGTAATGTTAATAACACTATTGGAGATGACTATATATCAGTAAACTTCAAGTTTACCACCATTTATACTTTTGACATCCTTTTCTTATGCATGTCTTTTCATCATAAGCTCTTAAAGAGTCAATAGTAAAAAAAAATTATATTACTAGATACTATACTTATTTATTTTGAGAGAGGATAGATATTTGTTACCTTTAATAGTCATGTACGATGATCCACTATCTGGCAAATATATCTATCTCCATCCTGAATCTCAAAACTTCTTCAGGAAAATAATTCTCATGTCACATTGATATTTCCATTTTTATTTTCTGGATCAATCAGAAAATCTAAAACATAGTTTCAAGCAATGAAAAGATGGTCCGGGCTCATAAGAGATGAAGTTTATTTCACTTCCTTTCTCTTTTTCTTTTTAATTCTCGATATAGACCGGCTAAATTTTGGCGTACGAAAACTCCGTACCCAATATTTTTTTTTCTTGCCGTATCTATAGCAAACCTTTTTTGCCTTTTATCACCCGGCCACTTTCATTTGCATGGAAGTTCTAATTATTTATTTTATATAGGGACAGAATCTTCTTCCTCGTCCTCTTCCACGACTACGAGAGCGGTTCAACCGCATCTACACCCTCGTTATTTCCTAGTATGACCAACTTGATGGTTTAGTATCATGAGTTCCATCTTTTCAGTTTACTCTGAGGATTTACATCAATTCCAACTATTTAGTGAATCCTTTCTTTCAAGGATTTAATTACTCAAAGATCTTTTAGATCTTTTCTCATGATATACTCCATCTTATAAACCATCATCAAAGTGGTGTAAAATATCATGATTTTTCTTTTTCTCATCCAATATAGTTAATATCGAGGATTTCTGAAAGTTCATTTTCTCTCATGTGCATCTCTACAGCCACTGTCCAAGTCATATAATTATTTCTCGTACAAGGGCTTTTATTTTGAGCTTTGTCAAATTCGACATGATAACTTTATTCATATAATAGCATATAAAATATAATAAAGACTGAAATTAAAAGTATAATTTAAAAGCATAAACTTAAATTTCAGAAATTAAAATAGCATAAATAAAATTGGAGGCTTAGCCCACCACATGATCCGAGGAGTCATAGACTATTATACTGATCATTCTTATCAAGGTTCGAAGAGATATAGTCTACCATTTTAACCTTTTTTTTATTCAAGGTCCGAGGAGACTTAGTCTGCTATTTTTGACCTTTTCCTTTTTTTTTTCAAGATCCGAGGAAATTTAGTCTTCTGTTTTGATATTTTCTCTTTGTTCATAGAGGCAAAGTCTACCACATATTTCTTTGATCGTGAAGGCATAATCTACCATAACGACCAGTCGGGGAACGCAACACCTATCATCCCGAAAAATAAATGGAGAATGACTAACCTCTCACTCCGGAACAATAATAAAATGAAAATAAATTAAATAAATTAAAAGAAATAAATTAAAACTTATCTCGCTAGTCCTTCGTTGGTTAGAGAACATTCGTGCTGATAACGTATTGTAAATTATAAGATAAATAAAAAATATTATTTTGTTTATGAGAGTGGTCGTCTTGCGAGATAGAAAGAGTAAGTTGAGATGATCATTATTATTGTTCTGTAACTGTAACGACACAGAAAAATAGAGGACACCAAAGATGATTATTATTCAGTTCTTCTACGTTGTATTTATAGGGAGCTTAAGTCGGTAAATGTAGCCGACATTAGGAAAAAGACAAAATGAAAAGATAAAGCTTATTTTCTTAATAATAAGTATTATCTAACAAGAATGTATTTGTAACTTGGTCATTCTAATTAACAAATTAACTCATGTGTTTCTTCCTGAAACAAATTATACTTATCAATAATAATTTTACTCCAAAGAATATTCATTCACTAAAGTAATTCAATTATATAATTAACTAATAAATAAATAACTAATACTACAATATATTACAAATAAAAATATATATCATTCCGTTGCCGAACTTTTATTTTTAATAATGTTTTATCTTTAATCTTAACTTTAGTATTTTAATAATTATTTAGATCATATTTACAATAAGAAGCAGAGAAACTGGCCATAATATTAGTCAATAAAATCATAAATTAAATCTAAGATAAACGTAATTAGAATATTATCGGTAGATATTGTTAATATCAATTATTAATATCTATTTATCAATTAAAAGTCGTAACTATCATGATAAATGTATATAATAAAATGAAGGCTCTAACCACTAAAAAAAATATGAAGAATGAAAGGAAAATGAATGAAGAGGACTAAAATAAAAGGAAAATCTATTACTTATATTTCTCTCCAAATTTGATAAAAAATAAATATAGTATATTATTTCGTATATATAAAGGAATGTTAAGGAATCGTAAGTAACAAATATTCCTCGTAAATGGTGTAAAATATAAGGAATAGCAAGGAATTGACTATTCCTCATCATTTTCTTAGTCACCAGTTAGAACCAAAATTTTTTAAAAATAAGATTAATTAAACTAATGATTTATCCTAAAATCATGGAGAATCTCTATAATATTATTTGATAAGTCAATTTTTTACGTGTCTTGCTCACGTTAATTCTCACGATGTTTGATTACGGAGATACTCTTAATAAATTTAAAATATTATATTTAGTTAAAACTCTATATTCATGAGATTCAATATTATCTTTACCTTCTTTTATGTAATTTTTAGTCAATCCATATTTTAATTTATTTTGTTTATTTGACTCTCAAAAAAAAACTATGTTATACAGAATCTCACAAAAATATATTTAAGAGAATAACCAACCTAAATTTAAAATATAAAAAATTATCAAAATATTAATATAATTAAAAAAACAAAATATAATGGTTGAATTTAAATAAGTAAATGCAATCTAATATACTCAAGTAAAAACTAAACTGGTTAGATATTACATATATATATATAATTACATGTTTAACTCAACTATAATATTATTAATATAAATTATAAAATTATTTAAATTGAAAGTATAAATTAATTTATTATAATATATTAAATTTAAAAATATTTATATCTGAACACGGAAGAATCACCTAGTATGACAAGTAAACAAAATCACTACATAAATAATAGTATAATAATAACCTAGAACATAAAACATTATATAAATTTCAAAGAAGATTTATATTATTTACACGATATCTAACATAACAATATTAAATCGTTTTATTATATAGACCAGCAGCATACAGATATGGAGCGGATCCTGATCTAGTGTGCTATTATAACATGGTAGACACTAGACGATGGGATGTCATACAAACTTGTATGATTTGGTTTAGATAAGAGACCATTTTGTTTTTACATGCACTAACTCTTTTACGAGTTGGACTCTCAACTTTTGTTGATCAAATAAGTCAAATTCAAAACAGAAATCCAGGACGCGACGCTTCTTAAAAAACTTCATTTTGGTCTGTGCATATACTTTGCCAAGTATAACAAAGTAAAAATCAAAGAAGACAAATGATATGGTTTGAGCTTTTAAAGCTCTTTGTCATCCATGTGACTGTATTTGCTTTTGTGTGCTCTGTTTATGGCAGCGACGGTTTCCGTTTCTTGTTCAAGTCTTGAGATCATCAGACATAGCAGAAGGTATGCAATGCGTGGTCAGAATATCTAAAGTTGCCTCTTTTGCAGTCTTAGTTTGCAGAACAACAATCTGTCCAAAAACACCCAGAGAGATTTAGCTAAAAAAGGTTATGTCTACAATTAGTGTGATCATCAGAGAGAATCAATCATACCTGGTGATAATCAAGATGAAACTCCATGTATTCATCCTCACAATTCTCCACCATCTCAGCCAAACATTTCAAGTTTTTCACAGGTTTGCCATTGAAAGCAAGAACCTACACAGACAGAGAGATTAAACCATCTAGAGAGTTGTTGGAAGCATCATCAACACATGATTATGCAAATTTATACAAACCTGGGTATTGACAATCTCTTCATAACCAATGTTAATGTCAGAAACAAGAACCTGAAAGTAAATTCATTATTGATGTTGAGATTTCGATATCGAAGGCAAAAGAATACTGTTTGATCGCGCACCTGTGAAACTACAACAAGTTGCTCGTCTGCGGATTGAGCCATTGCATGAAGATGTTTCTCCAAAAGCTTGACAGGTGCATCATACTCGTATTCTTTTCCATACTGCAAAAAAACATATAATGGGAAATGGTTACATACAGTGCGTGTGAGATAGAAATATAGAGAGAGAGAGAACGTAAGAAGACCTCCGAGCGAAGATACGGAACAGAGACAGTAGTAAATACAAAGCCAGCAACGATGAAGTAAGAAGGGGGTTTGCCACATATGTGTGCAGGGATTAACTTCTTGTGGATTGCAAGTTTTACGTTGAACTCAAGAATCTCTTTGTTACGCAAGATCTTCACAAGAGCAGAATCTCCAGTGTACTTTTGAGATATAAGATAGCTGAAGCCAATTCGTTCTCCATGCCTAAACGGAACTATAACAAATATAAACATGTTACACCAAGAATGTCTACACTTAACTCATTGGTAATAATAAGAAATCATCACCAGTTCCATCATTAGCAATATTAACTCCATCAAAGCTAAGGATGATATCAGAGGACTTCAAAACCTGTGACTCCGGGGCAGTAGGCTCGATTCTCCTTATCCTCACACCCTTTTGATTCGACTTCATTCCCATTTTCTTACGCAAGTCTGGATTCTCCATCTTCTGCCACTCAATCCCAATCACAGGAAAGCCTGTGTACTTATCATGCTTCTCATAATCTTGAATGAAATGTCCAATCACAGGCGTTGGTATGACATAACCAATGTTCTCAGCGTCTTCATGTTTCAACGACTGAAACGCAATGCCCACGCATTTCCCCTTGTCGTTAAACGCAGGACCACCAGAGTTCCCAGAGTTTATAGCCGCGTCGATCTGCAACCCCAAAAGCTCTGTCGACCCATGTACGTAAGACAGTATCTCCATCCGTGACACAACGCCGCTCGTGACAGAGATTGTGTCTCCACCGATCGGGTATCCAACAACAGTTACAGCGTCTTGCAAAGCTGGTAAGTCTCCAAACTCCACAGGTGACACTCCTTCCCAAAACTCATCGTCACTAACTGTCAACAATGCTGCAATAATCCCAAGGAACAATCAAGAAACTGTGTATTTTTTTTTTTTTGATTAAGTTGGGGTATTCCGGATCTGTGTACGAGCCTAAACTAATCCCAAGGGAGACCCTCTCTCAGGGTCTCAAATAAACCATAAGCAATGGACCTATATCTATGTGGTCACATGTGGCCGGACAGTCCAATGAAACAATCAAGAAACTGTTCCATTGCAACACAGATGGGTACAATCCAATGAAACATTAGTCTTTGTCCCTAAAAATTTGAAGATTTTTTAAATGGACATATCCCTAAATAATGAAAAAAATAGTTTTTTTTTCTTTTACAAAAAGCAAATGTTTCAATCCCCTAAAATCTCAATCCGGCCCTGGCAACACAAAACAAGAAAACAACAAGAAACTTACCAATGTCACATTCAGTTCCAATGGCTAAGACTGTAGCTAGATACTTAGTGTCGGAGCCACGCTTCTTGAGCTTAACTTGAGTATGATGCTCAACGGAATGTGCGTTGGTCAAAACCCTTCTTCCTCCGATAATGAAACCGCTACTGCCGGAGCTATACTGCCGTTTCCTCTGCCACGGCAGGGAGAAGTTAGGATCAGTGTGGACGCAAAAAACTTTCACCACAGCGTCCATCGAAGGCACAACTTTCACCACAGTCTCCCAACTCGGAGCGGCAGGTGTGGACTTCGATGTTGGGTCTGAAACGGTCGTCCCATTGTTGCAATCAGAGTGGTGGTGATGAGGAAGAGACGACCTCTGGCTGACTACGCCGCCGCCGCGTTGTTGCTCGGTGGTCTCGGATGGGTTGTTGTTCGGTCGGCGCTTTTTGCCTCTCCCATGGTTGAGTCGCGACGGAGATGGGTTGGTTTCGGGAGGCTCAGGGGACGGAGATTCGTTCATGTGTGTGACGGAAGGTTCTTTAGCTTCGTAGGTGGCGTTTTCCGCAGATTGTGTTTTGAGTTTGCGAGCTCTCTTTTGAGAAGGTTTCATCTTTCAGAGAACTTTTCCTCTGAAATGTATAATACTCTCAGACAAGAGAAGGACTCTGTTTCGACGCAGCTAGGGCTTATAACCGGGTGGAAACGGCGATCGGTTGTGCCGTTGTGTCTGAATATCAGAAACATGGGCCTAAAGTTAGGCCCCTTCTCCAAATATTACGAGTTTGGGCTTTAAAATACGGATTTATAGGAACTTCAAGCGTTGAAAAGATGCCAGAGAAACGTTGATCAAATTTCAAGAGAACTACTAACAGAGGTATATATATTAGCTACATGTCTGTATTATCTCTTTAGTTTCTCAAAATTTGGTCCACAGTCTCTGCACTTCATAACTTATTGCAGTACATAATATTTTTTCCATGATCTAGACTAGCAGCACATGCACGTTACGCTTTCCATAGAGGTTAGCGAAGCTCATCATAAATCAAGATTGATGCAGATAATGTATTATACCAAATTGCTTCATGACTCCATAGTTTGCTACAACTTCCAAACAAAAAAAAAAAAAAAACTTAAGCTCTATCATTCTTCCACATCATTTGCCATCTCTCAATGCCGAAGCTTACATAAACTTATCATTACATCTTTGCTCAGCATTTGCGTAGTTAGTATTTATGTTGCATACATGATCATCCTAAAATCTGTGTGTTTTAGTAGAGACTTTTTATTAACAAAGTCTTACAAGTTTTAAGTTACTTTGTTTATCACCGTCTTGATCTCTCCGCATTTCCTTACTGGAATTTTCGGATCACAATCATTCGAGTTCCTTAAGAAGAAATTTGAGACCGACTACTTGTTCTCTCAGTCGCAATAGTGATATTAATATGATCTGTTTTACCATTACAAGTATTATCATTCTCTATTTTTCAACTCGATCGAAACTTGAGTACAACTACAACAAATCACAAGGTACAAAATACAACCGCAAGTCAGAGAAAACTATAAGAATCAAAGCTTTTTGAGACAAGATAAAGGCAGATCATCATCATATAAACATCTACTGAATTCGAAAAAATAGAACAGAACTAATATTGCTTCTTAAAATACCAAGTTCCATTACACATAAAAGAAAAATCAGATTTGTAAATTCTCCAGGAGACGAACAACTTTGGCTCTAGCTTTCCTTGCTTTGGCTCTGTCTCTCTTCGCTTTGAGTTTAGCAGAAAACTTGTCGTCGTTCAAAGCTTTGATCAGCACCATCCTCTTGAAAAGCAAGGTCGACTTCTCACGAATTTTTCATGCCCAAACTCTAACCGACCGATTCTTTGAAACCGATGACGGCGAAGCACCGACACAAACTCCGAGAAATTCCTGCCGAACTCTACAGATTTGGGCAGAATCCTTGTGCAGAACTGGTCGACATCCCAGACGACGAAACTGCTGTTGCTGTTGTTGTTGCTCCACGAGATGATTGCGTCCAACGAGTGATCATTCACAATCTCATACAACTCGGTGAAGAATGAATACGGCCCCTTTGCTAATCTATAAGCCATCCTTAACCCTAAGAGCATGAGCATCGATGGATCTAGAGCGGATCACGGGCTTGGGTTCATAGGCCCAATGAATAAAAATAATGGGTTTATTGTGTTTAATTGTGTGATCCATCTCTTGCCCGTGAATCCGTATGAGACGGGGTCAAGACACGCGTCGAGGAGAGAGTAGGCACGCGAGTCCGCGTGTAGACGGAGAAAAAAAGGGAATCGCGTAAAATCTCTCATTTTTCCTTCTCTCTTCCAAAGCTAGGGTTTCATTCTCTCGGTGGCGATTTCTCTTCTCTCGCGATTGCCAGAGCTTACCTCGATCTAATCGACGTCGTACTCCCTCGTAGACGATCTGGGGTGAGTATCGAGTACTTTCCCCCTTTGATTCAATTGTTTTGGGGTCGAAATCGTTCTAGGTTTAGACTTTTCGATTTGGGGATTTCGGCCAAGGGTTTCGATTTCTTGTTTTAAATCGATTTCTGGTATCGATTTCCGGTTTCGTGTTAGGGTTTCGTCTTATTTGGGATTTCTAATCGATTTGGGTGTTTCAACTAAGGGTTTCGATTTCTTGTTTAAAATCGATTTCTGGTTTCGATTTCTGGTTTCGTCTTAGGGTTTTGTCTTATTTGGGATTTCTAATCGATTTAGTTTGTTTTAAGGGTTCTAATTTTTTTTCCTGATTCAGATGGATCCAGCAGCAGAGAAAAGAGACACAAAGAAGAATAAAGAGTACATCAACATGCTCTATAACGTGGCTGATTCTCAGTACGGGATTCCGACGAGGTATCCCTGTGGTGGGAGTATCATTCACGAGGTTCGTGGGAAGGACGACTACGATACTCTGCCTGGGAAGCTGTTCTTCACCTGCAAAAACTACGAAGTAATATCGCGGTTGTTCTCAAAATCTTTCATTTGATAATTTTTTTTTTGTAAACGAGATTGAAACGAGATTCTCATATTTTATTTTGTTGTTATCCAGGCTGATGGGTTTCATTATCGTCAGCCTTGGGTCATTGGTGTCCAGGAGCAGTTCAAACGCATCACTAAGCGTCTGGAGGAGGTGGAGGTGGTGATAAATTAGGTGCCGGAGGTCAATAATAAGATTCAGAGATTGGAGGTAATGAGAGAAGCTAAATTTGATTTAAATTTTGTAATTTTTTTATAATTTTAACAGCATTGACTAACACTATGTGATTGTTCTTTCATGTACAGGCAGAGGTTAAAGAGCTCACACGGGAGGTTGATAACCTCACTGGGCAGGTTGGGGATCAGAAGATAGAGACAGTTGGGGATCAGAAGATATAGAGAGAAGGTTTCTTTATAGTTGAGGGAGATTTAACGGTCACGATTAAATTACAAGATTTCCTTTTTCTCTCTTTTTCTGTTTCCTTTTTTCTAACTACGGTGCCTTCCTCAAGAAGGATTAAATAAGCATGGGCCAATTTAATATTGGGTTTGTTTCGTAAATTTAGTCTATCATGAGGAACTTGATTATAAATTAGAGAGGGATTCAGAGAGTCGCAATATTTCTTTATCCTCAGAAACTGATTCGTCCTCTTTGCCCTCCGGTGAGATGAAAGACGCAAAACTTATAAACTGGGCGGAGCTTCCATCGGAGCTGATATATTCGATTCTGCTCCGTCTTAGCGTGCCTGATAGACTAGCAAACGCTCGGAACGTGTGCAGATCGTGGCGACGCGTCTGTCAAGACCCCTTGATGTGGCGGGAAATCGAGATGCGAGACATGGGAAAATACGAAGAAGCCATGGATTATTATCGCGCCGCGGAGGCCATGTGCCGTCGCGCCGTTGATCTAAGCCAGGGAGGCTTGCTGGAGATCAACATTGAGTACTTCGGCACCGATTCTCTCCTCGCCTACATCGCCGACAGGTGAAACCCTAAAACTCTGATTCCTGATTCAAGTGTTGGTTACAATAATAGTTTGTGTTTTTATATGACTTTGGATGGTTGCAGGTCAAGTAACCTGAAACACCTTGTACTCACTGAGTGCGATCACATAACGGGTATGGGACTTTTGGAGGCAGTCACGAAGCTCACATTGCTTGAACGCCTTGAACTTTCGCAATTCTATTTTATGGAATTGGATTTGGAAGCTATAGGCCTTTCTTGCCCACTTCTCAAGACTCTGAAGCTAAACAATGTTGGTTACTACTACCTGGACGACGAGTGTGATGACGATGCTTTGGCAATTGCTAAGACAATGCCCGGTCTTCACCACCTCCAGCTTATAGGGAACAGGTTAACAAACACAGGCTTAAACGCTATTGTGGAGAATTGTCCTCACCTCAAATACCTTGATTTACGCGATTGTATCTACATCAATCTTGTCCCCCAATGATCTTGCATAAGTTATGTCAAAGAGTTGGATCAAAGATTTAGTAGATTTCAGTCACAAAAAAAAAAAGATTTAGTAGATTTTACATTTACATTTTGTTGATGAGGTTACATTCTTACAAAATAGTATATGCTTTATGGATACAATTGCTCGCTTTCCCTATATCTCCAACGTAACCTCCATTGTATGTGAAACACAAACCTAGCTTTTTTGAACTTCCCAGTTTACAATTGTTAATTAAAGATTACAATTAAGAAACAAACATACGAGAATATGATAGATATTTAAACTAGATCTAGAATACTAGAATATATGAATATACTCTTCATATTCAACGCATGAGAATACAGTAAAAACTCCTATAAATGAGACTTTGATAACTTCTTTAAAAAAAAAAAAATTATTTAAAAATAATATTTCATTTTATGGTATATATTGATTAAATTTTATAGATACAAACTTTATGTTCTTATTCAGTTATTTGGTATACATAAAATACTAGTTTATTGTAACTGCAAATTAATTGCAATGTAAAATGACAAAAATAATATCAATAAATTTAGAAATATTAATAAAAGTTAAAGATAAAACTTCAACTGTGAATAAAAGATAAAATATACAATATACTATTTATATTTATAAAAAAATTATATACATTACTTATTGACTTATGTGTACATTGGGACAATATATTTATATAAAATTTTGTAAAATAATTATTATCTTATTTTATCGAATTATGTCAGTCCATTTATTAATTTATCATGTTTACTAAACTATGGAGAGTTTCTACTGTATAAAATATTTAATATTATACAGAATCATTGAAAATTGGTAATTTATAATCCATATTTTGCAATAGCAAAGATTTTATATCAAAATTAAATTAAATCTTTCTCACCATATGTTTCTTTTAACCAATTCCTCTTGTTATGATTGTCGTAGAAAGACCCTTGGGCCGCCTTGTTTTGTTTTCTTTTTGTTTAGGTGGTTGGTTGTCACTTATTCCAAACATTCTTCTTATCTCTACATGATTCACAGAAAAAAGATAGAGACTAAGCAGGCCTTAGCAAAAATATAAAGATGCGGCTCGTGCTTGTCCACGGGGTTTGCCATGGCGCATGGACTTGGTACAAAGTAAAACCGCTTCTTGAGGCTGCTGGTCACAGCGTGACAGCAGTGGATCTGGCTGCATCGGGTATAAGCACAATCAAAGTTGAAGAGATTCAGAGTTTAAAAGATTACTCCAAACCGTTGCTTGAAGTTTTGAGCTCGTTTGGTGGTGAAGAAAAAGTGATTATTGTTGCCCATAGCATGGGAGGAATATCGGCTGCTCTCGCTGCCGACATCTTCCCTAACAAGATCGCTGCTATTGTCTTCTTGACAGCTACCATGCCCGATACCAAGAACCCGCCTACTTACGCCTTCGAAAAGGTAATTTCTTCACGGATTCATAATGATAATCAGAACTGATTATGATATATCGAGTGAAATTCTATAGTTGGTCTCGAGTTGTTGGACACCAGAAGAGCTATCAGTTACATACTATTCTTTTCGGACCAAAGTTCATGGCCAAGAAACTATATCAACTGTGTCCGGTCGAAGTAAGACTCTAAGTCTACATCAACAGCTTTTTTCATCAGAAATGAGATTGCTAGTAACCTCAAAGTCCAATCTTCTGTTTAGGATCTTGAACTGGCGAAACTGTTGGTGAGGGAGAACCCGGCTTTGGCTAAAGGCAATCTTGCAGGAACAAGAGCTTTTAGTGAGGAAGGGTATGGATCGGTTACACGTGTGTACATCATATGTGGAGAGGATCACTTAGTACGTGAGGAGCATCAGCGACTGATAATCAGCAACTTTCCGCCGAAAGAAGTGATAGAGATTAAAGACGCAGATCATATGCCAATGTTCTCCAAACCTCAAGAATTATGTGCTTGTCTATTGGAAATGGCAGAAAAATATACTTGAATATTTGCATGATATGTTAATATTGTCATGGCGTGGAGTCTATGGATGTTTCCTTCTTTCTGTAAAGACAACAACATGTTTGTAAAACAGAGTCAATGTTTTACTTGAACTAAAACATGGATGAAATAATCAAGAGTTACTCAGCCAAACAGAGTCAGTGTTTTTATGGAAATAGATTTGGAAGCTATAGGCCTTTCTTGCCCACTTCTCAAGACTTTGAAGCTAAACAATGTTGGTTACTACTACAAGGACGACGAGTGTGATGATATGCGTTGGCAATTGCTAAAACAATGCATGGTCTTCACCACCTCCAGCTTATAGGGAATAGGTTAACAAACGCCGGTTTAAACGCCATTGTTGAGAATTGTTCTCACCTTAAATATCTTGATTTACGCAATTGTGTCTACATCAACCTTGCCCCCC
The DNA here is from genome assembly GCA_018703725.1 of Brassica juncea. NCBI lineage: Eukaryota > Viridiplantae > Streptophyta > Magnoliopsida > Brassicales > Brassicaceae > Brassica > Brassica juncea. Next base: position 42,762,099 of record CM031935.1, on the reverse strand, counting down.
CAATGATCTGCAGAAGCCCCTCTTAAGAGATGAACAAATATTTAGTTGATTTTACATTTGCATTTTGATGATGAGGTTACATTCTTACAATTAGTCTTATGATCTATGTTTGTTTATCTATAAGAATGATTTAGAAAAGTCTCTAACTTGTTGAATAGATCAAAGTTTTACATTTCCTTTGGACATAATGCGAAACATAACTCTTTGGCACTTAGAGAATCTCTTTGGTCCAACAAACACCCTTAGGCGTTCCACCATTTACTACCAACAGTCAGGGTGCGTTGAGCAAAGGCTCCACTCTGTATGAAAACACTTGCTCGGTTTCCCTATCTGTCTAGTCTAACCTCCATTGCGCCACCTACACATTTATTTCAAACACATTGCAGATTAGAGCTACTATATGATGATTTCATCGCTTAATTGTCTTGAAGAGATGTGCTATGACTTAAAATTTGTTGTCTAGTTGACTTCTTGTAATTTCTACATAGAAAAATAAATCAATATATATATATTTATACGTATATATATTATTTAATTTGAATAGAAAATAATGTAAGATAAATAACATCTGTGTTACAAAAAAAGTAAGATAAATAACATCTTATTATTTTCAAAGTTTGGTTGATTTTCAAATACATCAGTCAACTTTCCAATATCTCTTTAGCAATTCATACTTTATTGAAATCAAATTTTATGAGACAATCAATTAATATAAATAAATAGATAGATAAATTTTCACTAGACAATAATTTGAGATATATAATATGTTTTGATGGTCAATGTTTAAATACATCAGTCAACTTTCTAGTATCTCTATTAATAACTTATTGAAATTAAATATTAAAATTTTATTTTATTTATGATGGGAATATCTCTGTTAACAAATTATTGAAATTAAATATATAAATATAATCGGTCAACTTTCTAGGTATTGTCTTCCAGCTTCCAACTTTTGGGTTCCGGATTTCGGGTTAATCGATTCCTTCTATCTAAGAATAAATAGAATCTTCCTTAAGCTACTAAGTTAATCGATATAGCTAATAATGAATTTTCCTAAATCTACTGGAATAAGAAAGTAGTCTTATACATTATTTATAGATATCTTCAAAGAAAAATAGAAATATTCTTTTAATATAATAAATATTTACTAATTCTAACAGAGAGAGACAACATCTATTATAAATGTAGGTTCCTAACTCTAAAGAAAAGCGTTTAATTCTTCCAACCCAAGAGCTCTTCAGTTCGACAGTCACCAAGGCATGAATTGATAAAATTATGATTGAATATAGTAAAATGTTTATGGTAAGATATAAACTATTGCTACACAGTTATAAATATGAGTTTATTTTTACTTATCATTAATGAAAGTGAAATCATGAAAAGACCATCTTGATATAGTTTGCTAGTAGATGACTTTTTGTCTATGGTTTTAGCCAGATTTCTGTTTTAAGTTTCTCAAACAAATAATACATTAACTATAAAAAAGAAAATTTGTAGCGAATAAATTTAGAAGTTATTAAAAAGTGATTTATTTTTAAAATTTTAATGTTAGTAAAATACATGTTAGTAAAATTTTGCTTAGGGCATCCAGAACCATTAGACCGGCACTATCGACATGCATATGACAACCATATGTATGTTATTACTACCAACCTGGCCAAGGTCTAAGCTCACTGTAACATGTTTACAAGTTTACTCGCTCGCTCAAACCATGATATCCTCCCCATAGGCAGGAGCACTCCATACTTGATATCGTTCAAATTATCTTAGAGCAAACTCTCTCAAATAAGATATCAATTGTAATAATTAGATATCAAATCCATAGAACATGAACATACAATAAACTATAGAAATTTAGACTAATCTAAGCAATAAATATTAAAACAGTAAAAAGCAGTAAACAAGTAAATAAGTTGGTTGTAAGATATATGAGAAAGGTAGCTAAACTTAGGATTTCAAACAATCAGAATTATGAATTATAGATGCTAAGGATGTATGATCAACCGTCCTAAAACTTGAATCCAATAGTAAGATGTCCCGTTCTCTCTGCGAGTCTAATCAGATGTCTAATCCTATGTTTCAGCTCTTGCATGCAAACAAAGAAAGAGTGTCGATCGATACCTCTTTAAACATGAATTAACCTCAAATCATTATGTTCACTAGCTAGGCTAACTAAACCAGCCTTCGCATGCGTCTAACAACCTAACTCAGGAGAATTATTATCAGGAGTTAAACCCACTCTCACAGTTGTCAATTATCCTAAGTTCAGAGTTCTAGTTAGCTACTCTAGAATACAAACAATTAGCTTAATTCTGTGAAGGATCCTATTAAATTACCCTAGCAGTTCTATGTCTCGATAATTCATCTAAACTCTAATAAACCCTAAACCTAACAAGGTAACTACTCAGACATAGTTAAGTCAAACATAAAGATACACTGAATTAATTGCATAAATATATAGAGTGAGAAATACTAGAGTTCCAATACAAAATCTCTGAATAAGTCTTTGATCTTCTCTCCACAAGCTAGTAAATAAAAAACCTTAAATAATATGAGTGTGGTAAAGATGTGTAAGGTGGTTTTTTGCTTAAAAATGACAAAACTATAAATATAGGTATAAAGTCTGTAAGACCCGCTCCTGGCCTCTCGATCCAAATGGATATGCAGACTTACTTTTTTGAATTTTAGCTTTGTTTGACTCCTTTTCAAGTCTTATTATTTACTAAGTCATATTCAGATATGAGGTTCATAAACAATAGACCAGATAGCATAATAAAAAACAGGATAAATTACTTTGTATTACTTAGAAACATGTGATCCGATACATAGTTTAATAACAGTCTCATAAACAATAAGTAATTCATCCCTAACATCAACTAACCACACGCCACACAGCCTCTCACTGAGTCTTCACGGCTCCTTGGATTGACCACAATCAGGCTCAATTCCTGAAACCTTAACCAATTAAGCATTAATCAAAACCGAAGATAAAACGGTTGATTCCACAATGCTTGGATTGGTTCCTAGAACTATGATAAACCTCAATAGAGACAATCACAGAATAACCCAAACTTGTCTACCAAATCCTAAGTCAATCAACCAACCACCCCACATGACTTAGAACAGATAGACAGTCAAGAGAACGCAACAAAAACACGACCAGAACCGTATTGCCCAAAGACCAATCCTTCCATCCGGATAGAGTTAGGGTTCGACTGGCCCACCTTGAAGTCCGGCCTATAAGCCCAATAGACTTCCTTACCTGATTCAGCACCAGGCCTGGATCCATACAACCAAGTAAGGCCCAAGCCCAATCCGGATTGCTTAACAACCGATTGGACCTTGCGACTCATACCCCGGTTAGAAGAACCGAGCATGCGTCCTGACTTTACAAGTCATGGACTGAACCATATGGATCAGACATAACCTGCATCCAATGATACCGTTTGGAACTCGCACCCTTTGGTCCATGGCACCCTTTGGTCCATGGCACCCTTTGGTCCTCGTACCCTTTGATACTTGCAACCCTTGGTATCTTGTACCTTTTGGTTACTTGCATCCTTTGGTAACTCACAACCTTTGGTAACTCATGACTCTTGACAACTCGTGCCTCTTGGCAACTCGAGCCTTTTGGCAACTCATGCCCTTTGCGTCATTCCAACCGTTCAGCCCAACCGCCTACTCTCTGGAACAATCCAGACTGTTCACATAACCGACCCATGGTATAGATTGCGGTTTGGATGTGATTGGCATAAGCCTAGGATCGCAACCCTTGGATCCAACCATCACAACCATTCGTGTGTAACCAGAAATAGAAGAAGAAGAAGAATGAATCGAAATATATAAAGAGAAACGGATGGAATTATCGAACCGACCAGACCATAGACTCGACCATTGGGACATCCCGCCTTGGCTTAATGGATCGCCGGTCCATCACATACCTTTGAACCAATCTCAGGGTTCTCCACATGCTTCTCCTTGCCAGATCCTCCCATTTTTTATCAGAGTTACTTTCCCAAACGATCAGAGTCGCCCAGAAACAACAACCACAATCGGCCTTTCTCTTGGCTGGAATCTCTCTCTCTTTCTCTCTCATGATATTTCTCTAAGTTTTTCTCTCTGGAACTGAGAAATAATGAATGATTTGATCTCTGTTCGTGCACCCTTTATATAGGCAACCAGAGGTCATGTGCAAAGGGACACATCTCTTCCATGCATCCTTTCGGAACATATCTTGACCATCGATTGCAACCAACGGTCCAGATCGTACCCGTTCGGCCATAGAAGGTTTCAGACCCCTCTAGATACATCCAACCCAAGCCCATTCTTGATACCCAAGCCCATTATTGATACCCAAGCCCATGGATTGCTCACATGAGCCCAACAACTCATGGACCACATGGCCAGACCAACCGGCCCACAACCAGCCCGGACCCGGACTACTCGCCCGAGACCAAAACACTCCGTCCAGCTGAGATGAACTGGCTCCCAGCTGATCCAGCTGAGTAAGCTAGTAGCTCCGCTAGTGGAGCTGACTTAACTTAGATCGAGCTAGAGTGAACCTGACCCAGCTTCTCCCAGCTGATCGAGCTACTCGTACACTTTGTCCAGCTACCGTCCAGCTCGTCTAGCTGACATACTTTCTTTCCCACTTTCATTTGGTTAAGTTTTGCAATACCTAACCTTCAATTTGGACCATGGAACCCTTGCCCTTGATCAAATGGATCAGCAGTACGTTTCCTCGAACCCATGGTCCGTCCCGACAATCCTATTCAGGATTGGGGGCATGACAAAGTCGGCCAAAGGCATTCTTGTAATATATGGGACTTATGGGCTTAAATCAGTCTTAAATCAAGTCGGGCCCATCTACTCACATGAGTGTCGAGCAACACCAAGGAAGAGGTGTCGAGCGACGCTTCTTCTAAATCTCGGTTCTAAAAGGACTTATACTATGACTGAAAACTGGTAAATTCATAGTATATCAACTTCCCAGACTTATCATTTGCTTGCCCTCAAGCAAAACATAGAATAGTCATGTGAAAGAGGTTTGAAAATGCAGGGACTCACATAATTTTTTAAACTACTACCTTCACCTCTGCAATGTTGCAAGCCACATCAGATCAATGCCAACTTCAAAGGCACTTCCATGCACTAAACCTTGGCTTAGCAACCAAACCATCCAGCCCACAACTCAACTGATGTTGCTTGACATACCCCTCTCATGGCTTCATTTCTGCAAATAAATATGTAGGTTATATCTTGGGAGTATCGATCAAATGACACATGGATTCTTATCCCAACAAGTGTCTGAACACACATGTAGTCTTCTCTGATCCATTTCCACTCTCTTCTTTCTTCTCTGAATCTTTTTCTCTCTCTTTTTTTTTTTCATTTTTCATTTTTCATTTTTTTTTGCAAAGTGTAGGCGAATAATGTATTCATATGAAGTATTCCTACCCCTCGCTGCCAGCTTTGTGTGATCATTCCATTGAAGTAGACAATGACATCGTTGGAAATCTTCTTATCCCTCTAAATCTCAGGAAATCGTCTTAATCTTCTCTTTCTTAAATGCCAATGAGAGGTGAGAGGGGAACCATAAATACACAGACTTTTACCTTTCAGACTTGCAGGAGGAATCCGATCCAGTAAATACCATCCCAAAACAAGCGATTGTAGTTGATTAAGGTTAGAAGTTAGCTTTGGTTTTTTCATACTTTCTCAGCAAGCGTGGATGTTACTAGCAAGTAATCCACTTTGGTGTTTCCATTCAGTACACTCTGCAGTCAATAACCTCAACGAATAGTGCTAGAGAGTTGTTATATAATAAGCAAAATTGAAAAAGTTCACCATCTCCTTCTTGACTCTATAAAACTCAATAAAACTATAAAATTAACTCTCAAAATAAAACACAGGCCTATTAATAATAAGTTGTATTTTGCACACGAAAACATAATATGTTGTATAGTCATGCCTGTGTAGACATGCCACTATAATTGTTTTGGCATTAGTATAATAGGTCTATAAAATCATGACTAACAAATAAATGCACTAGACACTATAATTAAGAAAGGAGAATTTTTTTTGTCAACAATTTTTTTTTAACGCTGATTTATTATGATATTACAATTATAGAAAGATTACATAGAAGATTCGACAACCGACAATACTAACTGCCTTATGAGGATCTACGCCTAACTGCATCATCTGAGCCGTCCTATGAAGATTCACTCCTGACCAGATCTACTTGCACCATGTTGAAGTTCTCTTGTAAATCTTTCTTCCGTTCTGCATAATTGTTTAATAAATCGCTCTCTCCGGGACTTAAAACCTGGATTTCCTGCAAATCTATAATAAATTGCATAGTCTGGTATTTGAACCCCAGACCTGGATGTAGAAGCCTTTAAACCTTAACCACTATGCTACGGTGCTTTCCCAAGTCAACAATTAATTAAGAAAAGAGAATACCTACAAATTTATGGAAGAAAGTTCTCTGCTTTACATATTAAAGTTTATAGTATTGATGTGCATTTAAGTTTAAGATTTACCATGCATTTGTTGTGAATTTGATTTAGGAAATTATGTTTCAAATTAAGAAAAGACCGTTAATGATTAAAGTTATGATTAGTTAGTATTTCAGTGGCACTAAAGTGTAATTAAATGTAGTTTTAAGGGCTAGTTAATAAATTTACTTCTATTTTAATAAGAGAAACTAGATCTTGAACCGCGCAACCGCGCGGATGTTTGTTTTCAGCTATATATATATATATATTTTAGATCATTAGTGATATACATTTTAATGTTAATCATATATTTAAATGTTTATATAACTATTTTAAATACAGTAATTTTATAGTTTGCATGTTGTAATTAATCAATTGTTTAAAACCGTCATATGTATTTGTCACTTATTAATATATATTTATCATATTGTATTTGCATTTATTTATTGAAAAAATTAATATATGCATTAAACAATATATTAAATATTATATTGCATTAAATTTATATTCAGTTTTGACCCGCCAACCTTCAAAATCAAATTTCCTATTAGCAATATTTTTTTTTCTTTTATTCATTTCAGATAATATATTATTATATATACAAAAATCTAAGATATGTCAATTTTTATACATGTATTATATAGTTTTCAAATGTTAAGTCGTTATGTCATTGTATTATATTTTTAGCATAAATATTTTATATTTATGAAATTGTTTTTACAAATTTATCAATTTAATATAATGTTTTCATATTTAGTTCAGTATAATAATTTCATTTAATATGAATTATTATTATAAAATAGATAAAAAGATCATTTTTTATTTTTTCATTTTATAAATGATAATTGAATATATATATATATATATATATATTAATGCATAATAATAGTTCATTGCTAATTACGAAATTAGTTGAAATACTGTTATAATATACTTCAACAAATTTGTTAAAAACCTATATATGTATATATATATATATATATATATATTTAAATGAAAAGATATCATGATTAAAAAAATTTGTATTATTAACTTTAATGAAATAGATGTTAATTTATATACATGTATTATATAGTTTTCTAATGTTAACACGTGTTACCTACATATTATATTTCAAACATAAATACTTACGAAAATAAAATATATAAATTTAACAATTTAATATAATTTAATCATATTTAGCTCAATATAATAATTTTTCTGTTAAAAGGATTGATTATGATTAAATAATAGATAAAATGATAGAATTTATATTTTATAATATATATAAATGTATAATATTATTTCATAACTAATTTTGAAATTAGTGAAAATATTTACATATAATTTTTGAAAAATATATATTTATATTTAAAATGAAAAGATATCAAAAGATATTGTGATTAATGTAGTTCAAAGATTCTATATATTATTAGTCTTAATAAAATACATTTAATAAAAAATTTAAAGGATGGTGCCAATTATAAAATCACACATGAAAGAATTCACTACTTCTATTTCAATAAGATAGATATAATTAGAAAGTTTAAGAAAATAGTATATAAATTTTATTTTTGTTTTATAATAAAATATTAACCAACATTAATTTATAATAATATTAGACTACTAATCACTAAATTAATCAATGCTTCATTTTATAAAAATATTTAAAAAAATTATTAAGATTTTGTTCGATTTTTCTTTCAACAGATTTTTATAATTAAAAAAATAAGATAATTTTATAGGTGAAGTTGTTATATATGTCAATTATTTAAGATGTGATATCTTCATGATACCATAATGTTAATTAAAAATAAATGAAATATGATTTTCTAGGAAAAATCCATTTTAAAGAAAATCACACATGAAAAAAAGTTGTGACTTCTCTTTTAATATAATAGATAGATAAGGTTTTCATAAATTTAAAGAAGGTTTTCATGGGAAATAACATTTTATCTTGAAGTTCCAACACAAAAATCCAATAAATTTTTTAATAATTATTTATATAAATTAAATTAAATTAATATAAATAAAACTAAAATATGTGATTATGCGGGATATACTCTAGTTTTAAAGTTATCTATTAACTTGATTAAATTAAGATAAAATCCGTGCCTTGCGTATGCCTAATGTACCTAATAAAAGTATAAAACATGTAGTATTGAAAAATTTAAGAATTATATAGGATTGTTATTTCTTATATATATTTGTAATTTTGGATTGTTTATATAATAATATATACGTTGGGTAGGGAACAATTGTAATAGTAGATCAAAACTTATATTTTATTATGGTCCTGATTCTAACCCTTTTCACTTTTTTAATGTTTGAGTGATGGAAAATGAACAGAGTTTAGTTTAAAAAAAATATGAACGAAGTGTGATACTCGGACAAAACAATGGTCATATGTCGTTAACTACAGTACTTTTTAGAATTAGTATTAGGCTAGCCAATTACTAATCAAATATTATGCTCTTTATACAAATATTGCAAAGCTTTGAATTTACTGAGTGATTATTTTATGTTCTGACCGATCAAATATAACTTATGTTTTATATAATTAATAATATTTATTGTTCACAGTGTTTTACATAATATGGGAAATTAAAGTAATAAAAGAGATCACTACAAATTGGGTTAATCTTATAATTAGTAAAGGTTCTTATAACCCATTAAGACAATATAAATTATAATACCTAATTTTATAATATTATTGGCCGAACTAAAATTAAATCTTATACAACAAATATAACAAAAAAATAATATTCAGTATCATTTTTTTTTCCAACAACGCTTCGTCTCTCATCCTCTCAAACCTTGATCTTCATATGGTTTTCAAGGGTTTCAATTCGACAACAGAATTGATACAAGCCATTTTTTGGCTTTTAATTCTTTTGATGACTAGATAGTTGGAAGGGTGATTGTATCATTTGAGTGCAACTGATTATATAGGAACTTTAGTTAGGCTAACGTGAAGGTTATATTAGCATTAACTATTAGTCTACTACGACAAACATTTATTATCCGTTTCCTTAACTGCCCATTTTTTGGCAATTCATAACTTGGTGCCAAGGTATCTTTTGTCTTAAATATAAATTCTCATATTTACCTCATGAATGAATTGTGTATGAAGTATATATATTCGATATGAATATTCGATATTTGATTGAGCTATGTGCATGTAGTTATTTCTTTTAATAGATAAAACACATTTTAGTTACCTAAATTCCCCTTATTCTTTATGTGTGTATTACGATTTAAAAAGTTTGTTTTGTCATCACCTCAGGTCCTCAGTAAAAGATTGAACTTGTTCGATTAAATATGGTTCGGTTCAACTAAAGTTAAATTGCCCCTTAACCAAAATAAATAATAGACTAACCGTATATGCATTATATTTTTCACTGATATGATTTTCAAATAGATTTCGCATGAAATCATGAAAGAAGTATGGATTTGTTCAATACATACTTGCCGTTAACTTAGCGTATGAGATGAATTTAATAAAAACAAAGAGTATGTTGTATGGCAGTTTAAGGTTAATCACTTGTTTTTTCATTTGAATTAGACTGATTGTATACGAAGTATAATGTTATTTTACAAATAATCACATTCGCCACAGTCGTCCTATGCTTTGTTCTCGTGTAATTTATTCTTCATTACACTAATGTTTAGGTTCAGATTTATGAAGAACAATACATAACTGAAGAACATTATAAATAAAACATAGACAATTTGCTGTAAATTATGCTCAAGATAAGTGGGCTGGTCTCAGCATCAGTCTTGAGAAGTCTACAGTCTATTTGGCTGGGGTTTTGGACTTGGAGAAAAGAAGAATTCGATCTGGATTTCCGTTTGAAGAAGGGAAGCTACCGGTCCGTTATTTGGGTCTCCCACTTATGACTCAAAGAATGAGAAAGCAAGACTATTGGCCTTTGGTTGAAAAGATTCGAGGGAAAATTTGTACATGGATTTGCAGATTCCTCTCATACGCCGGGAGACTCCAATTGATCAAAGCTGTCTTGTTGAGTATAGTCAACTTTTGGTCAGCTGTCTTTCGTCTTCCGGGTAGATGCTTGAAGGAGATAGAGCAGATTTGTTCAGCTTTCCTTTGGTCTGGTCCAGCGCTAAGGTCTACAGGAGCTAAGGTGGCTTGGTTGGATATCTGTTGTGAGAAAGATGAAGGTGGTCTTGGGATACGGCCGTTGAAGGAAATGAACCTGGTTTATGGGCTGAAACTCATTTGGAGAATGTTATCGGGTGACTCCTTGTGGGGTAAATGGATTAAGAGTAATCTTCTCAAACAGAAATCTTTTTGGGAACTAAAGAGTACATCCCAAATGGGCTCTTGGATGTGGACGAAGTTGTTAAAGTTAAGGGATGAGGCGAAGAGATTCTATATGAAGGAAGTGGGTAATGGTCGTCATACTTCGTTCTGGTATGATAAGTGGTCGGATCATAGGGTGCTCATTGACCTTCTAGGAGATAGAGGTATCATTGATATGGGGATAAGCAGATATGCAACGGTGGAGGATGCTGTTTGGAGAGTTAGAAGAAGATGCAGATATCGAACAGATACTCTAAAGGCCATTGATAGTGAGCTTAATATGGTTCGGGAGAGGAACTATATTACAGAGTATGCTAGTTTGTGGAAATGTGGAAATGGGAGTCGGGGTTTAAGAAATCTTTCTCAAGCTATGAGACTTGGAAAATGGTAAGAGGGACGAGAGCTCAATGTGACTGGGCAAAAGGTGTCTGGTTTTCTAATGCTACTCTGAAATTCTCCTTCATGACTTGGCTTGCTATGTTGAATAGAATGTCAACAATGGATAGAGTTTCTCAATGGAATCAGGGAGTTGATATGAAGTGTGTGCTTTGTAAGTCTGCAAATGAATCTCGAGACCATCTTTATTTCGATTGTTCTTTCTCCTCTCAAGTCTGGGAACATCTGGTAAAGGGGATTCTAGGTTGTAACTACACGACGACATGGTCTGATATTGTGGGATTGATATCTGACTCGTCTATGGAGCGGAAGAAGCTGTTTTGCGTTCGGTACGCTTTTCAGGCAGCTATCCACACTATTTGGAGGGAGAGAAACAAAATCAACATGATGATAAGCCGATGCCATTGGCTAGTTTGAAGAAATTGCTTGAGAAGGGGGTTAGAAACAAGTTAAGCCTTGTTAGTGCAAAAAGGAAGAAGGGTATGAGTGAAGTGTTGCAGTTTTGGTTTAGCACAAGGTTGTGAATATTGAGGAGTTTGGAGTTGGGGTTTTAAGGGATTCAATGGGGTATAGAACTCATATGTTTATACATATTTTGCACTAGTTGTATCAAGGTCTTTTTGATGAATAAAAATTTAACATTCATTCAAAAAAAAAAAGTACTTATCGAAAAGGGCCAGTATCAGATTTTTATTTATGTATCTGTTAAGTTTTCCGATAAATGTAACCTAAGACAAAAGCAATATATTTGCTTGTCATTTGCTCGGTCCGTTTGTATTTTCCTATAGGTTAATAATATTAGACTAAGGTTTGGTTAAATACTTTTTAATGATGCCACATCAGTAAAAAAAAGAATTAAGGGATTGACCCATCGTCTTATTTCGTTCATGTAAACACAAAATCTTGAGTTTGGATTTGCAAAGTTTTAATTAAATCTGTTTATGTTGATGACAAAAAAAGAAACAAGCTAACAAACAATGAGTCATGGACTATAACTAAAGACATCGGTCTTATTCAGACACATTGGTAACCAGAAGTAGTGCCGGTCCAATGGTTCTGGATGCCCTAAGCAAAATTTTAGTAACATGTATTTTATGTTTTTATCTGATATTATATATATATATATATTATATTACTCTCTCTAAAATTTTAAAAATAAATCAATTTTAATAACTTCTAAATTTATTCACTACAAAAAACGTTTTTATAGTTAATGTATTATTTGTTTGAGAAACTTAAAAACAGAAATCTGGCTAAAACCATAAATAAAAAGTCATCTACTAGCAAACTATATCGAAATGGTCTTTTCATGATTTCACTTTCATTAATGAAAAGTAAAAATAATTTCATATTTATAACTGTGTAGCAATACTTTATATCTTATCATAAACATTTTACTATATTCAATCATAATTTTATTAAAATTAATTGGTAATACGAATTTTCATTTTAAATATGTTAATATTCTACATATACTGACTCAGTTTATTTATTAATAAAAGTTTCATAATAATGCTAAACCTTTTTACAAATATCTTTACTAAAATTATAGATTTTATTTACATATAAATACTAACAAAAATATAATATAAAAATTAATAAAATATGCCTCTATAAAATCGGATGTTCTAAGTGATTTTTGAGTCGTTTTCTATGGACCGGTCCTGACTAGAAGACGAAAAAGAAAAGGAAAAAGAATTTCTTAGTCATACACATTGGATTTGACTTGGACCCTTATAGGATCCACATAGATAGCTAGATACTTCGGCTGTTAATGAAATGCATTTTAAATGCAGATTAAATATATATTTTTGTGATGCAGATTAATCTGTATTTTATTTTCTATTCAAGTTTTCATAGTAATCCATTAATAATTTAGATGGGAGTGCACTAATCTACACGCAGATCAATAATAGTCATTAAAATGTTGATCTGTAGGAGAAAAAAAGAACGGAAGTGAAAACATGCCGAGGACCAATAAAAATTGAGTTCTTCTTCTCCCTATTAATTACATTATATATAACATTTAATTCATTTCAAACCAAACACAATATTTTAAAAATAATTATTACTCCCTCCGTTTCATTTTAATTGTCGTTTTAGACTTATGCACATATATTAAACATATAATTTTATATATTTTCAAGATAAAAACACAATTATTTATACACCTAACCATAATTCAACCAATAGAAAAATATACTGGAGAATCTTATTAATAAATTTTGCATTGAAATTCTAAAACAACACTTATTTTGAAACAAAAAATTTTCTCCAGAACGACAATTAATCTGATACGGAGGGAGTATTTTTTAATTTAATATCTTCTTTAGATATGTTAATAGAAATTTATATATATTATCTTACATATACAGAATTTTTTATTCCCACCAAATTTTGAAAGTGATGTTTTAGATTTATTTTTGTATTTGGAAACTAATATTCTGGACTTTTCTTACATATGCATGTTATTTTGTATCTTCTAAAATTTTATAACTTCACAACAACAACATATAATACTTTTGTAGATATAGAAATATATTTATAGTTAGTTATATATATTTACTTACATATGGATGCTATTTTGAATCTTCTAAAATTTTATAACTTCAGAATTAAAACATATAATACTTTATAGATATAGAACTATATTTATAGTTAGTTTTATTTTATTGTTGATAATAATTAATATATATATATATAAGAACTTGTATTTTTAGATATTTAGTTCACATCTTTTACTTTTTAATATTTAATATAAAATGATGATTCGATAATTAATTTAAATAGTTAGATCTGCATTTGTTCTGCATTATCGATTTGATTTTCATTTGTTATGTTTGATCTAAGTTTTCTGTTTGATTTGCATTTTTTTGTTCTACGTACCATTTGAAGCCTTACTTAATAAGATTTAAAAAAGTAGGATAGAGAAAAGCAAGAATTTTTCATGGGAGAAATTTTGAAATACCATTAAGATACTGTACTTATATCATTATGTGTGAGGAGAACATCATCAACAAATATCTTAAGTAAATTATAATGATATAATTATTCAATAAAAATAATTTAAATTTAAAGAAAATCACTCCACTACTGAAATGTCATGTAGTGGAAGAATCTGTCAAATTCTGTTGTATCTCAACTTTTCTTCTTCTTTTTCATCTATATTCCTTGTTATGTTGATTGTATTATTTGTATTGTTTAAGAACTCATCTTTATATTCTCACTGCATTCACTCTAAGTAATTCAAATTTTTATTTACTTTAAATTTTAATTAAATAACTATATTTATTAGAATATTATTATTCTTTAATTTTCCTACTAAGATTGGCTGCGACTGATGATTTTTTCTGGAACATGAAGAATAAATAGGAAACAAATATATAGGAATAAAATGGTAGGAATAAAAATAAATGTTTGTTTTTTCATCAAATTTTTAAAAAGAATGATTTTGTTATATATTTTTCTATAAAAAAAAAGGAATGAAACATAAGAAGAAAAAATTATTTTATTGTGAATGGTGATTTTCTATAGAAATGATAAGGAATTCAATGTTTTCTTTAGTTCCTTGCCAAAGATTGTAAGCCATGTGGACGCTCTTATAAAAGATAAGTCACAGAGATTATTTTTCAACTGTCAACGAAAGCATTTGTCGTTTCTTTTATAGTTGTTTCTATAAATATATTCAAATATTGGTATATAGCAGCATATGCATAATAGCGGGGGATTTCGAAGAGGAGAAAACACGTCAGCTTTTGACCTCAAATCTCCTAGGTGGTCGATTGTCATCTACCAGGAAGCAATCCCTTCTTGTACGAAGTTAACTTTTGGGGCTAAAATGATAAATTATCAGTTTTTTTATTGTTAACAAATAATATGTTATTTTTTATTTTGAAAAATAATATGTCAGTTGAAACTATACATTTACTAACAGTTAAAAATGATCTATTCTTCAAAAAGTTTTTAAAAAGGATCTATCTTATCAAAACAATCATCATATACCTAAAGTATTATTTACGAAATATGACGTTAAAATTATTTGATTTCTTAGAATTCTGTTAAAAATAAGAATGTGGAATCTATGGTTAACGAATTTACTCCTAATATATTTTAAAAAGTTTCTACTTAAAATATAAAATATATTTATTTTCTACTAAAACAAGATCTTAAAAATATTTTTTAATATATTAAAATTCGAAATTGTTGCTAAATATATTAAAACACAATTTATTGAATTTTGATATTCTATTGTCTTGAAAAAATATCAAGAGAAATAAATAACTATACTATTGTATGTTTAATATCACATAATCACGTTACCTTTTGATATCTTTTTTTTGCACATCACATAATCATTATGAAGTTCTAAAAAATGATGACAATTAAGCAAAAAAAAAATGATGACAAAAAAAGTTCTGACAAATAAGTGTTGTAATACGCTATAAAAATCCAACAAAATTAACATATTTTTTTTAGATCTTAATATTTTATTCGTAAAAAAATAAATATATTTATTAACAACAGAATAAAAAATAAATCTACATAATACATATATAAACCCTTCCTCAAAAATAACAAACATTTGTGAAGGAAAAGAGTAGGAAATTTCGTTGTGCTAGCCTGATACGTGTCACCAAGTGATTCTCCACAGGCGGCTATATAACAAAAATAAATATACTTCATATTCATTTCAATCAACTCTCTCTAAACATTTTTTTTTTGAACTGATTTTCATATTAAAAACAGAAAGAAAATAAAATATTACAAACCCAAAGACTTCAATTAGTTCCACCAGCCCATTAACTAACCCAGCCAAATCAAGAATCATAAAGTAACCCATAAGGCCCATGTAGAAAACATAGGAAGTAACGAGAAAAAGAGAATAGGAAAAGACGATCAGATCAGTTTGGAGAAGGAGACCAGTTCGGTGGTGACAATCAGTAAGAAGACTTCGACCTGTGGACAGACATCATCAGAGAAGCCACTGCTGCATCATGATCGAAGCTGATGCTGGGTTTTGACTGCGCAAAGATAGGATCCAGTCCTTTACTTGGCGATCAATCTGGCGGATGAGGGAGGAGGGGGATCGGAAGGTATTACGGTGGAGCCTGGCGTTTTGTTCAGACCAAGACCAGTAGAGGCAAGCTTGCCAGCAGAGAAGGGGAAGCATGCCTTGAGGTGTTCGATGCAAGCTTGCTAGCACTCTTGTCCAACTTCTCTCACGAGGCAGAGCACATCTACTGATAAGTGGCCTCCAGATTTCCCAAGTGAAAGAGCACTCAAAGAAAAGGTGGTTACGACTTTCTTCATGAGCATTACAAAGTAGACAGAGAGGAGAAGTAGGTAGCCCCCAGCATAGTAATCTGTCCCTCGTTGGACAACGATTCAACACAAATAACCACGCCAGAAAACTCTGTCTCGGAATTCCACCCTTATTCCACACGGTCTGGTACCAAGGAACAGAAGCTTTGTGCTGCCTAAGGTGATCGTATACTTGGCCAGTAGAGTATCTGTTTTCTATTTTCCCCCAGTCTCCCAAACATAATGATCTTGATCTTCATTTAGGTGAATGGTAGTGAGGAAAGCGTGCACTTCTACCTGTTGATCAGAACGAGCAGGAGGCAGCCGCCACACACCATTAGTGGAGAGAGAAGCCAACGTTGCCTGCGCTGGAATTCCAAGTGAAGATGTGACTCCTAGTTGCAGGTACTGCCTCATACTGCCAAATGCGGACCAGTTATCCGTCCAGAAGCGACAGCTTAATCCATTGCAAATCCGCATCTTAACCCATTGGTAAATTAGCAGACTAAGTTTTAGAAGTTTGTCTACTTGCCAAGAGAATCTCTGGTCTGGTGCCGTTGTCCACAAGTTACTCAAATTTCCTTGCAAAACCTCCTCTACAAACCAAGCAACCCAGATAGATCCCGACTGAAAGAAAAGGAGCCATATGAGCTTTAGACAGCACGCCTTGTTCCAAAGAGATAAGTCCTTTATCCCTAGTCCTCCTTCCTCCTTAGGTTTTGTTACTGCTTCCCATGAGACTCGAGCACTGTGGTGACTTTCTATGTTGTCTTTCCAGAGAAAGATGCTGCATAACGAGTTTATACGGTTGACGCACGCCTTTGGAAGGATAAATGTTGAGCACCAAAATGTGTTTATCCCCGCTATAACTATTTTGATCAAGAGAAGTCTTCCAGCGAAAGATAATGCCTTCGAACTCCAAGAGGAAAACTTGGTTTTGATCTGCTGAAGGAGTACTTCACAGTTGAGCAGAGAGAGCTTCTTTGTCACTAGAGAAACTCCCAAGTAGCGGATCGGCAGGGACCCTTGAGGCATGCCTGTAGAGAACTGGATTTCACTTGTTTCTTCTACTGATAGGCCCAACGCAAAGAAAGACGTTTTATGCACACTCGTCGCCAGACCCGATCTCATCTCAAATTCTCTAAGGACCTGGAGCACTGCTTGGACCGATTCAAGACTCCCATCTATAAATATAAGTAAGTCATCTGCAAAACACAAATGGGTCATTTTAGTTGAAGTGCATTTGAGATGATAACCAAATTTCCTTTCATGTGCAGCTTTCTTCAACACCAGGGATATTATTCAGTGCAATGACGAAGAGATAAGGCGACAAAGGGTCGCCTTGGCGTAGACCGCGGGTACCCTTGAAGTATCCATTGATCACCCCGTTATACCCGACTGTGAAGCTCGGTGTACATACACATGGCCGTAACCAGGAGATGAACATAGGAGGCAGGTTCAATCCTTGAAGGCATGAGAAAAGAAAAGACCACGACAAGGTATCAAACGCTTTCGCGATATCAACTTTTATAGTGATTCTTCTTTGCCCATTCGATTTGTGATAACCATTGATCAACTCTCCAGCCAGTGATGTATTTTCAACCAGTAATCTGCCTCTAACGAAAGCTGTCTGATTAGGGACAATGAGCAGAGTCAGGATTGGCTTCAGTCTCTTTACAAGCAGTCGGGAAACCACTTTGTAAAGCGTGTTTAGGCAAGAAATTGGCCGGTAGTCTGTGATCATCGAGGCTCCTGGGTGCTTGGGAACTAAAGAGAGTATCGTTGAGTTGGTGGCGGTAGGCATGAACGAGCAGTGAAAGAAATGACAGATAGAAGAGAGAACTTCTGGGCCCAAGATATTCCATGCTGACTTATAGAAACCAGAGGTTAATCCATCAGGCCCTGGAGCCTTATTGGGATTCAATCTGTGAAGAACTGTAGTGATTTCCTCATCTGATGGAATAATGGTTATGGTCTGCGCTTGACTCTCAGAACCACGGAAAGGAGTGAGATCCTGGAACCATTCTGACGGGGAAAAGATTGGCAGCAGAGGCAGTGGTGAAGGACCAAGTATTTTTGTGAAATGGAGTATGGCATGAGTACTAATTTCTATAGGATCAGTCATTATCACCCCAGATGGAAGGATGAAAGACCGGATGGTGTTATAACTTAGGCAAGACTGAACAATCCTGTAGAAGTAAGTAGTATTTTGGTCTCCCTCTTTCAGCCAATTAATCCTGGAATGCTGCTTAAAATAACTCTTCTCTATCATTCGCAGGAAATTCCATCTCTCTAAGGCTTGTTTCTCAAGTTCAAACAGCTGCGGGGAAGGAGAGTGCATCACATGTACCTGCACATCTTGTAACAACCGGTTAGCCTCACTCACTCTCATCTGAATTTGTGAAAAATTCTCTTTATGTAGTGCTTTTAATTCTCTCTTTATTTGTTTATGTTTCCAGCAGAGAGCTGTGAGGTTCCAGGCAATGCTTCCGGCTTGAGTCCATGCTTCATCTACCACCTGAAGAAAGTTCAGGTGCTTGGTCAAGTAGTTGAAGAATTTAAAGGGACGGGTTCCATGGGTAGGGGTTTTAAAGGCGAGATCAAGCAGGAGAGGCTATGGTCAGAAATGAGGGCACGCAGGAAGAAGGCAGAGCAGTTGGGAAACAGGTTCAGGACATGGCTATTAATGAGAAGACGGTCAAGCTTTTTTGCCACTGGTGAGTCAGGCTGCTTATTGGTCCAGGTGAAGAGAGGGCCTTGGTAACGGAGATCATAGAGACTCGCTTGAGTAAGGCAATCCTTGAACTCAACCATACGACTAGAGAGGTAGTTAACATCACCATGGGAGTGCTCAGAAAAATGTGCGATCTGGTTAAAGTCTCCTCCCACGATCCAGGGTATCGTATCTAGAGAAAAAGATTGGCAAGTGTTGAGAAGCTCCACCCACAGGTCCGTATGCTCGTCACTTTCATTAGAGGCATATAACGCTGTGTAAACAAATGGGAGAGAGCCAACGACCTTGACCTCACATGTGATAGCCTGTCTTGACTGTTGCAGGATGCGTACTGAGACGGTATCCTTCCAAATAATGATGATCCGACCATCGTCATCGACCAAATGATTCGAAGCATAGTTCCATCCTCGACAGATTTTACTCATTAGGTGACCTAAGTTATGATTCTTGATATGGGTTTCCAAAATGACACCAAAAGAAGGCTGGTGGCTTGCAAGCCATTGACAAAAGGGGACATGCTTGTCCGGGTCATTCATCCAACGGACATTCCAAAAAAATATTTTAGTATTCATAGAGGCTAATCAATGACCTCTTCACTTGGAAGAGGGCCTTGAGAAGTCAAGATTGCAAAAGGGTTAGAGCCAAAAACAGGAGGGGCAGAGGGGGGAGGCAGGAGGAGAAAGGGGCGGATGGGAGACTTTGGGACAGAGAAAGAATTTAAATGTTCAGTAAAGGAAGGAAATGGAGGAGAGTTACAGGGACGAGGCCATTTTTTGGATGATCAGGAGGTGATGGTGGGGAGACAAAAGAAGAGAGAGGAAATGCAGAGGTCAAAGGATGGCTTTTTAGGGTAGAAGAAACAGGTAGTAAATGGTTATTTGTGGTGGGAGTTTTTTGTGGTGAGGGAGGGACAGGAAGAGGGAAAGAGGGGGGATTGGGAGGGACAAGGGGGGTGGAGGAGGTGGCAGAGAGGTGGAGGGAGGGAGGAGGGGCAGAGGAGCTGGAAACTCCTTTTTCAGAAGTAGAAGTAGGATGAGCAGCAGTGTGATGCTCATCAAGGTTGGAACTCTTGTTTATAGAACTCTGGTTTTTGGTAACTTTTTCATTTGTAACTGGACCTTTACCCTTCTGATCAACAGGATTCTTCTTAGGGGGACCGGCTGGAGGAGACAGTTTTTCATGATGTGCCCAGTTCCTTACAATGCGAGCAAGTTGGTGGCACCCACGGGTAAGTAACCGAAACTTCAACCACTTCACCCGATTCTCTAGTATATTCCACAGTAGAGGGCAGCGGCTTTGTGAGGTCAACAGCAACCTTGACATGAGACATTGTGAGGCTGACTAGATTAAGCGTGAAATCATCCGTCTCCTTTGGCTCTCCCATTAATCCCGCAATCAGACTGTAGCCATCAGAATGTCTCAAGTCCAGAGGTATGCCCTTTAGATGCGCTCAAATCTGAATGGATTCTAGTGGTGGGGAAGATGTGGAAGCAGAGGAAGTCCATTGAACAGCTTGAAACATGGAATCCCCGACATACCATACTCGTTTCTCCAGAATCTTCTGTCGGAGATAATCTGAGGGAATTCTCACCAACATAGATCGGGAGTGAGGATTAGAGTGAATCTCAACACGGTTGCCTTTACCCCACAAGTGGTTTAAGACATTCTGGACATGGTTAAAAGGTGGAGGCCTTCCATTGAAGAAACAAATGATGAAGTCCTTATGTAACTCAGCTCCTTTATGGAAGACTGCATCAGGAATGTGCACACGAGGTCGGCCGGATTCTGTGAAAGTGACAGGCGCAAGTCTACGAAGAGATTTGTCCACTGATTTCCGAATCCTTTCTGCAATTGTTGGGACTGGGGGAGGAGCAGTTTCAGTATTAGTCGATTTAGTTTGAGGGATTTGGGGGGGAAGCAGGTATGGCTTTTTCTGGTGGAGCAGAGCTCGGGTTTGAGAAGAGCACAGGGTTGGGGTTAGGGTTAGGGATTAAAGGCGGTAAGGTTTCAGATTTTGAGGGAATGGAATGGTTTACAGGAGGAGTAAGGGAAAAGCAAGAAACCAAGTTGGTATGAATAGGAGAGGAAGTTTTGGGTGGAAGGATTTTGAAATTTCCAAGGTCATGAACAGTGGTTCCAGATCTGTGAAAATCAGAGACATGAAGCACCGAAGTTGGTTTTACCGACATCCCATTGTGGGATTAAGTAGTTGAGAGACTTATACCCTTGAATTTCAGAGGAGTACGAGAAGTTTTGGAGTGTTTGGAAGAAGATGGGGAGGAGTTGAGGGGTGGGAAGCGAGCAAGAGAGAGGGGGTTATCAGGATCTGGGTCAGGAGGGTCGGGAGGGGTGAGATGACGACTATCACCAGGGGTGAGAAGCGAAGGAGACAAGGCGGAAGCACTGTTAGCTGGGAACCAGGGGTTCTAAACATTTTCCAAACATGATTTTTCATATTATCATTTTGGTATTGATTGCCCTCTGTTCGCATGGTCGCCTCTGTTCTAGTCATCAACCACCAACAAATCAGAGCAATCCGAACCCTTCATTTCCGGTGAATCAGATGAGTTCTCAGTTGCTGGTCCACTCAACTGCACCGAGTCAGAGTAATCAGACTTCGTCGTCTCCGGCTTACCCAACCCAGCCAGGACATCCACTCAACCCCATTCTTCCATTTATGGTGAGGGTTCCTCCACCTAACCCAGCAAGAACAAAACACTCAGAACTACCTGAATCTTCAGTTTCCTATGAGGGTTCCTCCACCGGGTTGGATATAATAATCAGTCTCCTTCAGTGTTATCTCACCCAACTCAGGAAGAACAACAAAGTAACACGACTCCTCAGTCTCAGTCTCCGAGTCCCCCACCTCCACTCGATGAGACTATCTCAATTCTAGTGTACCATCGAGCTTCTCAGTCGCCGGATCCACCATGTCAAAGGAACCCTAACGTTCCATCACCGATGATCCAACAATTGTATCACTGGTCGGATCCACCAAGTCAAAATAACCTGACCCTTCCATTTACGATGTTCCAGCAATTGTTTCACTGGTCGAATCTACTAAGCCAGAGGAACTTGACCCTTCCATGTCCGATGATCCAGCAACATTTTCAATGGTCGGACCCACCAAGTCAAAGTATTCAGACTCTTCCATTTCCGATGTTTCAGCTAGTTTTTCAGTCGGCGGCTCACACACTTCCACCACCGTCTCCTTCCATTAGGATTTCGGCATCACGTGGCCAACTTCCACATGAATTTCACACAATGGACCGTCTAAGCTTATGCGTTCTACACTATTTCTTTGCTGGTGGACCAAGCTACACATCGACGTGGTCTCAACGACCAAACCTAAGTACCAGCATCCATATCCAGTGCTTCCTCAACCAGGCAGCTTTCTCTCTCTTCCTTTTGGCGAACGCGGTGTTTTCCCCGAACACGTCCAATTCTGGCTTTTGTTTTAGATCGTTTCTCATTCTTTCTAATCGTTATCTCCGCTTACTTAGCTAATATGCCCATGTTTTCTCCCTACTTTGCTATCATTATGTTCTTAGTTGTAGCTATTGCTTACATCTTTGCTCGTCTCAGGAGTTACACTTGACGTTAAAAAAAAAAGCACTTGACGTTGCCCCCATTATATTAAAAAAAAAAAACTATTACCGTTGTGGTTTATTTTATTTATCGTTCCACTATGTTTCTACATATTCTTCATTTCGCTGGATGATAATGTTTAATTTACCACACGTGCTAGTATATATATACAAAAAAAAAGAATCAATCATATTATCTATACTAGCGTCAAGTGATCGTCAACGTTAAGGGTGTCATTAAAAGCCTAGGGTTTTCTATTCAAGCAACAATTACATGTTAAGAACCAGAAAAAAGTTAACCAAAATGGTTCTTCATACTTTCATTTAATTTTGTATTACTAATATTATCCTTAGAAAGGAAACAAAACATTGTAACAATAAAAATGAAAGATTATATTGGAAAGAAGAGTCTCAGGATATTAGACATAATTTACAAAAAGAAAAGGATATTAGACATAAAAATTGTTCAGGCTCAGAAGAGTTTCAGAAATTAGACATATAAATTGTTCAGGTTCAGAGAATTTATCAAATATAAAATTTTCATGTTCCTTTTACCGTAATTCAATAAAATATATATATTAATAACCCCACAAAACTTTTTCTGTAACATGGTACTCACGACTCTGTTTATCTATTCTTTTTTTTTTGAACTTTGTTTATCTATTCTTGAGCAAACAATATTTCCCCATATAACAAATTACTATCCCAATTACGGGTAAAAATTCCTCCAAACACTTATTACGTACATAGCTGCTTTATTTGATTTACCATTTTATTCTTTCATTTTTGGTGGATTTTCATTTATTTTTTGTATAATACAAGTGTAAAAGTTAAAAAAATTTAAATATAAAATCTAACTATTCATCGTAAATAATAAGCTCAGACGATTCCAAAATGTAGGTTTCTTAATTAAGAAAATGCAAAACACTTTAAATGTGCTTTGTTAAAGTATTTAGAACAATGTAAAAAACTTTAAAATATGTTTAAAAGATTTAAAAATTTTAATCTACGAAATTTTTTTTTTCATGGCATATATATATATATATGATAAACTCAAAATTTCCAAAATTTTAGTCTTCTTATTTTTTGAGTAATTATGTTTGCTAGACAACTATGATTTCAGTAAGAAAATATAATTCTAAATATACTACTAAAGTCTTTCTTAGAAAACTATGATAAGATGTTCAGACTCGATAAAATAGTTTAAAGAGTTGATACTGTTTGAGTAAATGAACTAGTGAAGAAGGTATGTCAAAATCTAAATATATAAAGCTGCATCGTTTTCTCAATTATCTCACATCAACACATCTTTTATAAAATTTATGAGTACTCTTATATTTTTGTATTTTTATTATTTGACCCAAATATATTAACACAACATTTGATAGAGCATAATTTATCCTCTAATCATCTTCTAGATAAGTTTTTATTACATTTTTCACTTTTGGTGATGACACAGCGCATATATATAATTTCATTACGATTGTCAACAATTTAGAAGTGAATATCAAATGCAATTTGTCATTTTCAAAAATTTAGATATGTTTACATGAATATGAAATGTCATTGTTATAGTATAAACTATAAATATTCTCTGTCTAATGCACTTTGAGGAGATAGCAATATCTATCTCCTACAATAATGTTTTCGCATGTTGCTTTTAACAAAGATTATTTTTACCAAGGCTTTTCAACACAGATTACTTGAGAAACGAATATATGCTTCTTAATGAAAACATATTAAATAAATACAAATATACAATCAAATATAAATGCGAAATACCTTATGATAATCCTAAAAACATTTTATCACAATATAGTACACATGTGTCAGAATGATCAAAATATGTTTTATTAAACAAGTAAATGATAACTATATCAATACTTTATAAATATATTAAATATATATTTTTTTATAAAAAAAAAACAAAAACAATTTCTGAAAGAAAGTTGAACTTTTTATAGAACTTTTGAAAATTTTGTTTCTGAAAGTTATTTCCTTGAATTTTTTGAGAGGAACGATTTTAAAAAAAAAAAATTAGGAAAACCTTCTTGAAATTGAATAGCTCTTTTTATATAAAAAAAATATATTGACAGAGTTGTCTTTTATTTATATATACAAACAGAGATTATCATATATATATTATTATAAACTCAATACAATACTGCCTATCTCATTTTCAAGTTTCATCCCTAGCTCTCCCCTCTCTTCTTTTCAGTTAAAAAAAGGGTTTCATCCCTTCCACCGACCTTTCTTTGATATGCGACGGAAAAGGGGAATTTTTTTTTGTCAACGAAAAGGAAAAATTTATAGGAAGGTTGGTCGCAATTTCCTCAAATGTAAATGTGAATACATGAGATTTTTTAAGTTACAAAATAAAATACATGAGATTTTAGGAAGGGAAGTATACAATGTCACATCACTAAACGTAATATATAGTTCAATCGTTGAAGAGTGAAAACTATTCTACCAGAAAAGTCAAATCGCTTTTACGGAGACAAAATGTTCCATTGTTTCTGGTTCTAATTGGTAAATAAGGGGAAGACGATTCCTAACGCAGTTTTTGCAGAAATTTATCAATTATCCTTATTCTTTGCAAATTTCTAATATAAACTTAGAAAAAGCAGAACTGTTATTACACATTTTATTAATTGAAGCTATAGTATATTTTTTAAAGAAGATATTTAGCATATGCATATATCATAACAAAAATAAAAGTGCTTAACATATTTATGCTGTGACGTGAAAGTGAACTGGACTTTTTTTATGTTATCATTTGTTTAATTAGTTATCTAAACACGTGGGTGATATTGAAGACCAACCGTATGATCAATTTGGAATTCAAGCATTCGAATAAAATGAACAAACATTTTTAGGTGATTATGGCGGAGAAGTGTAAAGTCATGCATAGGCTTTCGGTATTCATATATTCTTTTGTTTTTTAATTAATAATATTCATTAAACAACCCCAAAAAGGGAAATCGGAATAGTACAGGACATAATTGGTTATTTCATATATTCAGTTCGTTTCATCTTAGTTATTTCAGGAAAGAATGTTTAATACCTATTGTATGTAACTGTGTTTGGATCGATCATATAGATTTTACTTAAGTTCATTTGGATAATAAAACTACGAATTGGATAATACCTAAAAAAGTATGGTTTGGTTTTAGTTTGGTTCATTTTTAGCATAGTTCGAGTAAAATATTCAATAAATCGGATGATTAGAGTAAAAATATCTAATTTAGTTTGATTCAATTATTTCAGTCTGAATAATTCATCCAGGCCTGGTCATGCAACATGGGAATTAGAGTTGATGATGAATGTCGAGTGGTAACTACCTCTCTGCATCACATCCGGTGCAAAACAAATTGCCCACTATCAGTTCATGTTCAGGTTTACTTTCTCTGTTAGAGGAACTTCATTCGTATTTGGTGATAACCAATATGAAAACCAAAGAGCATCATTTCAAGGTAATGAATTGAACGGCAATAGTTTCTTCGAGATAATATGGTAAAAATACTAATATTTATTTTTAATTGTAGAAAAAAATTGCAGTTATCATCGGCAACCATGACTTGTTGCAAGCAAGGCTTCGGAAAAAAATTCTCAATGACCATGATATTCTGGTGATCCATAAAATTTGATGAATTTCAAAACTTTGATAATTGATTCTGATGAAGGTGTGAAGTCTGTACTTTACTTAATTGGGTACAGCATTTGCTTTATTCAATTAGAGCAATATCAGTTACGACCCGTAATTATGTATGTTAACCGTTAAATTTTATTTCTTACATTATTGTAAATTAAATCTTACATGGAGGAAACAAGCTACATGCAACATAAATAATCCAACCGGTGGTAGCTGCAGTGCCTCCAAATGGTAAGCACTTAACCAGGATAAGCACCGAGCCTTCACTTTTTCTAACTTTGGGATGCATCAACAACAGCAGCGCAGGGAACAAAGATCTTGTGATCAATGTGGAGGATTCTTCTTCTGGTGGAGTTGGAGATGTTGGCGGATTTTAACTTAGCCATGTGATTTTAGTTAAACACTTTAGTTTATTAATAAATTAAAAAAGTATATCGTTCAGAAATTAAAAAGGTATATAAAAAGGTGTTGCTCAGAAACTTAAGGAGATATATGAAAGGGCGTCTCATTCGGAAATTAAAAGAGGTGTGTGAAACTGTATATTGTTCAGAAACTAACAGACTCATTTAAAAGATGTATTGGTCAATGACATGTTCTTTGCTAAAACATTTTGGTAATGTTATATGTCTTATAAAAAAAATCTTGTCTGTTAGATTATAGAATTGAAATAAACTAAACAGCTGAATTATAATTTTTTCCTATTAAAAATGATGATGTTAACGAAAAACAAAAAAAAATGAATTTTCTATTATATATAGATTCATCAAAAACACATTTTTTACATCAAACGAGTCTCTTATATGTAATTTTTTGGTGTAAATGTTATATGTAACTTACATGAACCCAATCCCGATCCGAAGACCTAATCTAATACTCGAATTGAAGACCCGAATGTCCAGATCTAAACTCTATGTTCTGATTTTTTTTTGTTTGATTGCTCATATAATTATTTTGATGTGGTTTGTGTTTACGTGTTTGGAGGGCATATATCGAACCTTGCTTAGAGCAAGAAGCCATCATTTTTTCGTGCTCAAATGATTTTTGGCCTATAAATCATATTTTCTTCTTCTCTCTGGATAAAATGGAAAGTTTATATTAACGGGGGACTTTTCTTTATTTCAAAATATGGAAAGATTTAATCTAGATTTATACTACAAATACCTATAAAAGAGACTTATAAATCTAAAAAAAGGTTTGTCGACTATTATTCACTGTCGATTATAAAAACGTGTAACTAAAATTAGGTTTTTGAAACCAATAAGTTGTAATTTTTGCTCTATTAATTAATAAAATATTATCTTTGATCTATTCTTTTGGCTTTAGTATAATACTCTATGTTTACGTATTATCATGATGAATCATGTTTTATTTTAGAGAAATTAGGTTACATATACCTACAAAAAACCAATATTAGACTACCTGACACTATTGTTGACACTATTAACAAATCTATAATACAATATTACCCATGCCCAAACCATCTCATCCTTCTCTTTCTCACTCTCTCGTGATCAAACAATCTTCTTCTTCTTCTTTTTTTTTTTTTCTCTTTTTCTTTCTTTCTTTCTTCATCCATTCCAAATCTTTTTTTTCTTTATTAAAAATTAGCATTTATTCCAAAAGAAGATCACTTTGGGAAATATTTGTAATTCTATACTCAACCCTTTCTGATCATGTCGACGTCAACACCGTCACTCACCGCTACTCCTATGGTGACGATTAAGCGGACTCTGACCATCCTCAGCGAAAAGAAATTCACTCTCGATTTCCTGCTTCCTGAATCTGATTCAAAAGTTAGAGAGTATGTAGCCCAGGATCTGAACCCCGGTGAGAGATCCAATAATCACAACGTGGATCCAGTGAAAAAGTCAGGATCCAAAACCACCACGAAGCGTAAAACGCGGAAGGTACATGTGATTAAGGCAGAGAAAACGCAATGAACGAGATTGATTAAGATCTTCCCGAAGTAGTCTGATGGTTTGGTGAACACCACGGCGAAGATGATGGAGATGCTAGTCGATATAGTGAGCTGGTAAATATTTGCTTAGCTGTTACAAAACATGTTAAAGATATTTGAAATGATTTATAAGATGTTAATAAATAGCTGAAATTAGCTGATACATAGTTTGTTAAATGGTAAAAAATTGATTACCGGTCTAACAAGTCATATAACTTTGCACGTCAAAACTTAGCAGTTACATTTTATATAATATGTTTCCATTAACCGAAATATGTCTAGTTATCTGTTATAATTATGTCTAAGAACTCAGGCGATTTCAGATCTGGCAAGCTCCTCCTCAGATTGGTGGTTCTGAGGCTCTCCTTGCCAGGCAGAAGAGGTTCCGTTTGAATTTAGCTCATCGGTGTGATAGCCTTCCTGCCCCGTGCAGTGGTTCCATCTGGATTTAGGCTCTGCAAACCCTAGATCTGTGACGTGACGAACAAGCTTTTTGAAAAAGAAGATCAAAAGATTCCCCTGTGTAGGGTGTGGTTGTCGTGATCTATCGCTCTGATGAGTGTCTCGTATGGATACCGAGGAAGAGGAGAAATCTCTAAGGAAAGTAGACGTCGACAAAAGAAGGATGATGATATCATTCCTATTCTGGAATTCGATTACTCTGATCTGATTGAGAAATATAAACTAACGCTGGTGGGTCGTATGTTCCATATTGATGGAAGAAGTGTCGACGCTTTGATCAAGCACATGCCTAAGAGACATATATGGGACGTCGAAGGTAAAGTTAGGGGAACAAACTTGGGGAATAACAAATTCCAGTTTGATTTCAACAATGAGCAAGATCTCCAAAAAGTACAGCAGAGAAGCCCGTGTCATTTTAACAAGTGGAGCTTTTCTTTGGAAAGATGGATCCCAACAATCCAAGAAGACTTTCCAAACTCTATGCTATTTTGGGTGGCGGTCTCTGGTGTCCCTATCCATTATAAAAAAGACGAAACCTACCGAAACATTGGTAATGCTCTAGGATTGGTGGACCTGGTGGATGTAGATGGCGGAAGAGTACGGGTTTCGATTAATGCTGATGAACCTCTTAAGTTTGAGTGCCGAGCAGGCTATGCTAACGGAGATGTTATCAGAGTTACTCTGGTCTACGAAGACCTGCATAGATACTGCTTCACATGTAAACGCATCTCGCATGAGGAGGGAACCTGTCCGGAGCTCACTGATGAACAAAGAGAGAAGAACAGGCTAGTAAGGATAGAGCAAAAGGAACGTGCGGAAAGAGCGACAAGAGAAGCCTTCTCCTTTTCATCTCGCTTCGGAACTGAACGCGGGCGTGGCTCTGATCGATCTTACCTAAGGAACGACTTAAGGGAGGAAATTTCTGAGAAAAAGGATCACAGAAGTAAGAACGTATGGAATAGACTTGATACACGCAATGATTCATACTATCCCCAAGATCGGGAGAGGTACCACCCGTACCAGAAACAAGGATCGCTGATACTAAAGGATAAAGAAGAGGCTCGTGAAAGAAGTGGAACAAACTCAGGACTCTCAAACTGGAACCATGACAGAAGTCATAACAGAGAGCGTGTCTCTGAGACTCAGAGTGGTAGCCGTTTCAGCTCGCATAGGCGAAGCACACCAGACTCCCAACGCACGATATCTGCACAAATTGAGGCACCGAGGGGAAGAAGAAACGATCGAAAAAGCAGGATCTCACCCCATCGGTCTCAGAAGGAATGGCGACCACTCAAAGAAAGCCAGGCCGGGGATAGCAAGAAGGCTTACACTGCAGCAGACCCTGAAGCTACTGAAACAGAGGAAGATCAACGGAGTAAACTAAAAGGGAAAGCGATAGCTACTACACCTTCTCCGGAAAAAACAAGAGCTGCTGTAAGTAGGGGAAAGCTGGTGATTCGTGAGCAAGGGATGGAAAGGGTGAGAGACCAGACTCAACAGAGAACTGATGTGGTTGCTGATCCCCACTCTGGTGGGCATCCCCTGCAGCCACGTGATAAGACTCCAGCTATAGAAACCACTGGGAATCACCGAAAAATCAGTAACAGGAGCAGACCCCACCAAAATCCGTACAGCTGTAGAAGTAGAACCTATGGATGATGAGGCCTTCGAGAATATGCTTGAGCAGTACCAAGCACCCGAAGGTGAAGAGGAAGTAGACTTGTGGTTGGAGGAAATCTCTGATAGAGGTTGGAGTGGAAGAACCAAGTGTTACGACCCTGAAAAAAGAGGTGTGGAAGCTTAGAACGTCAAGGAAAATAAAACATTTCCTATGGCAAGCGCTCTCTGGCTTCGTCACTGCGGCAAGTCGCCTCTGCGATCGACACTGTGCAAATGATCGAAGCTGCCTCCGCTGCGGAGCTGAAGAAGAAACAATCAATCATATCCTGTTTGAGTGTCCTCCCGCTTTACAGTGTTGGGCCTTATCGGATATTCCGACTCCTCCGGGCTGTTTCCCGTGTAATGCTCTGTATACAAACTTTGATCATCTCCTCTGGAGAGCCAAGGAGCAAGGTATAAACAAGGAGACCATCGAGATCTTCCCATGGTTAGTGTGGTTCATATGGAAGAGCCGTAACAATTTCCTCTTAAATGGAGTGGATTCCCCACCCTTAGATACTCTCCAACTAGCGATAGCAGAGGCGAGATCATGGCAAGTATCACAGATTATACCCTCGGTGATCGAGGAAGAACAAGTAAGAGATCAGGAGAACTCGGGGACTCAATTATGTCACCAGGTGCGATCAGGGAACAGGTGCCAGGTTGACGCTTCCTGGGTACATGATGGGCGTGGAACGGGACTGGGGTTCGTGATGTGGGAAGGTGATAACAGAAGCATCATGGGACTGAAATACTGTAAGCAAACCGCGTCCCCATTACACGCTGAAGCGGAAGGGCTGCTCTGGGCAATGAAAACGATTCGCGAGAAAGGCTACCATTCGATGCACTTTGAAACAGACTGTGTACAACTTTGCAAGCTCATACAAAAGCTGGAAGATTGGCCGTCTATGGTACAAGAGATGGAAGAGATCAAAGTTGCAGCAGATTGTTTTGAAAAAATTTCAATTTCTTATGTAATGCGTGAGAATAACTCTCGGGCCGACTGCCTCGCAAAGGCAGCTCGTGCACGGCACCCGTACTTTGAATATGTGTGTGTGGAAACTCCTGTTTGGCTTGCTCATGTAGCTAGCCTCTTGGAGTAATTGTCTAAATAATAAAACCTTGTCGTCAAAAAAAAAAAAAAATTATGTCTAAGAACTCGTGTCATCATATGTTATGTTTAAAAGAAGCATAAAAGAAGCAGAAAGAACAAAACAAACGTGCTCTTAAGTTTGACCCTCGAAGTCAATTTGTCTGTTTCTACTTTCACAAAAACTCGATCGTCGAGATGTCGGAAGAAAAAGTCGTCGCCGTGATCATGGTCGGAGGACCGACCAAAGGTGAAAAACATCTATTCAGTTTCCAATTCTCTGTTGGATCTCAACTTCTAGTTTCCCAACGAAATTGATTTTCTGGATCGATTTAGGAACTCGTTTTCGGCCGTTATCGTTCAACACGCCGAAGCCGCTGATTCCTTTGGCTGGGCAGCCAATGATTCATCATCCTATCTCTGCTTGCAAAAAGGTGTTTGCTTTTTTTTTTTAGCTGAATCTTGACAAGAGCTTTTTTTTTTCTGTATGATTTGTAATCTCTAAGTTGTCAACTTTGATCTTTGAGAATTGTGAATATGTCATTCCCAAATTGTGAGCTTTTGTTGTTGGTGTATATGCGTGTTTGGAGGTGCAGATATCAAACCTGGCTCAGATTTTTCTGATTGGGTTTTACGAGGAAAGAGAGTTCGCTTTGTATGTTTCTTCCATTTCTAACGAGCTCAAAATCCCAGTGCGGTAAAAAGATCATAGTCTCACTTGTGTCTTTTTTTTGTTGTTTTCTGTGGTCCAATGTTAATAAATCTTTCTCATGTTATGTTAGATACTTAAAAGAAGATAAGCCTCATGGTTCTGCTGGTGCTCTTTATTACTTTCGCGACAGAATCATGGAAGAAAAACCGGTTTGATTCTCTAACGAAATCTTTCTTCTTCTTGCTTCCCTTATATCTATTCTTGATTCAGCTTCTTCTTCCTCTTGTCATTTTTGGAACAGTCGCATGTTTTCCTCCTAAACTGTGATGTTTGCTGTTCTTTCCCTCTCCAAGACATTCTCGGTAATCTCAGCTTTTTAATTCTTCTTCTATCATTTTCATTTTCTTAACTTTTAAAACAATATTTGGCAGACGCACATCGTCGATACGGTGGGATTGGAACTATGCTAGTAATCAAGGTTCGGTTTCTTTTACTTTGTTCATAAAAATAAACAGATATAAAGATCAAGAGCTCAGGTTCGTGAATCTCATCTTCTTGCATTCAGGTTTCTGCAGAAGCAGCAAGCCAATTTGGAGAGTTGATAGCTGATCCTGATACTAAAGAACTCTTGCACTACACAGAGAAACCAGAGACTTTCGTAACTCTCTCTCCTAGAAGTCTCCTGTTTTCTTATTTCCCTCACTGGTCATGGACTTTTTGTTAAGCTTATAGAGGTTGTCACTGCTGATGCAGGTCAGTGACTTGATCAACTGTGGTGTCTATGTGTTTACCTCAGATATCTTCAAAGCCATTGAAGGAGTATACAACCAGATGAGAGAGACGTGTGAGTTCTTCACTATTGGCTTATCTCAAGAGACATGCTTTGTTTTTTTTTTGACTTTATACTAAACTTGGCAGCTAGCAACTACAACCACTTCCAGTATGCTACAAGGTCTGTTCCTTCTGATTTCGTGAGGCTAGATCAAGATATATTGTCACCACTTGCTGGAAAGAAGCAACTATACACATATGAGAATAAGGATTTTTGGGAACAGATCAAGACTCCAGGGTAATTAACTTTTTTTTTATTTGTTTGTTTTTGGATCAAACTCCTCTCCTCCTGCTCACAAGTTTGTTTTATAAACAGGAAGTCTTTGAAATGCTCAGACTTGTATCTTTCTCAGTTCCGCGAAACATGTCCTCGTCTTTTGGCTTCTGGAGATGGTACTAATAAAAAACCGATGATAGTTGGTGATGTTTACATTCACCCATCCGTAAAGCTGCATCCATCCGCTAAGGTTACCCTTTTTTCAATCTCCTGAAATTTTATTAAGCATCTCGTGTAAACTAAATCTTTGAATTGTGTCCTTGGAACAAGATTGGTCCAAACGTGTCAATCTCTGCAAACGTTCGTGTTGGACCTGGTGCAAGGCTTATAAACTGCATCATCTTGGATGATGTTGAAATCAAGGTAGTGTAAATGAGTTTGTCATGTTCCTTATGTGTTAACAAATGGGACAATAATGATGTTCTAATGCAGGACAATGCGGTTGTTATAAACTCGATCATTGGTTGGAAATCTTCGATAGGAAGATGGTCAAGAGTTCAAGCTAGTGGAGATGACAATGAGAGGCTTGGGATTACCATTCTTGGTAACTTTCATTCTCTTTCTAGATCCTTTGAATGTTTTCTTTTTATCTGATACGTTTGTGTGTTTATGCAGGTGAGGCTGTGACAGTAGAAGATGAAGTTGCAGTCATAGGAAGCATTGTTCTTCAGAATAAGACTCTCAATGCCAGTGTTCAAGAAGACATAATCTTATGAATCATCAGAGGATGATGATATACTGATTTTCTTTTTATATTTATAATGCAAACATAAGAAGAGTTACAGAACTGAGAGCCACTTTGCACTGAGCTCACCCTTTTTTTTTGAAACACTTTGCATTGAGCTCACGTGATTATTACTTTGCATCTGCGTTTTAAATAGCGTATGCGAGGTGAGACAATGAGTGTCTTGCACCATGGCCCTCGCTTTGTGTATGAAAGCAAAAAACTGGTAATGTAAAATCAAAGGCATAAATAGACAATGATTATTTTATATCCCTAACTCTAAGTTAGGTAGAGATATTTTGATAAAGAGTAACGAGTGAAGACGTGCTAACAAAAATAAGATAAGAGAGTTTTGCAGCAAAGCTTATGCTTTATGGTAGTTTAAATTAGGATTTTAACTTGATTTACGGGTTGGTGACAGATTCTACCTATTATTAAACGTAGGTTGGTTTAGTAATCTAACTTTCCACAAACCAAGTTGGTTTGAGAACCTAGCTTTGTATATTATGATTTTTATATGCAGATAAAGTCTATGAAGCAAGAACTTTATATTTACTTGTTAGCAAAACATAGGATGCAATATGTTAAATATAAGTTGGTCCAGGCCCGTCCCTACTATAAGGCAGGTAAAGCAACTGTTTTAGGCCACAAAATACAAACAAAACATTAAGACCACATGTCACTGAATATTAACTAGGTCAAATGGTTTAGTAGGTTGATTTGAGTGAGTATACCGTAGTTCGATCCACCTTTTGACCAAAATAATTTTAACTTTTACCGTACGTTGAGTTTATATATTTTTGTATTGGATGATTGTTACTCTTTCATTATTGGTATTTATACAAGAGGCCACATAATTTTTTTTGTGCTTTAGGCCACCCCAAATTTTGGCACGGCACTGAGTTGGTCAAAAGCTTTATTTAAAAGAACAACCAAATAGCACAAGGAGGGCAAAAGCCAAAAGGACAAGAGAAAACTGATCTTAAACAAAAGATCTATCTAAAGAATAAAAAAAAAATATCCAAGGGATTTATTAGCTAAGGTAGGAAACACCAAACATTCGGAAAGGGAAAGGGGGCACTAGCGTTTTCTAAGTAACTCACGAAGTCGACCGATACGGTAAGGATGAGGGCGTGCAGTGGGCCCAGGACTATTCACTCTTCTAACATTTTCGCGTTTCTTCCAAAAAGCAGCAAATTCTTCCTTCCAAGATCGATTCACAACAAGACGCTTGCGTTCTTCCAAGCACTTCTGTTTCCACAAGTTATCGTCGGAAGCCACACACCGCATCTCCCTACAAACGCAAGCCATTTTGGCAACACTGTCGCCAGGAACCAACTCAAGTATCTTCAGCTTTAGCTCCGTTGGTAGACGCATCAAGCAAGCCGGAAGTTCCAAACCATACTTATCGCAAAGACCCATCAGCAACGGGGTAGAAAGACCATCTTTCACCATCTTCCACAACACGAACACATCGCGGTAGCTTCTGCAAGAGGCTTGTTTCTCAAACTTCAAAGTATCCATCACCAAATCAATAACAGACACGAACCTGTTCTTATTAAGACTAACCCTTTGCACCATACATCCACCACCTCCTAGCGATCCATAGACCACGACCGTATTGCTCAAGTTCTGAAACCTAACAGTCACATACTCAATCGTCGTCTCGGTGATTAGCTCAGGGAGAGTGTACATCAGAGACACAGTAAGCAACTCTTTAGAAAAGGTGAACTTATCAAAGCAGCCGTGGTTGTTTAGCAACATGAATCCAGATTCTAACATGACGGCGTGTACTGAAGTAGCCAGGGTAGTCAAGTCACTTGCATCACCAGATTTCTCGAGTAATACCTTTTTCAACAAGAAAGGTTCGCTTAACCTTTTGCTTCCAGCAGAAGCAACGATCTCTATATCCATCGGAGAAGTGGGATGTAGAGAGTAGTAAATAGATCGGAGCGTATCCTTGGGAGAAGGCTTGTCATTGCGAGAAAGGGAGAAGTGAACGGAGGAAGGCGTCGAAGAACTGATCCGTTGGCGGAGATCATGGAGGTTGCTTGTATCTGCCAATTCAAATTCTAGGGTTTCCCTAGTCTCGTAACGTCTCAAACGCAGCTTCATCATTTCTGATTTTTTTTTGTTCTGCTAACAACTGTTTTCTTCTTTATATAAGGAAAATAAAAAGCAGCTATTTGGGCCTAGGTTAGATTTGATATAAAATAATCCGAAATTTTAGATTAACATAGAGCTAGTTTAGTTAAATTCTTGGTCTGTTTAACTAATTTCCATATAAACTAATTTATATCTAAATCTATTTAAATCCCTTTTTAAGCTCCCTAGAAATAAATAGTCCGTTTAAACTTATTTATGAAAACAAAATTGTTGTTGACAAAAAAAAATTTGTTGCTAAATAACTATATAAATTTCTTTTATTGTAGTTTTTGGTTTTATGAAAATTAAAATAATAAACATACTGACAATATAAGTAAATGATAAACTAATGTTAGATAATAATTATATATATTTAAATCATCATATCATAAATAAAAATAAATATTAACAAAATCTAATAGGTCTAGAACACAAATATTTTATACTAAATCCGTTTAAACTTAAGGACTTTAAACCTTTTGGCACTTCTAGTCACAAACCTCAATCTTTTATTCAACTCAAAGAAATCTACGTTTCTAATTACAAGAACTCTTTCGGCTTAAAAAGCAGTCAAATGTATGTTCTGGAGTATCTCTAACTCAACTCTACTTTTTATTCTAAAATAGAGTTTAGAACAGAAATACTTTTTATTCTAATTTTTGAGTGGATCATGTAGTCCATTGACAACCACTAACGGTTGGATATTACTTGACGTTTTTGGATATATGCAGTCTTCTTTACATTTGTCGAAACTCGTTGAATCCTACCTTAGATTTTTGAAACTCATGCAATCTACATTTGGAGCTATCGCTAAATAATAACTGCCACTGCATAAGTGTTTCCGAAGCTTACACATCATTTTCTTGAGATTGTCGAATGTTACTTAATCAGTTCTTGTTATATTTTAAGCTTACCCAACATTTTCGAAAGCTATGGCTCAAACAGAGTTCGCTGATATATTTTTGCTTGCATTTATGTTTATATACAGTAATAATACACTAGAGTATGCACGATAGACCGTCCACAGTTGATATGATGCAGCAGTGGGACGGGTCGGTAAACTCATCGTGTTCCCTCTGCAATGAATCATTAATTGGAAACAAGAAGCCATCTGTTTGTTGAGTGCATGGGAGAACCTTGTGAGAGGTATTCTGGGAAATGGGTTCACTAATACATGGTCGGAAGTGGTGGCACTGATCACCGGCTGAGCTCTAAACACCATACCATTATTTACGCTAAGGTATGTGTTCCAGGCTACAATTAGGCTGATCAGACTCATAAACAGAAACCCAAGGAATAGGTTTCTCTCTGTACAAAGGACAAGAGATGCTCCTTCGGAAGAAGGACTTGGGTACTGGCTTTCCACAAAACGATCCCAATTCACAGTTAGCATAGAACAAAAAGCTTACATTCTTTATTCTTTCACATTATGCATTTATAAATGTAAACAAAAGTTTTTTTGGTTGAATCAATTTAACATTCAATTCAAAAAATACCATCTCTATTTCAATATGTAGCTAACTTTAGCAAAAAAACAAGTTTGTTTCATACTATAAGATGTTTACGTAATCCAAAGCAGTTTTTACTTTTCTTACATATTGTGTGACTAATCTATAATCTATGTCTTTTTATTATTGGTTGAATTTATATATTAAATACTATTCTCAACAGAAACAATTTTTTTTAATATTAACACTTTTAATTAAAACTACTTACATATAGAAACAGAAAGAGTAATACACTAAGTGCTGCTTTTGTTGCTTTCATAGAATCCTCGATTTCATCACAAAGTTTGTGAGGATTTGGTACTACCGTAGGATCGACTCTTATCGAGATCACCATCTTTTCCGCATAACTTAGGAAATGTATTGATAATGCCTAAAAATAACATTTTATGAGAAGATGAAGGGGAAAAGAACAAGGTCGTATATTAACGACCATATACTTACATGAGCGTGTCCATAGTAGGGGTGGGACAGATTGGATATCCGGAGAATTTCGAGATATCCGGATCCGGATCCTTATCCGGCAGATTCATGATTTTACTATCCTTATCCGGATCCGGGGTTCTCGGATATCCGGCTGTCGGATATCCTCCTAAAAATTATAATATCCGGCGGATATCCGGATCCGGATTTAGAACCTTAAAATAAATAAAAAATAATATTAAAATATCTAAAATATTAACAATAATTTAAAAATAAAAATATATATAAAATTTTTAATTATTTTAATAGATGCTATTACAAATTTTATATAAGAGTTATATATACTGTTATAAAAATGAAAATATAATAAATAAAATAAGGTTTTATATATAGATATTACTATTTTAAAAATAATTATTAATAAAAATTACGGATCCGGATATCCGGACTAAAAAAATTAGATATCCGGATTCGGATCCGATTTAGACGGATCCAACATTTTACTATCCGGATCCGGATTCGGCTCCTTCGGATATCCGGATTTTTGGAGCAGATCTGGATCGGATCTCAGATCGAATCCGAATCTCGGATAATAAGTCCCAGGCCTAGTCCATAGACACATTTGTTTGAAACCGACACTGGTGATGACGCAGCACTCGTTACCCGGCAATTAGAACACACGCGCCATTGGGCTAAGCGGTTCTTCATCTTCGTCCCCCATCGACTTCGTCTCTTTCCTTTTCCTTTTCCCCTTTGTTGCGCCATTTTCGACGTCTATAATTTATAAATTATTTTATCTATCTCCCACGTATCATGTGATTCATATATATTAATATATACAACAAACGTATTATAACGTCAAAAGCCAGCTCCACAATATAACAGCACGCTACGATATCTAAAGTAAATAATATAATAGTGAGATAAATCTTGTGTAATCTTTTTTGTCAGAGTTTGACGATCTATGATTTATATGCGCTTCAATGGAAACGTGTGTGTCGCCCCATCCATGGTTTATGGGTTGCTTCTAGACAAATTATTAAACAGTTGTGAGAAAATCCTTGAGAACCATTAGAGCATGATTGTTGATACATCATTTGTCACCAAATCCTTCCCGCCACAAACTACATCACGAGGTCATTATTGGTTCGGCAAAGCCCGGTTTAGTAGGAACGGTTTGACGTTCGGACCAACTTATAAAGCCTTGTTCAGATATCATTGAATGGGTCAAGATCATTTATCTAACTAAAAGATATTCACGTTCCTAGAAACAAGGAAGTCAAAGCTATAACGAAGGAGCACGTGCAACAACATACCGAGTGTGACGTCGACGAGCTCCTCTTATAAAAGACAAAGTTGAAGCTCTCGAGAAAGGTGAATCCATTTTCAGAGAAGGAGAGCTTCCACTAAAGAATAATAATAATAAAAAGATCATATTTCTATCTCCGGTGAAGGAATCATGACATTGACAATATGAATTAAACAATTCTGATTGTTAGAAAAGAAGAAAAGATACGCAATTATTTATATGATTGCACGGATCAAACGAGACGACGTAACTCTTCCAAGTCATCATGTCTGAAGCTAAACAAGAGCACGATCCTTCCTCATACTCTCATAGCCATAAACGAACATTCTCACCACTACTTCATCCAGAGGCGGACCCACGTTGTCGAAAGGGGTGTCAACTGACACAGGTTAAATATAAAACTTTGATTTTTACGCTGTGTTCAATAGTAGACAGCAACTCAAATGGTAACGTTGTTTATCCTCTGACACCCCTTACCCGAGTTCGAGGTGCGTCCTACACCCTATTTTTTCTCTTTAATTTTAAGTAAAATTTTTCTTGTCCTAGGCCCATATAAATTATGACCCAGGTTAAATATTTTCCTGGGTCCGCCACTGACTTCATCTCATAAACATACGACCATCTATTTGATGAGATCAAACTCTTCGCTTTTTGAAGAGTTGAACAAGACAATATTAACGAACCTTAATCATGCTAATGGCACGAGCTCATATTCATATGATGCCATTTCCATGAAGCCGACATATCGCCAGCTCGAGACTGATGAAACCGACATTGCAGCTCGAGATCGATGAAACCGATACATCTCATTTGAGATGGTTATAATCGAACTACGTTTAGACTTGATCCCACAACGGGTACGTAGGCAGCTCGAATCCGAGTTCAGTCACGATCTTTCTCTCTTCCGAGATCTCGATGTTATTTCGACACAAATAACAAAGTCCATTCTCGACGAATCGAACCCAATTCTATCGTTGTGTTCTGAGGATATTATCGCCCACAAAGTTCTTTCCTCCCTAGTTTTACATATAAACACTATCAAATACTTAGTGTAGATTTTCGGATCTACAATGATTAATGGGTTCTTAGGGTGGAGTTCTTAGCAGAATATAAGAAATCATCTTTTGACTTAAAAAAAAAAAACTAAGAACCGTTTTTTAAATAAGATATTTAATTTATTTAATTTATTCACAGCTAAAAATAGCATAAACTTTCGCAATTTTATTATTTTTACTATTATCTATTATTTCATTTACAATTATATATTTGTTTTAATACTAACCAAACTAAAGCATAACACTTAACCTAAACATAAAACCTCTATAATCACAAAGAAAAAAATGCCAAAATAACACTAACTTAATAAAGGTCCAGAGCTGAAAGACGATCAAGCAAGAAAACTAACTGACCTCACTTTATCATAGAGTGTTTAGGTCAGAACAATCAAAAGTCAGAAAAATGTAAAAAGATAATATTTGAGACAAAGCAATCATTCGAACACAAAGGAGCAAGTACCAACATAAAGAACCAAGAAAGCGGGTTAAAGGAATAATAATCAACATAAGGCCAAATGACCACGAAGCAGGAAGACACATGCCTAACAAACCATAAGCACAACCACCAGATACGAGGTAAGAAGCACCTCACAAACTAAATAAGCATAAACAATACACACATGCCTGTTAAAAACCACAAAGCTCTGGATAGAAGGGACGAAAGCTCCAAGAGACTAACTCAACACACTTATACAAAGGGAAGCAGGGGAAAAACAAAACAACCTGAGTGAGGGAGGACGGAAGCTAACCGCGAGAAACCAAAGCCTAAATTTGAGACCATAAACAATCTTCCACATCTGTAGAGCATACACGGAGGAGAAAACTATCCAAACCTGGAATGGCAAACATGGCAAAAGAGAGAGCCACAGAGACGCGAGTAGCGATGAAAGCTGCAACGAGATGAGGGAACTTAGATGGAAGGTAGACAAAACAAAATCAGCAAACAATGGAGCCGCCCTTGATATTAGGAGTTTTCAAGGCTCCTAAGACAAATGTTGTAGTATGAGTGAATGTCGAACAAGTTCTGAGGGATTCAAAGCACCAAGAATGCAAGTACTTACTTAATCTAAGTGCAACCGATAATTTGGATGGTTTTAAACTACTACTAATAATAGAATGCAATAAAAGAAATAACTTTCTTGACTATAGGAAAAGAGAACTCATGGGTATAGGGATTAGACCTTGGGTGATCAAATTTCGAACTAAAGAAGGCAAATGATCAATCAAACTATCAACCTTAAGCCTAGACACATTTCTAAGCAAGCTCTATGTCTAGATGAATGCTTATTTGCTAACACATTTCAAACATCAAATGTCTTTGGTTGAATAATATGAAAGCAATCATTACTAACAAGTCTATTGGCTATCTTAACACCTTTAACAACAAATGTCTTTGGTAAAGTATGTTAAAAGCTTAGGAGAGTTGTCTCAGGCATTTCATAGAACACCTTGTGGGTGGGAAATGCCTAAAGATCAACTTTTGAGTGGCCAACTCAGAAGATGCATTATGGATACTCTACTAGCAAGGACTAAGAATGATCTACACCTAAACATCCTAGATCTAGCCTAATCACCCTCAATCTTCCTACCCCATGAATTCAAATGGTGATCACTCACTAATACTCATGATTCCCCTTAAACCCATATTGGATTTCAGGTTAATCATGAAAGAGATAATAATAAGCAATCAACAAAAACAGTAAGAACACAAGAATCAATGATCCAAAAGATGAACTCTCTCAATAGGTTTTTGATGTTTTTTTTTAGTGTAAAAGATAGATTAGCCTCTCCTGGCTTACAAAGTACTTAAACTTAGGTTTTATAAGAGTAAAACGTGCATAACAAATGACCAAAATGCCCCTGATTAATGTTAAGTTTTGAGCTAAAACGAAACACGGAGTGACCAGGCAGGGTCACTCCAAGAGGTCACTCCAGGATGGCATCGGCAGGCGAGTGACCAGGAGGGGTCACTGGGGTAGGTCACTCCAGGATGGTGTTGGCAGGCGAGTGACCAGGAAGGGTCACTGGGGTAGGTCACTCCAGGATGGTGTTGGCAGGCGAGTGACCAGGAAGGGTCACTCCGGGAGGTCACTCTGGGGCTGCTCGTCTCTTGATCACTTTTATTACTTCTTTTGAGCCACAAATGCACCCAAATGTCTCTAAGAACTTCATGTGGTACTCCAATACCTGATAAGGACTTATGTATGCAAAATGCAACCTAGACATGGCTAAATCCTAGTCTAAATGATCAAGATGCACATGGATGATAAGGTAAAACAGTGGAAATATGCAGGATATCAACTCCCCCAAACTTGTTCTTTTACTTGTCCACAAGTGAACTTTCTAGAACTCATAAGCAAAGAGGTTTGAAGGCGGGAGCTCATAGCCAAAAGAAAAACACACAGCACTTGATTCAACATTTGAATTAAAACATGAGCACACTCTCTCTTATTATACTCTAGCTTCTCTAGACCTATCCTAGCTCTTTTTGCCCCTACACTCACCATCAAGCATTCACACAATCAAATCAGCCAACTCTCACGTTCATTAAGCACAACAACAAGTGAGTTCTTGCAAATGGTCAACTGGTCCAAATCATTTGGGTAAGGGAAGGCTTTTTATTCAAGTAAGTCAATAGTTTCAAGACATGTGATTTTCAAAGGGGTATACTCTCAAGACAAGTAGCCTTGACATTGCACATAATATATCTAAGAAAGGGATCAACTTATGCATACAATGCTCAGTCTCCATTGCTCTACCCTTTTCCCAAACATACATGTTACACATTCATTTCTCAATACTAAACCCCAACTCACATCTCTCACCCAAAGAACTCAAGAACATTTCTCAACACAAAACTCTTTATTCAACAAGGGATTTACCAAATTTTATGACCCCTTAGCTCTTACTAACTTTGCTAGCCCCCTTTTTATTCTTTTTTTTTCTCTTTTTTTTTTTATTATTTTTTTTTATTTGGGGGCCAAGACTTTTCACAAACTTGAGCTAAAGGTTTCTCTACTTATCCCAT
This sequence comes from Brassica juncea, assembly GCA_018703725.1. Classification (NCBI taxonomy): domain Eukaryota; kingdom Viridiplantae; phylum Streptophyta; class Magnoliopsida; order Brassicales; family Brassicaceae; genus Brassica; species Brassica juncea. The sequence goes on along the minus strand of CM031935.1, from coordinate 42,718,509 downwards.
AAAGGCTAGTCAATTAAGCACAAAGAGTTCATTCTTTTCCTTCAACTTTTTCCATTTTCCCAAATCAAAATTTACAACACTCACTCCATCCTATGGCTAGACAATAGTGTGTCTAATATAGCAAGAATGAAGACCAAGCATTGTCGTTCCCAATACTCTCAACATTATGTGCATGTAAGACTTTCCGAAAAAGGCCTCACTCATCAATCAATGAAAGCTTAAAAGGAGTAAAGGGTTTTGAGAGTGGTCTACCACTAGAGGTTGTCAAAGAGATTGGCATAAAAGATGTGACAACTCAAGTGTGTATAACCATAATTCAGTACACAAGAGACCATGAGCAAGATGCATTAAGTTCATTCAGTTCAATTAAGATTGTAGTTGGCTTCAAAGACTGAGTTTCAGCAATTAACAAGTTTCAGGAAGAGTTTTCAAGGCTCGAAGCATACAAGTCTTTTTGAGAGGTGCATAAGCTACTCAAGCGCGAGGTAGTTTCTTTACAAGGCATTTTAAATCATTGCTCCCAATGCAAGTGAATGCAGCCTATAAGCTCTAGACTCTCCTAGAAATGCAAGTGATGCAAACTAAATGATTCTTTTTGTGTTTTTCAAAATTTTCAAAATATTTTTTTATGCAAATAGATATGTACAATGCAAGACTCAATGCAAAAACATCAAAGCAAACATGATCAAATACTGTTACCTCCCCCAAACTTAAGTCACACAGTCTCTGTGTTGTTAAGTTGAGAGAAATACCCAAAAGAAAGCTAATATGCAAAAAATAACTGGTATATACAAGGGAAAGGTGGTGGAGTGGTACCTCAAATGGAGAGTGGAGAAGGGGGATCTTTCCCACCTTCAAGAATTTCTTTCTCACTAACAACCACTGCAGCCTTGATCTTCTCAATGGAGGGGTCTCCACAAGTGATGGTTCCACAATACTCAACATCCAGGGGAGACCGAATTGGGTAAGAGACAGCTTTGTTGACATTTAGGAGTGTGACCTTTTTGTTGGCAAAATCGATGCAAGCACCCACAGTAGTAAGGAATGGTGTGCCCAGGATCAATGGAACTCTCTTCTCAGTAGCCATCTTCAAGACAGTGAGGTCTATAGGAATGGTGCAAGATCCAATCTTCAAAGGGAAGTCCTTGATGAGACCAATAGGGGTAGTAGAAGAAGAATCCCCAAACGTGAGAGAGGAAGTATCTGGCTCCATGTGTTCAATATCAAGACTCTTCACCATCTCCATTGAGATCACATTCACACTTGCACCAGAATCAACAAGAGCATCATCAAAGGTGAGCCTACCAAGGGAGCAAGACAAGGTGAACTTCCCTTGGGATTCTAGTTTAGGGAGAGACTTTGGTGTGACTGGTGGATCAAGTTTCAAAGTTGAGACGTTGAGAAGCTCTGCTACTTCTGCTTGGTGGTCTACAATGTCCTTGATGAGCATCATTTGGACATGAGCCTCACGCATACCCGAGATCTCTGGAAGCTTAACTCCAATAGCACCTAGGTCTTTTCTGAACTTGGAAATCACCTTCTTCTGAGCTTTGGTGAGGACCCTTTGTGGAAATGGGAGCTTGTCATAGGGTGACTGCTCAACCTCAGTGGTGTCCTCCATCTTGGCCTCTTTCAGATTCTGGTCAGCTCTCTTCACAACTGGTTTGTCAGCCATGGGTTCATCTCCCTTCAAAATCTTTGCTTCAACCATCTTGTCAGCTTCCTCTACAATCTTTGCCTCAGCTGTTGCTACAATCAGATGCTCAACCTGTCCAATCTCAGTTCCAAACACCAATTTTTCAATTTCATCTACCTCTTTCTTGTGGTTACTCAATTCAATCCCTGAAGAAGTAGTAGAGAGGACAACATTGCAATACTCCTTGGGATTTTTCTCAGATTTTCCAGGTAGAGACCCTTGCTGGCGATTCTGGTGAGTGTTCATGGAAGCAAACTGGTTTTCCAAAGCCCTGAACTTGTTATTGAGCTCATTGTAACTTCCATCAATCTTGGAGTGAAGGTTCTTCAACTCATATCCAACCTGCTTCTCACTTCTAGTCTGAGACTCCAAGATCTGTTTCAGTAGAACATCAGTGCTGCTTTCCGGAGGAGTAGAGGTAGAAGGATTAGCTTGTTGGTGAGAAGATTGGTTCCCTTTGTTGGAGAAACCAGAAGGAGGGTTTTGCTGAGGCTGATAGTTGCCTTGCTGGTTGTTCCTAGGCTGATAACAACTCTGTTGGTTGTTAGGATAGGATTTCTGTTGGTAGTTGTTGTACTGAAAGTTGGGCTCTTTCTTGTACCAACTGCCATTGTTGTTGATGAAACACAACTCTTCTTGACCTTCCAAACCTTCAACCTCATTGACCTTAGGTGGTGGTTCTTGGTTTGGATTACCAACAAAGTGCAGCTGCTCTTGGGTAGCTTTATCAGCAATGAGTATGTCTATCTTATCTTGTAGAGCCTTTAGCTCCCTTCTTGTCTGCTTGTCATCAGTTCTACTGCCTCTGTCGTGGTCTCCATTGTAGACTGCGTCACTCTTCACCATGTTGTCAACCAACTCCTCTGCATCTTCCTCAGTTCTTCCCAAGAAGAACCCATTGCTAGCAGTATCCAATCTGGCTCTGTACTTAGGGAGAGCACCCCTGTAAAATGTGCTTAGCAAGCTTTCCTTGGAGAAACCATGGTGTGGGCATTGAGCTTGGTAGCCTCTGAATCTCTCCCAAGCTTCACTGAATCCTTCCAAGTTCTTCTGTTGAAAACTAGAAATCTCATTTCTCAGCTTAGCAGTTCTTGAAGTAGAGAAGAACTTCTCCAAGAATGCTCTCTTGCAGTCATCCCAGGTGGTGATGCAATCGCTGGGTAGAGACTTCTCCCACTGATGTGCCTTATCCCCCAAAGAGAAAGGGAATAGCTTGAGCTTGAAGGCGTCCTCGGACACACCATTGGTTTTTGACAACCCACAGTAACTGTCAAACTTTTCCAAGTGATCAAATGGGTCTTCTACAGCCAAGCCATGATACTTGTTGTTCTCGATCACGTTGAGGAGTCCTGGTTTGACCTCAAAGTTGTTGGCTTCCACAGCCGGTGCTCGGATTCCCAACCTATGACCATGAATGTTAGGGCGGTCATAGGTACCAATGGGTCGAGCTGGTCGCTGTGGGTGTCGTGGCCCTTGTGGTGGATTGTTGTTAACTCCTTGGCCGTTTGCAGCATTTTGTGGTGGATCATCCATATCAATATCCAGCCTCTGTAAGTGAGCCTGTTGCTCTTCTTGTCTTCTCTGTCTTGCTATATCTCTTTCAAGTGCTCTGATATCTGCAACTCTTGGAACTAGGTTTGTTGGACCCCTTCTCCTCAAGTTCATACACCTGAAATTCAAGGAGGGATGAAGATGGAGAATCAGTAACAAGATAAAAGTAAAATGACTTAGTCTCAAGCAAGTGACTAAATCTCAATGTTTAAATCTACTCAGAATTTGGCAACGGCGCCAATTTGATATTAGGAGTTTTCAAGGCTCCTAAGACAAATGTTGTAGTATGAGTGAATGTCGAACAAGTTCTGAGGGATTCAAAGCACCAAGAATGCAAGTACTTACTTAATCTAAGTGCAACCGACAATTTGGATGGTTTTAAACTACTACTAATAATAGAATGCAATAAAAGAAATAACTTTCTTGACTATAGGAAAAGAGAACTCATGGGTATAGGGATTAGACCTTGGGTGATCAAATTTCGAACTAAAGAAGGCAAATGATCAATCAAACTATCAACCTTAAGCCTAGACACATTTCTAAGCAAGCTCTATGTCTAGATGAATGCTTATTTGCTAACACATTTCAAACATCAAATGTCTTTGGTTGAATAATATGAAAGCAATCATTACTAACAAGTCTATTGGCTATCTTAACACCTTTAACAACAAATGTCTTTGGTAAAGTATGTTAAAAGCTTAGGAGAGTTGTCTCAGGCATTTCATAGAACACCTTGTGGGTGGGAAATGCCTAAAGATCAACTTTTGAGTGGCCAACTCAGAAGATGCATTATGGATACTCTACTAGCAAGGACTAAGAATGATCTACACCTAAACATCCTAGATCTAGCCTAATCACCCTCAATCTTCCTACCCCATGAATTCAAATGGTGATCACTCACTAATACTCATGATTCCCCTTAAACCCATATTGGATTTCAGGTTAATCATGAAAGAGATAATAATAAGCAATCAACAAAAACAGTAAGAACACAAGAATCAATGATCCAAAAGATGAACTCTCTCAATAGGTTTTTGATGTTTTTTTTAGTGTAAAAGATAGATTAGCCTCTCCTGGCTTACAAAGTACTTAAACTTAGGTTTTATAAGAGTAAAACGTGCATAACAAATGACCAAAATGCCCCTGATTAATGTTAAGTTTTGAGCTAAAACGAAACACGGAGTGACCAGGCAGGGTCACTCCAAGAGGTCACTCCAGGATGGCATCGGCAGGCGAGTGACCAGGAGGGGTCACTGGGGTAGGTCACTCCAGGATGGTGTTGGCAGGCGAGTGACCAGGAAGGGTCACTGGGGTAGGTCACTCCAGGATGGTGTTGGCAGGCGAGTGACCAGGAAGGGTCACTCCGGGAGGTCACTCTGGGGCTGCTCGTCTCTTGATCACTTTTATTACTTCTTTTGAGCCACAAATGCACCCAAATGTCTCTAAGAACTTCATGTGGTACTCCAATACCTGATAAGGACTTATGTATGCAAAATGCAACCTAGACATGGCTAAATCCTAGTCTAAATGATCAAGATGCACATGGATGATAAGGTAAAACAGTGGAAATATGCAGGATATCAGCCCTCGAGATATAGAAGTTAGATCACCAAAAACCATATATTGAAAACCAAGACGAGAAGGGACTATCGACGATAAGCCAACGACGAGGAAAACAACTTCAAAGACGACTAAACTCTGACCCAACTCAAGGAGATGCAGTTCCTAACATCAGCCAAAATTTAAGGAAGAAGAGGAGCAGCCAATATTGACAAGAACAACCTACAACTCCAAGAGAAACAACAGCACAATTGGAAACTTATAAATCCGATCTACGATAAATATCAGACAATCTCTATGGAGAAAAATGTGAGGAAGAACAAGAACATGTCGCAAAAACTCCCTGCCACTTGTCATGAGAAGAGGTAAATTAATTTAGGTATTTCTTCTTTTTAGTGTTGCAATTTGGCCCAACACTTTCTAATTGTGCATTTTTTTTCTTGGATTGGTCCCAAATTTTTTAATTGTGGTCATAACCTCTAATACATACAAATAACCCTTAAATATAACTCAAATCACTAAAATAATCAATTATATAAGGCGTCACACACAACCTCCCATATTTCTTTATCTTTAGATTAGAAGCTAAAATAATTCTATAGATATAGATGATCACCAATTTTTCTTAAAAGAAAAAGTCTAAAAATTATCTAAATAGTTGTATCTATATTTTTCTATCAGATTAATATCTTCAAATTGAATTTTTCATTATCGAATCTACTATAAATGTAAAACTTACAACTTTATATGTAGGGAAAAAATATTTGAAAACAAAATTTCTTGTGAAGAAAAATGTTCTTTTTCATAATAAATAGAAAAAAACAAAGGTGTCAGTACACAATAAAAAATTTGTCAAGTTATAGCATCCAAATTGCAACATGCAGATTGCAGAACAGCTATAATTTAGTCTTAATAGTAACAAAACATATAGATATATAGGTACGTAGACACTTTTTTTTACGATAACTGCAGTATGGTGCAGTTTGTAAATATTCGGAACCATAATCTTTTTTCTTTGTTGTTTTATGTATTTGAGATTTGGAAAATCAATAAATTGGAGTATCAATCGGGAAGTAGTTAAAAAAAGTATTTATTTTTGTAAATGTCTATTTTTTTTTCTTTTAACTTCAACCACTGAATTAAACATGGTCAACTTTGATAGGTATAGTCTGAGAATTTTAGTTATCTAATTCTTCTCGCACTAACCATCATCATATATATGAAATTTGATAATCTATGTTATCGTTCATGAAAATTCAAGATGAATAAAAAGTAATTAAACTAATATAAATATCACCACTAAAAATTACGTAAATTTTCACTTATTCCATTTACAAATTATATATTTATTTTACAATTAAAAATCAGAAAATGACCGAACTAAGAAAATACTCTAGAGTACAACACAATTTAAACCTAAAACCACCACAATCATAGAAAAAAAGTAAAATGTCATAGTAATAGTATAACTCAATAAAAGACTGGAGCTAAAAGGAGATCAAGAACGAAGACTAATTACCTCACCTTACCATAGAATGTCTTGGTCAGAACAAAAAGGTCAGAAAATGTTAGAAGTATAAAATCTGATACAAAGCAATCCTTCAAATACAAGAAGCGTGATCAAGCACCAATGCAAAGAACCAAGAATGCGGATCAGAAGAAAAATAATCACCGAAAGGCCAAAGTCACCACGAAACAGAAAGAAACATGCCTGAAGCACCAAGAGCACAACCACCTGGTAAAAGGCAAGAATCACCTCACAAATTAAAAAAGCACAGACAAGACGCCCCTAGTACCATATAAAATAGATAAAAAATTGTTTGGATTTATTTACTGTACTATAACTGTAAATAAACAAGACTTATTGTTTCGATTTATGTGCTCGCACCAATTTAATTATATACTAATAATTATTGTCTTCTCAAGTATTTAATATATATTTATTATTTATTATCTTATAATATGTAAAAGTGTAAATAAATAGTACTACATAAAATAATTTGTATTTTTGGGTAGATTTTAGGATATTTTGAATATTTTTTCGTGTCTTTTTCGGTTCTTCGGATTTTTTTGGGTTTTCGAGTATTTTTCGGATTTTCGGGTCCAGTTCGGATACTTTGAGTCTTTTCCAGATCCTAAATACATTAACCCAAACCCAAAAATTATGGATATCTTACCAGTGTTGAAATTACAGATCCGAACTAATCTTGACACGACAGAAACCGACTAGAACCAAAACAAAAATTTCTAAGTGCCTAGTTAGGTCCAAATGTTTAGGACTCGAAGGACCTGGATCCGACAAAATCGACTCGAACCCGACCGAAGGTTATTAATGCCCAAACTTGATAAGAAAGTGATTTAAAAAAAACTATTGAAAATGAACTAAAATTAAAATAATAACAACAATGATTTGCTAATATAAAATCAACTGTTATGGGATCAATGTGGGAACCGAAATTCACACCGTCAATTTTAATGAATAAGATTGCGGAGGAAAGCCAAGTTAACCCGACTTTCCTTGAAGGTCCGGATTCTCTGCGACAGCCAACGACAAGTGACCGAATAAATGCGGAAAAAGTTTTGTTAAGATTTGAGACTGGACCTTAAGAAAGGCTGCCTACGTACCCCTTTCGAGGATCAAGTCGGACGTAGTTCAGTTTAGAAAGAATTGAACAAGAGATCGAACAGTCTGGGCGGGTTCGATCTAGTATGAGCGTTTGTCATAGAAACAGGCATGTCGAAGATAACGCCTAGGGTTTCTATGTGCGGAGCTCTTAAGTAAAAGAATTGTCCGATCCTTCCGAGAGGAGCGGAGATTTGCGAGCAGGAGGCGGCCAGACGTTCTAGGGCCTGGTTCGTCTAATATGAGCGTTGGTCATAGAAGCGGGCATGTCGAAGATAATGCCTAGGGTTTCTATGTGCGGAGCTCTGAGTAAAAGTATAGCTAGATCCTTCCGAGAGGAACGTGGGTCTGCGGAGAAGATAAAACTAGAACAAGAGGCGGCCAGACGTTCTGAGTCCTGCCTCGCTGGCCTAACCGCCTAAGTTCTAAGTTCTCTAAGCTAGCAGGATGCTCTAAGTCTCCAATCTAGGATTTTCGGATCCCCTTCTCTCCTGCTCTTGCTCTCCTTATATACTCACTCCTAGGTCGGTTTGCCTTAGGATGATGGACCTCGCCTTTGGGCCCAAGTTTATCTCTTCAGGAAATATTCCGTTTTCGTCGATCTTCGTAATTATCCTCGAGTTTTCGGCGACTTGATGTTTATCCGATGTTCAGGAAATCGGATAAACTATCATAGCCTGATTGGGCTTGAATTCTCAAAATCGTAAGTAAGTCCGTGGACTCGTCTTAAGTCGTTGAACGTTTTATACGATTTCTCGGAAAGACTATCTTTCTCGTAAAATAAACCGTATAGCCTAAAGGATCGATGTTCAAGTTAATCGACCTTGTTTTATGCGATATCTTATACGAGAAATCCAATCCTTCTAGTTTTTGTCGTAAAACATTGAGGACGATTCCATTCGAGTCGAAGGATGTTTATTCCGTAGCCGTGACCGTCCCAAGCTCATGATGATTGATCCAAACAAGCCAAGATGGGATCAGAACGAACACGATGGGACCGAGACCAGGCCGGCCCGTGTGACGGGTGCCGCCGGCGCCAGGCCAGCCCGTGCGACGGGTGCCGCCGGCGCCAGGCCAGCCCGTGCGACGGGTGCCGCCGGCGCCAGGCCGGGTGCCGCCGGCGCCAGGCCAGCCCGTGCGACGGGTGCCGCCGGCGCCAGGCCGGAAGCCGCCGGCGCCAGGCCAGCCCGTGCGACGGGTGCCGCCGGCGCCAGGCCAGCCCGTGCGACGGGTGCCGCCGGCGCCAGGCCAGCCCGTGCGACGGGTGCCGCCGGCGCCAGGCCAGCCCGTGCGACGGTTGCCGCCGGCGCCAGGCCAGGTGCGACGTGCCGGGCGGGCCAGCCCGTGCGACGGTGCCGCCGGCCAGGCCGGGTGCCGCGCCCAGGCCAGCCCGTGCGAGGTGCCGCGCGCCACAGGCCGCCGCTCCAGCCAGGCGGCGAGCCCCTCGCCGTCCGTCGGCGAGGCACCCGTGTCGGGTCCGCGGCGCCAGCCGGCCGGCCCCAGCCACGCGTGCGGGTTCCGCCGGCGCCAGCCGCCCGCCACGGGTGCCGCCGGCGCCAGGCCGGCCGCGCGCCAGCCGTCCCGCGTGACGTGCCGCCGGGCCGCCTGGTGTGCCGCCGGCGCCAGGCCGGCCCGCGTCACGGTGCCGCCGGCGCCAGGCTAGCCCGTGTGTCGGGTGCCGCCGGCGCCAGTCCGGCCCGCGTGGCGCGTGCGCCGGCGCCAGGCCGGGGGCCCGCGCGCCCCAGTGCTGTAGATCTGGGAGCGGCTCTCGATGTTGATATCTTGATCGTTTTCTGGTTCCTCACGGTTTGAGAGAACGACCTCTTCGAAGTTTCGAGGCAGGTTCTTTTATGTTTAGGGTTTTTGTGGTGATCGAATCTTGATGTCCTTGGGCGAGCGGACCGATCTTTCCGGGGACTCTCGTCCGCGCACGCCCGTAGTCTTCCGATCTCACAGAGAGTGGATATTCTAATTTGAGAAAATCTCGTATAACTCCTTTTAGAAATTATCCGAGACTTTTTGTTTCAAGAAATACTTTCTAGAGACTTTCAGTCATTGATTCCGTCGCGACCGATTTTGACACCAACAGTTAGCCCCCCAGCTCGTTAGAACCTTCGTGATGTTCTTGCGAGCGATAAGACATGTCAGGTAAGATAGGCGGAATCAATGGTTGAAAGGCTCCGTTGAAAGTGGTAAGATTGGGGCTGCGCCTTTCGAAGGCTGCCTACGTACCCTTGTTGTAGGGATCAAGCCTTCTGTAGTTCGTTTTGGAGTTTAAGACCCTTGTGATCTGTTTTCCGGCGAGACTTATATGGTCTGGTTATGTGTCATGAGAGACTTTCGAGCATGATGCTGTTGATGTATTTGTTTTTCGATTATTTATGAACTTCAGTTTTTTCGAAGTATGAGAAAGAGGGTGTGAGTTGTCGTCTCATTCCTAGTTCCCTGATGATCACCGTACCTATTGTTTGCATAAAGCGAGATTTTCCGCGGTTTACCGATTTACGCGGAAAGTTCGTGAAACGAATAGGCTTAAGTGAAGAGACAAATTTTTGGATCTCGTATACCATACTATGTCTGTGAGATGTCAAGATCCAGCGTGGCTGGGTTTAGGGCAAGACCTAGGTTTACTCTCGGACTGAGGCTTTGCGATGACAAATCGGCTTTCGTTTTGCCTGTTTGCGATTTTAACCTGACTCGTACCGTTTAAAATCCGCGAATTGTTGTCGGCTTATATGATTTGTCTGGGCGTGAGTCGAGCTACTTCCTTTACGAAGAGCTAGACCAAAATTTTGGATTTCTTGTATAGCGCGCTATGTTTATCCTTGTCGGATGCAAGAGAGCCTACCCCTTGAAGGGCGGCTATTTGTCTGTTTAGGACGTTAGAGTTCGTTTGTTGTGATCAGCAACAACGAAATGATGCCAATTTAGAGGCATGTTACCGTTTAGAGGTGTGTTTGTATGTTTCGAGTTCTAGAGACGAGGATTTCGTCTGGAACGTTTTGAGGAAAAGAATGTCCTTCGAGCGTTAGCGACGTCTCGCAGTGCTGAAGGTCGAGTTTCCCTTGTGCCGCATTTCGTGGTTGAAATGGTCGCGGGCTTTGGAGATATTTTGCGAATGTTCGCAGCCAGAAACTGTTGTTTCGGTTTAGACGCAGGACCAAGAGGTCGCGTAAGTTCGACCCAGGGAGAAGCGTCCACATTCACAGTGCTTCGTGAAGTGTTGGCCTTCCGGGATTTGTTTGTATTTATTAAGGATGACTCGTATAACTCTTGGAGCCTTGTCACGAGTGTTTCTTTTCATGCAGTGTTTACGGGGCGTATAGAACTTAATCGATTGACGATGAGTTTGAATCTTCCGTTAACCATATGGTTGTTAGGACTGAGTTTTGGTATGGAGAGTTTATCGTATGATTTCCGATTCTGGGTTATGCGACAAATTGCTTGCGTAATAGTCACTTGGCGTTCTATGAACAAATCGTGGATTGTTGTTTTTAGCCGTTAAGTGATTGAAGCGGTGGTCGCTCAGTAGCTTTGGATTGGCATGGAGGCTAGATTCAGCCGTATCGCCAAGGAAGTTGTTTGGTAAACGATCAGACCATGACCCTTATTAAGGTCATGTTAGTTTACGATTGTCCTTAATGGGGATGCCGAATTTAGGTCCGGGCTTTACGGAAGGGCGTAGTTGGCCGAGGGCCAAATAGCGTTTGCCGAGATAGACATGCCAAGCATAGCAGAGTTTTCTGAGTTACGGCTGATGGCTTTTAGAAACGATCTTCCACTTTAGGTTTCAGTTACACGATGAATGGTTCGTATAAAAAATTTTTTTGTTATACGAAAGTAATGGATGACCGGTTTGATGGAGATAGAAAATCGCAGATTATTAAAGTAGCGATGTTTCCGCGGATTACACGGGAGATGTTTCCGCTATGATTTCGACCTTTGGACGAAAGCTGCTTCAAACTACTCGTGGAGTTTTACCGAAGGTTATTTCGTTATTTTCGTAGTTCACCGTCGTGCTATTAGTCTGACGTCGGTACACGTTTTTAGTTGCGAGTTTGCAACGAGAGGTGACATAGAGTTTTCAGGACTATGTTTGTAACGGTTGGGCTATGCCGCTAGCGTTCTTAAGATGAATCTTATTGCTGCGAGAGTTTTCTTTGTCAAAAGCGTTGTCTTGATGCTGAAGCAAAAAGTTTTCGAAGATGGGATTATACGGATATAGTATACGTACCTACTTCCCCTTTTTTTTTTACGAAAGAAAACGGGTTAGCCGTTCTTCCGAAGGCTTGTGTACGTTTTTTCTTTCTTTTAGGAAGCGGGATGAGTATGCTTTAAGAACGCGTGGCGATCGTTTGTCGGTTTTTCGAGAGACTAGATCGGTTTGCATGTTCTGCCTGGACAATCAAGGAACGATGGAACAAGACTGGAAATTTTGCCTAAGACTTAGCTTGCTAGACTGTCCACCTAAATCCTGTGTTCCCTAAATTCTACGGCAGTTTCTCAAGACGTTTTTGTCCTACAAAGAATTAAAACCTTTACAAACTTTTTCGAGAAAATAGTCTTTTGAAGGTTTCGGCATTTCCGAAGGAATCCCATTTCCTCGTATAGTTGAGACGATTGGTATTTAGAATAACCGTGATCGTACCAAACTTACGAAGATTGATCCGATCAAGCCAAGATGGAATCGGACCGGGCACGATAGGACCGAGACCAGGACGAGGGCCGTGGACCGGCGCCAGGCCGGGGTGCCGCCGGCGCCAGGCCGGGATGCCGCCGGCGCCAGGCCGGCGTCCCGCGTGCCGCCGGCGCCAGGCCGGCCTGCGTGACGGGTGCCGCCGGCGCCAGGACGGCCTGCGTGACGGGTGCCGCCGGCGCCAGGCCGGCCGGCGTCTCGCGTGCCGCCCGCGTCCCGCATGCTGCCGGCGCCAGGCAGGCCCGCGTGACGGGTGCTGCCGGCGCCAGGCCGGGGTGCCGCCGGCGCCAGGCCGGCTCGCGTGACACTTGCCGCCGGTGCCAGGCCACCTTGCCGTCTGTGGGTTTTTCGTTGTTCGACCTTTCCCCCGTTAGCCGTTTTGCGGGAAATCTTTGAGTTTGGAAAGATCTTTAGCCGTAGATTATGAGATAATCGTTTCTAATCCAACGAGACTCCTCGAGTATCAGGACTGAGATGGACTTGGATTTGTAGACTTTCCGTCTTCGAGGGTTTGAGTAATGAGGCTTCGAACTTAGATTTTAAATACGAATTTCGTCAAAAAATCGAGAAGGCTTTGCGTAAGAATCGTCATGTTTTTCGAACAATCCGAACATGGGTTTAAGGGACCAAGATGTTGCCGTTGCCGTTGCCCGAGATCACGAGACGACTGCACGGATGGGCGCCAGGGCCCTTACCGCCGGCGCCAGGCCGGCCCGCGTGTCGCGTGCCGCCGGTGCCAGGCCAGGGTGCCGCCGGCGCCAGGCCGGCCCGCGTGTCGCGTGCCGCCGGCGCCAGGCCAGGGTGCCGCCGGCGCCAGGCCGGCCCGCGTGTCGTGTGCCGCCGGCGCCAGGCCGGCCCGCGTGTCGTGTGCCGCCGGCGCCAGGACAGGGTGCCGCCGGCGCCAGGCCGGCCCGCGTGTCGCGTGCCGCCGGCGCCAGGCCAGGGTGCCGCCGGCGCCAGGCCGGCCCGCGTGTCGCGTGCCGCCGGCGCCAGGCCAGGGTGCCGCCGGCGCCAGGCCGGCCCGTGTGTCGCGTGCCGCCGGCGCCAGGCCGGGGTGCCGCCGGCGCCAGGCCGGCCCGCGTGTCGCGTGCCGCCGGCGCCAGGCCGGGGTGCCGCCGGCGCCAGGCCGGCTTGCCGCCCGTGCCGTGTCCCGCGTCCGCCGATGCTGCTGTTGCTCGCCTTCGTCGATCCCCGGGGCTCACGGACTCAAAGACCGAGTTACGAAATACTCAGGCAAAGATGCATGGTACTGAGACAGGACCGGTCTCGTCCTATGACGGGACAGAGAGATCCTTCTTATGGGCGAGGTGGTCGAGACAACGAAATTGTTTTCTTCGTAAAATCTCAACGGAAGCTCCGATTGAGACGAAACGAAAACCATCTTGACCTAGGCTCAAAGGAGAGCAAAGTGAGGTTTCCACAGGCGAGGTGGCCATGGGCGAGGTGACCTTGGTGATGGTTGTTCTCGTCCATGGGCGAGGTGGCCGGGAGAGTGATTTTGTTCCCTTCGTAAAATCTCAACGGAAACTCCGATTGAGATGAAACGAAAGCCATTTTGACCTAGACACAAAGGAGAACAAATTGGGCTCTCACTAAGGCGAACTGGGAAGATTGATCTTACCCTATGGCATGTCGTCCTAGTAAGATTAAGCTCCGACCTCCTTTCGCTTTCCCGTTTATTCCTCGAGAGTTGTTTGTAAGAAGTATGGCAGTGGGAATCGGTGAACCGATTTGCCGTGCTTCTGTTCTGCGAGTAATATAGGGTTTCCCCAAGATTTCGAGGAGAATAAGTTTTATTTTTCCGAGAGGTTCTCGAAAGAAACGTTTTTCGTAGAAACCTTGCTTGTTGCGATTTCTCTAACTTCGTAACAAGACGAATTTTCGGGGTTTGATAGATTTTATCGTTGCCCTTTCTGTTTAGATAGAGAAATTGCGAGCTCGTTTTCGTGCTCTTCCTGTGGCGGAAAGCCGCGGCTAGGTTTTTGATTTGCTCGAGCACCGTGGCGTTTGCGTAAGCGTTGGCCGTAGGAACAGTCGCTGCTGGAGTTGTTTTACCATCGTTGACGCAAACTGCAACTTTTTCTTTTATATTTCCGGACATCGGTTCGATCAAGCGCTTTGCGGCCGTATGAGTAAGAGTAATCCGTCCCCCCCTCCCTCTAGCGCCAAACTGTGGGAACCGAAATTCACACCGTCAATTTTAATGAATAAGATTGCGGAGGAAAGCCAAGTTAACCCGACTTTCCTTGAAGGTCCGGATTCTCTGCGACAGCCAACGACAAGTGACCGAATAAATGCGGAAAAAGTTTTGTTAAGATTTGAGACTGGACCTTAAGAAAGGCTGCCTACGTACCCCTTTCGAGGATCAAGTCGGACGTAGTTCAGTTTAGAAAGAATTGAACAAGAGATCGAACAGTCTGGGCGGGTTCGATCTAGTATGAGCGTTTGTCATAGAAACAGGCATGTCGAAGATAACGCCTAGGGTTTCTATGTGCGGAGCTCTTAAGTAAAAGAATTGTCCGATCCTTCCGAGAGGAGCGGAGATTTGCGAGCAGGAGGCGGCCAGACGTTCTAGGGCCTGGTTCGTCTAATATGAGCGTTGGTCATAGAAGCGGGCATGTCGAAGATAATGCCTAGGGTTTCTATGTGCGGAGCTCTGAGTAAAAGTATAGCTAGATCCTTCCGAGAGGAACGTGGGTCTGCGGAGAAGATAAAACTAGAACAAGAGGCGGCCAGACGTTCTGAGTCCTGCCTCGCTGGCCTAACCGCCTAAGTTCTAAGTTCTCTAAGCTAGCAGGATGCTCTAAGTCTCCAATCTAGGATTTTCGGATCCCCTTCTCTCCTGCTCTTGCTCTCCTTATATACTCACTCCTAGGTCGGTTTGCCTTAGGATGATGGACCTCGCCTTTGGGCCCAAGTTTATCTCTTCAGGAAATATTCCGTTTTCGTCGATCTTCGTAATTATCCTCGAGTTTTCGGCGACTTGATGTTTATCCGATGTTCAGGAAATCGGATAAACTATCATAGCCTGATTGGGCTTGAATTCTCAAAATCGTAAGTAAGTCCGTGGACTCGTCTTAAGTCGTTGAACGTTTTATACGATTTCTCGGAAAGACTATCTTTCTCGTAAAATAAACCGTATAGCCTAAAGGATCGATGTTCAAGTTAATCGACCTTGTTTTATGCGATATCTTATACGAGAAATCCAATCCTTCTAGTTTTTGTCGTAAAACATTGAGGACGATTCCATTCGAGTCGAAGGATGTTTATTCCGTAGCCGTGACCGTCCCAAGCTCATGATGATTGATCCAACAAGCCAAGATGGGATCAGAACGAACACGATGGGACCGAGACCAGGCCGGCCCGTTGTGACGGGTGCCGCCGGCGCCAGGCCAGCCCGTTGCGACGAGTGCCGCCGGCGCCAGGCCAGCCCGTGCGACGGGTGCCGCCGGCGCCAGCCGGGGTGCCGCCGGCGCCAGGCCAGCCCGTGCGACGGGTGCCGCCGGCGCCAGGCCGGAAGCCGCCGGCGCCAGGCCAGCCCGTGCGACGGGTGCCGCCGGCGCCAGGCCAGCCCGTGCGACGGGTGCCGCCGGCGCCAGGCCAGCCCGTGCCGACGGGGTGCCGCCGCGCCAGGCCAGCCCGGCGCGGTGCCGCCGCGCACGGCGATCCACCGCGCCGCGCGCGGGCGAGGGTGCGCCGCAGTCTGGCCGCCCAGCCGGTACCGCCGTCGCCAGGCCAGCCCTGTTCACGGCCGGTGCCGCCGGCGCAGGCGGGTGCCGCCGCGCCAGGCATCCCCCGCGTGTCGGGTGCCGCCGGCGCCAGGCGGGGTGCCGCCGCCAGCCACCGCCGTCACGGTGCCGCCGGCGCCAGCCGTGGTTGCGCCGGCGCAGGCCTCCCGCTTGACGGTGCCGCCGGCGCCATTCCGGGTGCCGCCGCGCCAGCCGCCCGCGCTTCCCGCCGGCCCAGCCAGCCCGTGTGTCGGGTGCCGCCGGCGCCAGTCCGGCCCGCTTGGCGCGTGCCGCCGGCGCCAGGCCGGGGTGCCGCCGGCGCCAGGCTGTAGATCTCGGAGAGGGCTTCGATTTGATATCTTGATCGTTTTCTGGTTCCTCACGGTTTGAGAGAACGACCTCTTCGAAGTTTCGAGGCAGGTTCTTTTATGTTTAGGGTTTTTGTGGTGATCGAATCTTGATGTCCTTGGGCGAGCGGACCGATCTTTCCGGGGACTCTCGTCCGCGCACGCCCGTAGTCTTCCGATCTCACAGAGAGTGGATATTCTAATTTGAGAAAATCTCGTATAACTCCTTTTAGAAATTATCCGAGACTTTTTGTTTCAAGAAATACTTTCTAGAGACTTTCAGTCATTGATTCCGTCGCGACCGATTTTGACACCAACAATCAATATATAATCGTTACATTAATTAATTTTCTTCAGATATTTATGAAGGTAAAATATATATGTTCAGTGATTTTTAAGTACGAATGGCATTATAATGATTGATTAGTAACCCCTCATAGATAATAATAAATTACTTACTCTTTATTATTACTTACTCTTTAATTTATTATAACTTACTTACTCTTTTCCAATTTATTTTCTAAGGATATATGATGTAATATTTGAAATTTAATTACAATGAAACGTTGCAAATGTTCAAAAAAAATATTAACACTATTAAAATGAAAAATTGTAACTTTTGATGATTAAACATTGCAACTGTTCAAAACAAATTAACAACTACTATAATGAAAAGTTGTAATTTTTGATGACTAAACATTGCAATGGTTGGTGATCAAACCAGTACAATTTTTAGTCTCTACGCAAAAAGTAGTGGACTTTGAAAAAACATAACAACAACAAACAAAAAAACATAACAACAACAAACAAAAAAACATAACAACAACAAACAAAAAAACATAATTGAAGAAAGAGAAAGTATTAATCTTACTTTTAAAACTAATAATTTTTTTAAAAAAAATTAATCAGTTATTTGAAAATAATAAAATTTTGAAACAAATTTATAGTCATTGAGAAAGTATAAATTTCACTTTTGACCGGTTGTTGCTAATGTGACGTTTCAAGAAAATACATTTACCGGATTGATACAGATAAATAAGTATTAAATTTTAATAAAATGTACAAGATCTTATTTGCATTCAAATTTCAACAGATACGGCGAATCCTACTATATATTAATTGAATAATCATTTTATTGATTTTTGCTTACGTGTCAATCATAGATTTACGTGTCAATCATAGATGAGTTTTTATAAAATTGTTATAATTTGATTGGTCGATGATTTTTTTCCTTTTTTATATATTTTAATTAGATCTAAAAAGTAAATCTATAATCAATTAATATCACTTGCCAAATAATCTACATAATCTTACAAATAATGATGTTTTTAGAATTATAGAAAGAGTAATAATGTTGATCAATTTTTTATATTTATAAAATACATAAAATAATAAACTACAAACCATTTATATAAATCAATATATTGACTTTATATTCTTATTTAAAGCATTATATTTTATATAAATTATTATAATAACTATTAACGTCTTATAAAATTCATATTATATGCTTTATAAAAATTATAAAAACATTTATAAAATTATGTGTCTTGGCTTATTATATATTTAGATTATTATAAAAATTTGTAAGTCATCTATAAAAGCTTATAAATTTATTTATAAAATATATTCTAAATTCTCATTCCACTATATATTAATTGGGAAGTTACTTAAGAGATTTTTGCTTATGTGGCGAGATTTTTGAGTTCCATAAATTATGGGGCCTATTTACCATCGATGAAATCTTAAAAAAATATTATAAATTTATTGGTCGATAATGTTAAATTTTTAATTATTTTAATTAGATTTAAAAAGAAAAAAATAAGTCTATAAACAGTCAATATCACTTGCCAAATAATCTGAATAATATTACAAATAATTATTTATGGTAACTAATTTCTAAAACTATTGAAAAATTAATGATGTTTGATAAGTTTTTTATATATTTATAAACTACATAAAATAATAAACAAAAAGGTTTATTAATATTGATATAATGATTTTATATTCTTATATAAAGCCTTATATTGTATTTAAAACTATATAAATATTTCAAAAATAATTTATGGAATTGATATAGTAGTTTTATATTCCTATGTGATTGGATATGAATATGTAGAGAATGTGTAACAATTATATTGTTTTAAATTTTTAAGCTTATTAAAGACATAAAAGTTTACCTATAAATTATTTAAAAATAAAAAATTTATATACATTCAAAATTTAAGTAATTTTATTAACTAAATCATGAATATTGTGTATAACTAATTTTAGTACAATTATCAATATAAAGTATCAAAAATATTTAAAATAGTCATATTATCTTTTTTCAAAAACAATTATTCTTAGAAAAATTATAAAACCATGTTTTAATTTGAAAATTTACAATAAATATATTGTTACAAAAACATTCACACCCGCAAAATCGCGGGCATCCACCTAGTTCAACATTAAAATTGTTGACACAAATAAAAAAAAAAAAAAAAGAGAGATATTTATCACTACAAATGACCATAAAATATATTGGGTGAAACACATACATATATACATCTATTAGAAAACGACAAAAATGGCAATAACAAATAGAAGAAACATTATTGTGGGATACACCAAATCAATTATGCAATTTCTATGATATTAGCTCATCATGAAGCTATAAAGCCAGCTAAAGTATGAAGCTTTTATTAGGAAATTTTAGTAAAGATATAAATTCTAGTCAAATAGGTATTTTAATTTCGATGACCAAATTTATAACAAACACATGGTTCCTTTTAAAATCACATCTTTATGCATCATTTTCATTCTATTTATTTTTATTTATAGTTAAAATTTTAGACCACATAAAAATTTAAATATATTTCCATGTAATAATAAAATGGCTTTGTTGAATCCTCTTTGTCTGTCTCTGCTGTGTCATATAATTAAAAATGGTTTGTTGAAAATGTTTTAGACTCTGATTGTATTTGTATGTGTAATATTAAAATGGTAATTAGAGAAACTTACCTTGTCGGCTAAACTCAGTGGCAATAAAAATCTTCCTTCTGCTCGTTGTTCTACATAACAAAGCTTTTTGGTTACCACGTCCACCCATTGAAACCTTCTTCAGTTGACTGAAGAAGCAACCGTGATTGTGGCGATGAATGATAAAAAAAGTTTCCAAACGACATCGTTCCTACGTTGATTAATCATTTATCATTTAAAACTATAAATCGCCATTGCCATAATGCTATTGAATGAAAACGCTTCGTATTTTCTCCCACACGTCGAAGATCGAGAAAAAGTTACAAACTTCTCGTCTTCCCTTCCAGAAAACGGAGCCTATTTAAATTGATACTAGTTGAACAGAAAATCTTAAGGCTCAATATATCAAAGTTATTTTCTTTCAAAAAGAAATAAACATGTCCTACAGTGATGCAACTGCTGTTTTTGCTACTGAGTTTGGTCCTCAGGTAAGAAGAGTGACGTTAGAGAAACAAAGCGAAATAAGGATCCAAGTGCCCCAGATTTCGCCTCTCAAACTCCGCGTGCTCCATGGCAAAGTTGAGATCTTTGGCTCCGAGCTTCCACGAAACGTCTGGCTCACCTTTCCTCCTCTCCAGCAATTCGCTGTATGTTCAACTCTTTCTGTAACAAGTACAAATTTTCATTTTTCTATGGTTCTTGAGATTCTGTCACGTTCATCCTCTTTACTTTTGTTGTTATTATAGTGATGATATAGTTACATAGCAAGCAGATTGGCGTCACAATTTTTTTTATTTGACATTAATTATCAGATATGATCTATAGATCATCCATAGAAATCGGTAATTATATCTGCTATATGGTTATGTGATTTTTTTTTTTGGTTATGCGCTTTTAAACATTTTTTTGTCATGTGTTTTTTAAACATAAGCAATTCTTTCTTAACTTTAAGTTGTAACAGCCTTTTTTTTTCTTAACTTTAAGTTGTAACCACCAGTTTTCAATATCTATTTACTTCATGAGTTCATTAGTTCCTCTCACTTCCATCCTCTGGCCGTGTGGGTTGTTAGCTGAAAGATTTGAGTTTTAGGTGATTTCTGTCGAAGAGTTGGTTGTATAGTAAGTAAATTGTAATTTTGATGATTACATCTCATCAATCTAAGTGCTCACTTTTCAGATCTTCACGTGGTATGGTGCAACACTCGAAATAGATAGTGTCACAAAGACTGACACTATATCGGATGAGGTGAGGTTATGGTTTCATCCACAATTTGTTCATATAATTTAGCAGTATTATATTTATACTAACAGTGTCTCTGCTCTAGACACCTATGATAAGCTATCTTAATGTGCACAACTCTCTACAAGTACAAAGACATCGGGTTACGTCCTCAACAAGAGATTATGTTTCTTCACAGGTGCTTTTATTATTCCATATTAAAAGTGTATCCATGTAGCAGACTGAAGATGTGGTTTTGTTTCTGTACGGTTTTGCTTGATACAGGGACCTAGAGTTATCATTATAGGAGATACTGACTCTGGGAAGAGCACATTAGCTAAGATGCTTCTTAGTTGGGCAGCAAAAGATGGTTGCAAACCGACATTTGTTGATCTTAATATCGGACAAAGCTCGATAACCATACCAGGAACCATTGCTGCTACATCTGTTGAAATGCCGATGGATCCTGTTGAAGGACTTCCTCTTCATAAGGCCCTTGTGCACTATTTTGGTCACACCACACCGACGTAATTGACTTCAAATTATGAGTTTCAGCTCTAGTTATGACCTAAACTTGAGACTCATTTTCTTGATTTCCTTTTTTTTTTGTACTCTCAGCAACAACCTTAGGTTGTACAAATACCTTGTTGAAGAGGTTGCTCGAGAACTAGATGAAGAGTTTGCTAGAAACGCTGAATCTCGACGTTCTGGTATGGTAATTGACACAATGGGATGGACCAATGGTCTTGGTTATCAGGTAAATTTTAGTTCCTTTTGTCAAAAAGAGATTATATATATTTGCTATGAACCGCATACTAATTTGCTAGCCTTATTGCAGCTGCTCCTCCATGCAATAAGGACTTTTAATGCATCTTTAGTCATCGTCCTTGGTCAAGTAACATACCAAAGCACTTTTCTTTGGCTTTAAAGTAATTCAAGAAACCTATATTGCCCTTCACACTTCACTGATCTTTGCCATTAGCAGGAAACAGAACTTGTCTATGATCTGAACAAAGCTTTCAAATTCAAGAAGAACGTGCAAATCTTGAATCTTGAGAGATCATCTGGAGTTTTCTCCAGGAGTTCTGATCTCCGCAAATTGTTGAGGAACAATAGCATTCAGGCAAATCATTTTTAGCTCAGGCGATTTCTTTATTTGAGTTTCTTTCTATATATGTTTGATTAAAGCAAAGGGCTTTTGCTTTTCGTATTCACAGAAATATTTCAATGGAGCCACAAACAATCTCACGGCCTACACCAAAACCGCCAAGTTCAGTGATATGCAAGTATATCGAATTGGTGACTTGATAGAGAAGTCAAACTCTACCAAAGCTGTGTTGATTGACAAAGATCTTGTAAATACAGTTCTGGCTATCTCATACGCCAAACAGCCTCATCATATTATCTCAAGGTAATCTCCAACTTTGTATGATTAAATGAACCTAAGGTATAGATGGAATAATCATTAATTTTGCAGTAATTGTGTATCGGCATTTTTGCAGCATTGTTGCTGGATTTGTGTATGTTACGGATGTTGATCTTGGTGAAGAGAAAATTACGTATCTCTCTCCATCCATTGCTGAACTGCCTAGCAAGATATTCATCATGGGGACTTTGACATGGCACCAAACTTGAGGAGCAAGAAATTTAAGAGAAAAGTGAGGAGTTACGTTTACTAGACATGGTAAAAGGCGTAAAGCTCAAGTATCTGTTACGAAGTTCAGTTGAGATGCTCCTATTCTATTAAAACAAAAGTACAAATAGAACTAAGTTTCTTTTCAACAAGTTTTTATATTAATTATCTATTTTCATTTAAGTTAATAACTTCATTAATTATATTACATTTTTTTAACGCTGATTTATTATGATAGTACAATTATGGAAAAATTATTTAGACGATTGGACAACCGATAATACTACCTGTCTTATGAGGATCTATGTCTAACTGCATCATCTGAGCCGTCCTATAAAGATCCACTCCTGACCAGATCTACTTGCACCATGTTGAAGATCTCTTGTAAGCTTTTTTTCCGTTCTACATAATTGTTTACTAAATCGCCCTCTCCGAGACTTGAAACGTGGATTTCCTGTAATCTGTAAGAAATTGCATAGTCTAGGATTTGAACTCCAGACCTGGGTGTAGAAACCTTTAAACCTTAACAATACATCATCATCATTAATTATATTACCATAATAATAATAATGACATTTTTATTTTTAGTTAATCAACATTAGTTTTGTACCAATTACATAAATCAAAATGTAAAATAATTGGGTTTCGCATATGTTTAATAGTTTGGTTTAGTCTATTTTACTAAAAAAATTTTAATCTTAGTTTCAATCGGTGAAAAATACGTAGCAAACATATATTTCAAAAACATAGTTTATAAAAGCAAACTTAAATCAAAATATAAAAATATATTACATTCATTATCACTTAATTTTTAACTCCATATAAATTATTTTACTAAATAAAAAACTCTTTCTATTTCACTTAATTTAACCATACACATAAAAATAATATTTTTATTTGTTTACAAAATAAGTTAGACATGAACATTGGGGTACCCATCCACGTAAGGTTTGTTTCTTTCGGCTAGCATTTTTTTTTGGGTTTTGAAATTAGGATCCACTTGGATGTTATAAATTTATGTGTGGGTTTTGAGTTGGATCCTCCTAAGTCTGGATGAGTTCGGTTCTGATGTATAAGAACCTAAAAATATCCAAATAACCAATGGATCTGAAACGGGTTTGGATATTTGTAACAAAAATAACTATATTACCCAATTTGGTCTGAATCTTTTGAATACAATTAATTATATAATGATACATCTAAAATATATAACACTAATCATGAAAAACAAATATCGATGTATAAAAGCATAAGACCTAATACCCGTGCGGGCGCGCGGATCAAGCTCTAGTATATATTAGAACAAAAGTCACAACCTTGTGTGATATTTTTTTTAATGATATTATTATCATGACTTACTATAAATTCATAACTTTAATGATATCTAAGCCTAAATCTATTGAGAAAATCAAACAAGATCTTACCAAAAAGTTTAAATATTTTTTTATAAAATAATACATTAACTAATTTCGTGATTAGCAATATAATATTATTATAAATTAATATCAATTAAAATAAAATTATATCCTATACTTTATAAAATTTATTATAGTCTATATTGTATTAAATTAGATCTGCTTTATGAAATAAATATAACAAAATTATATATATTAGTAAAGTAACCTAATTTCTTTTTAAAAATTGCTTTCATTTAAATAAATAAATATCATCCACTATTAAAAAGTTCTTAACATATATTTTTGTAACTCACAACAATATATTATCTAATAATAATATATTATTATTTTATTTATTTTGAATCTCCCAGCAATATATTTTAAAAAATAAATATATACACAATATAAATTTAATAACTAACTATTAATTTATGTGTTATTTATAAATATGCTACTAGAAAATTTTAATTTTTATTAAAAAAATTAATAACAAATAATTTAACAAATTTATTGTTATTTATAATTATAACAACATTTTTTGAAAATATAAAAAAGTACCAAAATTTCAAAAATTGTTTTTATAAAATAATGCATCAATTTAGTAACAAACAGATTTAAAAGTAAAAAAATCTTTCAAACTCAAAAATAGTTGTGTAATTTTCCAAATTTGTTGACGAAATATACAATTTTAAAAATAAATATTCCAAACACATAACTATATATTTCAAATTTTACAAAAGATAAAATGATAGGTCATAAAATATAACTTTTTGAAATGCAACACCAAAAAACAAAATATTCTAAAAAATTAAAATAGTTAATATTTTGAAATCTTAGTTTAGTAAAAAATAAATTAAAAAAACTTGATACATAACATCAAAAAACATCCTATATTGATAAAAATCCTAAAAATAATATCATAGATGCTGTGCTATGCATTAAATTTACTAAAATATTAGGACTGAAAAAATTAAACAAAATAATGTATTTACTTATAAAATTATGCAATATACTAAAATGATAGATGCTAAATTCTGTTTTAAACACAATATGAAAAAATAAGTTATTCTACAAAAATATTATTTCAATAGTATAACTAAAAAAAAATTAAAATGTATTTAGGCAAACTGTCCAAATTAAAAAAATGCATATTTTGTATGTGATTCTCTGTTTAATTATTTCAGATTTTAAATTTATTGTACTGAACTCAAAAATATATTAGTATTTAATAACTATTAATAAAAAATTAATATATATAACAAATCATTATATATTAATAGTATCGAATAAGAAAATTTAAAAAATAAGATTATAAAGCTATACAATATACAACACTAACATATAAAATATATTTAAAGTGTTTAGTTATACATTTATAAAATGAAAACAAACACATGTGCGGTTGCGCGGGTCGCAATCTAGTTCTTATATTATGGCTTATTAAATTAATGGAACTTTTGAAAGATGTGTCCACAACATCTGAAAAATATCTTTAATTTTTTTTATTTTTTGCCAACATCTTTTTATGCATATATTTACAATATCTATTAAAAGAATATTTAAAATAAGTTGATAAATTCGAAAGCACAACTGAATAAACTTTTTAGTATAAATCTTGAAAAATCAAAATTTTTGATAAAATATTTAAACTGAAAACAAAATCACAAAGTAGAACTTCTTTTTGTAACAAAACCAGTTAAACAGATTTTTTTCTTCGTCAAGCTCCCTTCCACAATTCTCTGTTAGTTCAGTCTCATTCTTCTCTTCATAAAGGGTGATTGGCACCACGTTTCTACCGATGTTAGGTAGTAACCGCTGTAGGACAATGCCCATCACATTTTTTTTACTATCTGGCACACGTGTGAAAAAAATGTGGAACCGTAGTTTACGTTACTGCGCTATCAGGCTGGGAATTGGAGAGTTGAGAGTTTGAGAGCCAACTTTTTTTTCTGAACAACTTTGACAGCCAATTTATCTATAAAAAAATCAATTAAACTAAAAAACTTTTTAGAAATTTTGTAATTTAGAGTATGCTTTGAATATTCTGATATGTAGATTTAAATTAACTTTTTAAAATTGAAACTATAATAAGATTTTATTAACAAAATCCTATATTCTATGTTTAATATCTTTATTAAAAATCATTAATAATAAAAAGATAGATCTTTTTAATTCACATTTTAGTTTGAATTTAAGTTTTTAATAATTTTTTATTTTTAATAATTTTTAATGCTAATTCTCATATATTGTAATAGTTTATATTATAAATACATTAGACTAAATATTTTATTTAACAAGATTAAAAATACATTTTATTTTTCGATTTCAGCTTACCGCTTATATTTACAGTTCACAGCTCCTCCTTCAGCTGCTCCTCCCTTCTCTGCCAATCACGCACATAATCTTAACAATAAATATTTAAATGTTCTGACTACGGAGCAATCGGAGATGGATATTCCGATGATACTAATGTTTGTGTTTTTGGTAAATTGTCGCATTTATCTTGGGAATTCACAATCTAGGTTGACCTATATGTATTCTTCTTATTCTTAATAATGTTTTGGGAAACGCATGCGACAATATCCAAATCAACCATGCAAATTCCTCAAGATTCTTCAGCCAGTTGAATTTCACTCTTCCTTGTCCCAATGCCAACACTCTTCTTCTTTCCCCTTGTTTGATCTGCTGGATATCTTCCTCATCGTTTTTGTCAGATGGGTTTCTTTCGCTTTATCAGATTGTTCGACGGGAAAAAAGATGGAATAATCGATTTCCATGGATTTGTGAAGTTTATGGAGAACAATCTCTGCTGAAACCATAGTGTTTCTGGAATCTGAAGTAACAATCTATCAATTTCTTGCTTTAAATTGCAACCGTAAATATGGTTCTCATTGCCTTCCTATAGACTATTATCACATACATGAATAATCAGTCAACACTTGTCATTGAAGAGGTTAAGCAAAAATTGAACAAGTAGACACTATTTACACCTATAAAATAATGACTTACAAGTATTCAAGTCTTCACCAGTAATCACAACAAGAACACTGACCATCTTGGAAATGGTGGAACCGGTTGGAATCTCTGACAACTATCAACCGGTTTGAGAGCCTCGAGATAAGCTTGATTGCAGAGTGACAATCATCACATATTCTCACGTTTTTAGTCACGTACAACGGCGAGTTCTCGGTCGTTTTCATCAGACCATACGCCACAGCTAGCTTTTCGCTGTGATAAGAGAGGTTGCTCTCATTCTGCTCTTCGTCTACATCATGGTAACCCCCAGCAACATCAGGAGAATACCCTAACGTCCTAATCTTCGACAAAACTTCCTTCACCTTTGCGTAAATCAGCACAATCTCCGAGTGTTGGTTATCCTCCGAAAGAAACATATGTGTCTGGTTTCGTATACTTATCCAGCTCACTCCAGGCTCCTTCTTGACTCGCCTCTCCTTCATCAAGGAACGCACTCTAGCCACACCGTCCCACTCTTTTGACGTGGCATGGATATTAGATAACAATATGTAAATCCCTGAGTCGTTCGGATACGTCTCCATGGCGTACTCCGCAACCTTTTTCCCTAAAGTGTAGTTCCGGCGAACGTAACAAGCGTTTAGCAAAGCTCTCCACGCAACAACATCCCATTGGATGGGAGCTTCTCTCATGAAACTCTCAACCTCCTCAAACAATCCAGCCTTGCTCAAAAGCCCAACAACGCACGTGTAATGCTGTAGATCAGGCTGGACGCTATACCGTTTCATCAAATGGTTAAAGTAGTAATGACTTTGCTCCACGAAACCCATATGGCAACAAGCGTGCAAAACACCGATGAAAGTTATGCGGTTAGGGAACTCTCCCGCGACCATCATCTCCTCAAAGACCTCAAGCGCTTCTTTCCCTAATCCATGATGTGAGAATCCACATATCATTGCGTTCCAAGTAACTATGTTTCTAATTTTCATCCCTGAGAACGCTTTCCACGCATCCTCGATGCTGCCGCTCTTGGCGTACATGTTAACCAACGCATTGCCAACCATCACATGGCTCCTAAAACCAGATTTCACGACAAGACCGTGGAGAAGACCGCCGTGTTTCAAAAGAGACAGCTCTGCGATTGAGTTTAACAGAACAGCAAATGTGAACTCGTTAGGTGGGACATCTCTGTTTCCCATCTTTGCAAAAAGATTTAGAGCCTCCTCGTAAGACTTGCTCTGGAAGTAAGCATCCATGATGGACGTGTTCAAGACGATGTTTTGCGCGTGCGTACTACCGTCGTAAACTCTCTGAGCGTACAAGGGTTTACCGCATTTGCCATACGTGTTAATAAGTGCACCACTTATGTTAACATCATCGCCACATTGGAATCCAAGCCGTACCATTCGGCTATGAATCTGCCGAGCCATGTTCAAGTCTCTGAGACTAGAGCAAAGCTTTAAAGAAGACATATACGTAACTTCGTCCCACACCAGATCCTCAATAGCCATCTTTCTCAAAACATAAAGCCCGTCTTCTAAAGCACCACCGTGCTCTAAGTATCCACTAAGAGCGGAGTTAAAAGCAAGAAGATCGCAACGAGGAAGATCATCCAAAACTCTTATGGCGTCTCTTGTCCCAGAACACGAAGAGTACATGTAGAGAAGAGTGTTACGTACATAGTCATGTGAGGTCAAACCACGCTTAAGAAAACATCCATGGCACTGCTTACCTTGTTCGATTGTCCCAGAGCTCGAGCAAGATTTGATAACAACAGTGGCTACAAACTCATTAGGTTGTGATTCCCCAGAGAAAACCATGCTTTTGAAAAGATTCAAAACTTCGGAGTCGAACCCGGAATCTTGATAACCTTTCATCAACGTACACCAAGAAACAACGTTTCTCTCAGGCATTGAGTCGAACAGCTTGCGTGCACGAAGAGCTTTCCCGTGTTTGGTGTAGACATTAATCAGAGAGTTGATCAGCCATGCGTCCTCAGGTCGAGAAGATAGGTTCCTGACGATCAGATGAGCGTGAATGGATTCACCGGTCTTCAGATAACTTGAGTTAGCACAGCGTTTCAAGAGATAGTTAAGGCGTGGAAGAGTTTCGATTGGTCTGGGTAATAAAGACATGAGTTGATTCCCTTTTACCAGTTGTCGTTCTATCAAAGACACGGCGGACATGGCGCTTCTCCTACAACACTAGTAAAAATGAAGCTCTGCTTTTGAGAGGGTGGGTGGTCCAGTCAGATTTTCGGTTTAGTTCCGGTTTGAACTTCTGGTCCGAAAAATTCATGTATTTTTAAACATAATTTAATTTTAATGTGCATATTATATAACATTAAGAATAAATTTAAAATAATATAAAACAGGTTCAATAAGAATTATCCAATTCTCACATAATTATATTTATTTACAAAGTTACCCTAAAAAAGTTATGATCCTATGTTATAACTTATAGCACATCTTAGAACTCATAAATATATATCTGAAATAATTACTTTAACATGAATAAACATAAAATATGTTTAGCATCTCAAAATACAGCTTCTTATTCCATTCAAAAGTTTAAGATCCCAAACTAAAATTCTACAAATATAATAAAAGCGCAAAAAATGTTACTTTTTAATATATTATTTGTTATTTAAATTTATAATATTTGTAATGAGATACTCCTCCTTCTGTTTCAATATGAGTTGTGTTTTAAAAAAACTGTAATAAATTATTGACGTTTTTACTATTCTAAATAAAATTTAATATCATTTGGAATTGGTGATCAAATACAAAATAATACATTTTTATTGGTTGAATAACTCTTATTTAATAATATGATAAATTGTATAAAATTTTGTATTTTTAATCAATGTATAAAACCTTATTATAGTGAAACAAAGGGAATAATAAATTCTGCGAATTAAGCGAATAAAAGTATCGTTGTTTATCAAATGACATGCA
Organism: Brassica juncea; assembly: GCA_018703725.1. NCBI lineage: Eukaryota > Viridiplantae > Streptophyta > Magnoliopsida > Brassicales > Brassicaceae > Brassica > Brassica juncea. The sequence continues at coordinate 42,689,168 of CM031935.1, read as the reverse complement.
TTTAATTTATGAAGAAAGTTAGGAAAGACCACAAAATAAACAAAATAACACCTTGCACTGTTACCACAATTGCAGTAAGCACATCGCGTATATTGTTATATATAGTCCACAACGAATTTTCGTTTTTCAGGCTCACTAGATTGTGCATGGATGGTCTCTCTACCTATATTTTGGAACACATAACAAAACCGCGGGTCAACAAACCAAACCAGGATATCAAATTGGAAATACATGTAATTGACATCCATGGGTTTCTTTGCTTTACTTATTTATTTTCTTTAGTTATTTCAGATATTTGTTTGGGTTGCAAATTATAACAAGAGAATTAGTCTTGCTAGTGTTAAGAAACCCCACCTATTCCATTTTTCATATTCCTAAGTTTATAGATCTTCCATAAATATAGAAAAATAGGAATCTTCATGCGCCATGTGCAGAAATAATAATTTTAAATATAATCTTTTTTAAAAAAATTTAATTTATATTTGAACATTGTTATTTTAATATTTTAGTTTCAGTGGTTTATAAAAATCATAGACGTATTTTTCGTAGTCTTATTTCTTTTGAGTTGATTTAACTATTTCAGTTAGATTTTATTAAAATTTCAATAAAAGTTAAAATTACATTTTATAAAAATATTTTTTATTATATTATATTATATTTAATGATTATTTATTTTAAATATATATATATATATATATATATATATATATATATCTTATCATCTAGTTTTAAATATATACATATATATATATATATATATATATATAAATTCTAATAAATTTGAGACTTTGTTTGTTTTAGTTACAATATGTTAAACTCAGAAATCAATTTGTTAATTAACCTCATGAAAATATAAATTTAAATAAAATTTTAATTATTTTTTTGTTTTGATTAGTGGCACTTTAGTTTTGTATTTGTTGATGCACATTTACAATTATATTTATACAAATATAATACATAAATTGATGTAAAAATTATATTTGTAATCTTATTTAGCTTATTTTTATTAATGTGATATATATGTATATATATATATTAATAGTGATATATGAGTTATTGATATATATTAATAGTCTTACCAAAAATAAATATTTATATGGAAAAATTACATTAATTATGATATATGAGTTATTAGTCATTACTATATTTAAAAATACTTATCAAATAATATAAATATTTATAAGAAACTTTTACATGTCAAAATTAGTATGATGCCATTCTTTTCTAAAGTCATGTCATTTTTTTAGTGACATATCATTTTTTTACAGATATGACTGGTGAAGATTCGTGAATATTAGTTCGGTTTTGATTTCCGTTTTTGGTTTATTAGCTCAGGCAAGGAGTCGTTAGGTGTTCCGGCCTAGGAAGAAATGCCCATTAAGGAAAGACCCAAAATGAAGTGAAAAGCATGACCAAGTGAAATGCTCGGATAGATGTCAAGCAATGAATTAATATAAATCCGAAGTGTTCGACAGCAAACATATGTGATTAAACTCAATGTCAAATCTAGGATGGGCTAAAGAACTTTTCAAAAAGGAATAAATTGATTTGAAATAAATGCAACTACTATCAAATTAAGCAGAGTAACTAAAAGGGTTAAAATGATTTCAAACTATAAAACGAGAGGAAGAACAAAACAATAGACAACTAATTCTTATTTATAACCCCATTCATTTTTAGTGGATGCCACTAGTTTTCTGGTTCTTATTCTTATAAATCTCAAAGAGTGATTCAAGACTAGTTCATGCTTAGAGGCCGTTTTTGAATAAAGAAAGAAAGATGTTCATCTCACTCTTATTCAAGCACAATCCCATCTCCACACCATCTCGCCCATCCTTCCTCTCTGACAAAGAGAAGAATCCCTTGGTGCGGTCAATGTTCACCACATCAGTTTTAGCGGGTCTGCCCCACCCGAAATCTACTCCATATATCCCTAACCGGGGTGACCCTGCGATTGCCCCAATTAGTGCACCCGGTTTAATTTTCTTCACTCCATCCAAATAGTTCATGCAGTGTGACTCTATCTCTCCCGTATCCAAACCATTAACTGCATCACTAAGGATCTCTACCACCTTTACAAAACCATCATCTTCAGAAAATTCCCTCGCTTCATATCCAAACAAACCTATTGGAAACACGCAGTTCCCGAAGTAAGTATCCGGAACTTGCGGGCTTAACCGGTACCCGAAATCCGCTGCGATCAACAAACCAACCCGTCTGTTTTCATCGTCTTCACATGCCTTCACCACGCAAGTCCAAGCGTACGCAAAGGCAATGACGTAAGTTGACAAGCGCAGCTGCTCGAGCGGTCGAGTTGACTCGTTCTTGGCTCGCTCCTTGAGTTTTTCTTTGTTTTCTCGAGTTAGCTCAACCGTTGCACGGACAGTATCAGCTTCGATCTCAGTTGCCGGGGGTGGCTTAAGCGTCCTCATGTTGTTCCTGTACTTTGAAGACGTTCCCATGATCTCTTCCTCCAGCTTGGTCGGAACGTTGATAACCGTACGATCGAACCTAGGAGTTAGCTCCACCGGTAGAATAGGGACATCCATAGTTTTATGTTCTTGTAATCGACATATATAAGCCCATGATTTTATAAACATTGCAGATACTTTCCCGTCGACAACGCCGTGGTGCGATGTGATGCCAATGCAGAGCCCTTGGTTTGGGAAAAACGTGATCTGCAGAGAAAGCACAGATGCTGAATCATCTGAGGCTTTCAAAGACGGAACAAAGGAACGTAACTCTGCCGCCGGACGTGGTCCATCTCCTGAAACGCGGGAGAAATCTACCTCGGTCTCTGCCAATGTAAGCGTGACAGAGTCGCCCTGGCGGACGAGGATGCAGGGCTTTGGATCTTGAGCGTCCCACGTAAGGTGGCCAGTGAGGGGAGAGTAGTGGTGGAGGGCGATGGAGAGAGAACGCTCGAGCTTGGGGAGTATCAGAGAGTAAAAGGACTCAGCTGATGACTCGGGGAGTCTGTAGAAGATGACTCGTTGATTGGTTGGCAAGTTTTTCCATGGCAAGTCAAAGAGAGTTAGTGTGAGATTGAGAGGATTGAGAGAGCCGAGTGCCGTAGAGGGGATGACTTGGATAATCTTGATCACCTCTGTTGCCATTGACGATGGAGTAAGTAATCTCACAAATGTTGCTCAAATTGATGATCACTCTCATTTAATAAATGTCGACGAAGTCCCAGCTAACGCAAACTATAAGAATATAAAAAAGTAAGTAACCAGCTGGAAAGATTCTTATGGTCTCTACTATCAGAGTAAAGAAAGAGATATTCAATATATGACAGATTAAAATACATTTTCATGATGATTTGTTATTAAAAAACTGAATATTAAAGGGTAAACCTAATCCTATTAGGAATAGGAAATAGATAAACATGAATCTCTTCCTGCTGGACCGCCATCTCTCTCTCTATCTGGTCGATGTCTTGGTCTTTTTGAGGGCCGGTCATGGACCGGGCTTGGTCGTGGTTTGGTTCGGTATTGACTGGTCTGTTCCGGTCCGTCCGGTTCGTCCGGTTATGGGTCGATCACTATAATATTCATAACACTCCCCCTTGATCGACACATATGATTCAGGGTCAGTAACATGTTTAATGTTGTCTCGTTAAAACCTTTCCAGAAAAACCCAGTGGGACAAAACCATGGATGAGGAAAAAGAGTACAACGCATGAACTCATTCTTAGATGTCATAGACATATGGACCTCGTGGATACACTTTACCAATTTTGGTGTTGCCTCATTAAAACCTTACCAGTAAAACCCAATTGGGACAAAACCAGGTGAAGGAAAAAGAGTACAACACGTATCACTCCCCCTGACTTGTACCTCCGTGCAATGTCTTTCAATTGCTGGATAGTTCTTAAGGTACTTGTACTTCTTTGTACTTCGTCCATTTCATAAATATGGTCGGACATGTTCTATGGTTCTTGACCAGAACATATGGACTTTCTATACATGGGAGTATGTCCTTTATTTTCATGCATCTATCTTGGATAGATCTCGACCATAAATGTTCAGAAATTCATGGTCCATTCGGATCACACTACTGTCTATTGCGTGTTCCGTTCATAGCTTTTGACCAAACTTCTTCATGAACCTTCTTTAGTATGTGTCCATAACTTGTTCATGAATGGCTATCACTTATAGTTTGATGTCCCTCAAAACTGAGCCACTTTTGGGTCAATATGCCGTTCCTCTCACTTGGACGTTTCAGGTCGGAACAAGACCGAAGGGAACGGATCAGAACGGGCTGGACTAGGACCGAGATTATTAAGGCCGAACTAGGTCGGGCATGATCTTAGTTGATATGGATCCTTTGGTCGTGAATATGATGGATTCATTCTCTTATTCTCTGATCATATCACATTCTATTCTTGGCACGTTGGATCATAGATCTCAACACATATACACGGCTATGATCTCCATTATAGATCATTGTAGTCCCATCATAGCCTATCCAAGAATCAGTCAAACTTAATCATCCTTTCTTTCAGTATAAACACAAGGGATTTCCTTTCATATATGGACTGATCGTTCCTTATAGAACTCATTTCACTAAGTATCACTTAGTCTTATCATATTATATGCAGCTGCATTTACTTCAGTCCATGAACAGCTCAGGAACGACACTGTTCTATGAGAACTTCTTTCTCATCTTTTAGGTCTCTTAGACTCTTATCTCTTAGGTATTAGCTCTTAGCTCTTAGCTCTTAGCTCTAAGCTCTTAGGTACCTTTATATCCAGGGATCTATATACTGCTTACTACATCTTTCTTATGTGTTTCCAGACATTATCTATACTGTGCAGTAGCATCCACCACATAGGAATTCATTTCCTTGTAATTTGTTCCTTAGTCTCTGTGGGTAACCTTGTGTAATCAAGCCATTCCTTTGAATGCTTTTAAGTAGGGACATGGACGACCTCTTGTCTACATGGTCATCTCCTACATCTCACGGTTTCTTTTTCTCCACAAGACTCATTTGTCCACTGGTCAGATGGCGTCTCTCTTATGTATGGCCAATACGCTCATCTCTTATTCTTTGCTTTAAACCCCACGTCCCTTTCTTTCTTTACGAGTACTCTCACGTGGGTTCATGATCCTCGCTTATCTCTTATACTCAAGTGCTATCACCTTATGCATCTTTATCATTTGTGTGTATGTATGTATGTGTCGACACCTTATATGCTGTTCCATCGCGTCTCATCGCGTTCTATCACATTTCAGACATGTTCTAATCGATTTTAGAGATTTCATTATCCAGGACCTTTACTACCTTGTATCTTGGCGTCCCAAGCTACATGGTTTGGTACCTTAGATGTTCAGCTGGCCAGCCTTGTCTCTATGTCTGGTCTGGTTTCCTTAGTGAACCCGGATCTATCATTAGGAGCACCTATCTCTTTCTATCCGAGGTTCCTTATATATGGAACATACTGGTCTATCTTGTATAGACTATATAGCAACTTGATCATGTCTCTACTAGGACATCTATTTCGTGGTGCTAAGCTGGTATGACTTAGTCATTCATTTCTTTCTTTCGGGTCGAATCTGTCTGGCTATCATCTTGTATGATTTCTTTCTTTGTATGGACGTCCAGTATCACATTCTCTGGTCCGAGGATCTTGCCAAGACAAGGATGGTTAATACCATTCCATTTCTCTTATCACTTTTATTCTTTACCAGCTTATAGCTTTCTCATGTCGGATTCATCTTGTATGTAATCCGTGTACCTTGGCAGCAATCTGATCACCTATGTTTGGCTCATGGTCTCTTAGAATTGGTGGGAGAAAGACATATTCTTTATCCAACATATATTCCCAATCTTATCTCATCATCTTATGAGGTTCCATCCTAGACGGCACATATGTTTGTGGTGGTCTATACATAATCTCTTAGGATGGTCTATGTCTGGATCATGACCCTTTACCATACTTAGATGGGAATATCTATGCTCACTTTATATGGCCTGATGCATATTATCTTTCATACATGTAGAACTTGTGATTTCCCCAAGCTTATAGACCTTTAAAGTCTGAACCTTATAGGTTATGGCTTGTTCGGCCAAGCTATCATGTCTTATGGCCTGTTCGGCCAGGCTATCACGTTCTGTTTGGCCAAGCTTTCATGTTCGTATTTTATAGTATGGTCATGGACCACACATGTGTGTATTCTCCCCCTCATGAACATGCTATAAATTCGTTTGTGTAAGGACACTAAACATTATGCCATTTCGTGATGCTTGGGACAATTAAGCCTCATGAGTTTCCCTTGTGTACATGTTTCACAACGTGAGATTCTATGGGATAACTCTTTGTGCCTTTGCAATATCAAACTTTTGCATCAAGTTTGGACCAGGATGGCTAATCCGGTCATGCCATAAAGTGTTTAATTTCGTTGGTCAACCAATCTGGTTACCTAGGCCCTTGTTCCTTATTATACTGATCCTTGGCATAGTCTAGATCAGTAGGGAGTATAGTCTCGACCTCTTTTATATATGCCTTGGCGATTTTCTTTTATAATCTGAAGGAACATTTCTGTCCTTAGCCCATTGGTTCAATATGGAAACCATTCAATCTAAAGTTTTATAACTCAATGGGTCTTTCATTTGGGTGAACAAAATCGTGCCCCTTTAAGGCAATGCCTTAGGCGTGGTCTAAGACTCACTGACCTCAAGTTTTCATTTGTCATTTGACAATCAAGAGATTTCAAGAAAATCAATCAAGATAAAAAAAACTTTTATTAATGCTTTTTAAATGACAAGTCAAAATGAAAACAAAACCAAATCATGAAACATAAGTTCAGAATGTCAAAGTCTTATTTAGTCAATAGACATGCCGGCCACACCATCCCTTAACTCGGATATGGCTGCTTCGGATTTCTCCTTAACATCTTCAGGAGGTCTCATCTCAGCTTGTAAGAGGCATGAGAGTAGTTCATTATAGGTGGTGAAACCTTTTCCTCTATAGATATACTGTAGCAGCATATCTTTGGGATTTGCTGTGAGGAAGGTCTTGTCCAGTAAATCCTCCTCAGTTATCACTTCACTACATAGTCTCAGTTTGTAAACGATTTTGGACAAGACCAAGTTATATTCCTCCGCAGACTCAAAAGTCTTGGAATCTGAGACTCATCCATTCATGTCTGACCTTTGGTAATAACACCATTGTGTATCTGGACTTTAATTCTGTCCAAAGGTCATGAGGATTCTCAATATGTACATACTGATTTCTCAGTTCCTCAGTGAGATGGTGGCGCATAATACATATGGCCCTATACTTTTCACTTTCAGTTTCATAATCACCTTGAGTGATGCACTGTCCGAGTCTTCTGGACGTCAGGAAAACTGAAGTGTTCATTGTCCATTCTAACCAATTATCTCCAGAGAGATTTAGGGCATCATAATCCGAAGGTTTGAATCTCGACATCTGAATCATATCAAACAATGATCAGTCAGTATCAGTGCATACAGTTTCTCATGCCATTCGGCCATACAAGGAAACAAGGCCACACGGCCATAAGGCCAAAATGCAAACAAGGCCACACGGCCATTTGGCAAAACAAGGCCACACGGCCATAAGGCCACTCGGCCATAAGGCCATTCGGCCACTCTATAATCAAGGCCACACGGCCACATCAATATGTGATGTCAATGATCAAACAAATCAGTTCAATGTTTAAGGTTTCAAGGCCTTTAGTGATTTCATATCACAAGTGAATCAAACAATCTAGATCCAAATCAGATTTATAAAACAAACAATCTACATGACCATGGTGCGGGATCAATCATGAACAAGAAGGTCATATAAAAAATAACTAAACCACACGGCTAGGTTAGATCACAAACGCATGGATCAAGGTCGGACCAATCAAAGCCGGATCATGACCTGGTCGGTTTAAAAGGTCGACAATGGATCAGGCCAGTTTTCAAGGCCGGATAAGGACTTGTCCTAAAATCAAGGGTGGATAAGTCTTATCAATTCCGAGTTTCAAGGTCGGATGAGGATAAGAGCAAGGCCAGTTTTCAAGGCCGGATAAACCTTATCTCTTCCGATTTTCAAGGTCGGATAATCATTGAAACATAAGATAAACTTGAACAATTAAAATCAGGAGGCAAACCGGTTTCAAGGCCGGATTAGAAATCTCAAAGTTTCCGATTTTAAAACTAGGGTTTCAAGGCCCTTAGACAAGCAATCAAACAATTCTTTCTCATCATACGATTTAATCAAGCAAGGCAATTAAATATGATGATGAAAGTAAATCGGATCAGTATGTGTTCTAGCAACTTAGCAGCCATTGTTCTAACAACCTAACTTTCAATCAATCTAAACCAGATCCTAATTCCACAAGATTAGGGTTCTTAGGTTTTAGGGTTACCTTTTAATTCTTAGGATTGTAGATTTGGAACTCCAAGATGGATCACGAACTGGAACAACTCGGACAGGTCGGACATGATGCTATCGAGTGCTGCTGGACGCTATCGGATGGGCAGGCTGAGCAGATCGTTTGGATGGTTCTGTTTGTTCGGATGAGCAGGGTGAATCGGACAGGTTGAGGACGCCTTTGTTGGATCACGAACAGAGCTGGATTCAAGCTGGAACACTTAAACCTCAAGAAGATAAGTCACCAAAGAGAGATAGAGTAAAAGTAAAGAGAAGATGAATTAGGGTTCAGCCGGATTAGGGTTTTAGGGAAATTCGGCGACGCGTATTGAAACGGAGAGTGAGGGCGCATCTGAGATCGGATTGACTCTAGGTTTGCGGTGATGGATTTGTCTCGTTGAGAGCTTCAATTTGATATATTACTCATTGTCTGGATCGTTACGGTTTGAGAGAACGAACAGTTTGAAGTTGCGGCCAGAATAGGGTTTTTGATGGCTTAGATTCAAAACGGGAAAGAGAAGGGTTTTGAGAGCAGCTCGTGCTGATAACGTGTTGTGAAAGAATGAAATTCTGTATTTTTGTATTATTCATATCAAGGACCATATGTCCATTTATATACAAGTTTACATAAAGAGATAAATGTAAATCCCACAAGATAAGGAAAATACAAATCCTAGTCTATCTAGGAAAAGGGTAAACCTAATCCTATTAGGAATAGAAAATAGATAAACATGAATCTCTTTCTGCTGGGCCGCCATTCTCTCTCTCTATCTGGTTGATGTCTTGGTCTCTTTGAGGGCCGGTCATGGACCGGGCTTGGTCGTGGTTTGGTTTGGTATTGACTGGTCTGGTCCGGTCCGTCCGGTTGTGGGTCGATCACTGTAATATTCATAACAATAATTTGCTATTTGGTACGTTTAAGTTTTAATTTATTTAATGAGTAATTTTGATTTTGGAAAGAAGTTGAAATGTCAAACACAGAGTCGGTAAACATAACTAATTGCAATTAGTTAGTTAAATGTTTAAGTTTGGCTTTTGAAAAAGTTTAGTTTACTATCCCTTCAAAAATCTTGCCATTTTGCTCATTATTAGAGCAGCATTATTGGTTAGATACCCTTCTATGGTACCTAGCATATATAATAATAATATAATTATGTATAATAGTTAAATGATAAAACAAAAGAAAAGTAAACCAATAGAAAGATTGCATGTTGTATTTGAGTCTCTTCCCAAACGTTTTCTGGTAGAAGAATCGTACCTTGTTAATTCTTACCTTCTTTTTACTTTTTTATCTAATTTTATCATTTTAATGGTGAAATACTGGTTTAGAGCTTCCCACTAATAGTGCTCACCCTTAATGGTGTAATATCTTAAGTGAGGTTTTAAAGTATACAAAAATAATATTTTAATAAAATTTAGTTATTGAATTAATGTTTAGTTTTTAAAAGAAACTTAACTTGACACATGTCATTATAGTTTTTAAGAGTTTCTTAAAAATCTATTTTTAAGATACTTTTGTTATCTCTCTCTTAATTTCTTTAATTTTTTACTTCTTTAATTGCTTAGATACAACTAATGGAGGAGGTGCTCTTAGATTCCACTGCATCTCACTATTTTATTGTTCTTATGTTTAATTCATTAAAAATCAGCCAGGTTCCGTTGACTTTTTCTATGGTTAACGTCTAGCTGATGGCTATTGCCGCCTGCGACTATTGACCTATAATGTTCATATTTTGTTTCCCTATCTTTTCAGGTGTGTCCATTACATTTGATCTCAGCAGTAGAAAAGGCCTTGTGTTCAGATCTGGTCAAACAAAGCACAACGTTAGAGCTATACCGTAAGAACACAAAGCTATGTGGTTCAACTAATCCATGACAACTTCACACCCTATAGAGCATCTTGGAATAGATTTGATTTCGTTGCTGATGGTACAGAACTCTCCCTTATGATGTTAGGAGTTTTCAAGGCTCCTTAACCAAATTTGTAGTATAAAAAGATTGTCGAACCAATTCCAAGAGATCTCAATGCAAAGGGAATGCAAGCCTATGCTTAATCTAAGTGCAGCCAATAAATGGATGGTTTTTAAACTAAGACAATACTTAAATGCAATAAAAGATGAAATTTTCTTTCAATATGAGGAGATGAGATCCATGAATACAGGGACTTGACCTTAAGTGATTAAGGTTCAATCCAAGATGTCAAACTTTTCAATCAATCTATTTCCTTATGCCTAGACACTATGCTAAACAAACTCTATCCCTAGATGAATGTTCTTTTGCAATGATCACTCAAATACATCAAATCCCTTTGACTAATGAACAAGGCAAAGATTAAAAATGAGTCTAATAGCAATCCTAACTTCTTTAACAACTAATCCCTTAGGTAAAGAAAGCTAAAAGCATAGATGAGCTGATTCAGACATTTCATCGAATACCTTCAGGGTGGAAATGCCTACAACTCTATGTTTGAGAGGCCAACTCAAATATAGGATTAAAAACACTCGATCAAGCAAGGAAAAGAAAGATCTAACGCTAAACATCTTGAATCTACACTTAATCGCAATCTTAAATGGATCTACTCACTAATCTACATGATTCCTCTTAAAACCATGAAGGATTCAAGCTTAATCATGTAGAGAAAGAAAGAAGAAGAATTAAAACACCCAAGAACACTAGAACAAGATGAGATTAAGATTCAAAGATCAAAGTTTCTACAAAGTGTTTTGTGATTCAAGAGAGAATAAAACTTAGATCTAAAGTTATCGCTTACAAGAGTATTTATATGAGGCTTGAAAGCCCTAAAAACATAAAGAAAATGACCAAAAGGTCCCTGGAATCATTTAAGTCTCGACCAATCAGAAATGAGCAAAAGGAAGGGACTGGACGCGACCCGGGTAGGAGCAGGCCCATCTAACCCGCTTCCATGCTACCCGCGTCCATGGTTCGTCCAATTCGTTGTCCAGCCGCGCAGGTCGTCCAAGGCGCGTCCGTCCACCCGCGTCAAGTTCTCGTCCTGGCCTTGTCCCGGCCGCGCGGGTGCCTGATCCGGAGGCATCCATCCCGCGTCAAGTGCTGGCTTCTTCCCTTTTGTCTGGCCGCGCGGGTGGTGCATCTAGAGGCCATCAACCCGCGTCCCATCCATCATCGTCCAAGAGCTGTCCGGCCGCGCGGGAAGGTGATCCGGAGGCGTCCAGGCCGCGGCCGTCCCATCCTTCCAAGGTAAGACACGTCCTGGCCCATGGTTTAGCTTGTCTAGGCATGGCCAAACTTCATTCTTCACCCCCTTTTGGATCACAAAGCTCCCAAACACCTCCAATCACTCCATAGCACACTCCAACACCTGATATAGACTTATGAATGCAATATGGACCCTAAAGATGCCCAATTCCTAATCTACATGATCAAAATGCACAAGACGTGATGACTAAAAACATGTAAATATGCAAGATATCACCTTAGAATCAGTTTCTGGAGAGCTGCAGCATTCTCTATGAAGTATTTTGCTAATTTCATCTTACTTGATGTTCCCCTGGGTGGTATCTCTTTCCTTCTCATGTTTACACCATCAATTGTCTACAGCTGAACAAACTCAAGAGATGATTGGAAACAATGTGGCACTAATGAAAGATCAACCTGCTCCATCTCTGGAAGAAGTTCAAATTCCTGATAAAAATACATCCCAAGAGGAGGAGTTTGAGTTTGAGTTGTCATAATATATCTCTCAGTGTGGTTTGCATGAAAGAATTTAAGTAAAATAAGACGCACCAGAACGAGAGAGTACAGGTTTGGGCAACTCTCAAGCAAGGTCGGCAACATCTCCCACGAAGTGTCTTCAAAGCAAGCATCCAAGTAAGACAAGTTGGAGAATTGAGGGAGCTGTTCCATTCAGAGCCGGCTCTTGACCATGGCAGAAGGGGCAATGGCCCTGGGTCCAAAGGCCCAGAATTTTTTCAGTGTGATTTTAGTATAATAAATGGTCCAAGTTAATCTTGCTAAGGTATAAATAGCTAATAATTTTATAACAAAAAGGTCCATAATTCCTAAACCTAATTTACATATATAAAAAATAATTTCATTTATTATTTTTTGTATATAAAGGAATCTATTCTATCTGTTTCATATTTTTATAATTTATGCAATCAAAAGTTTAATTTTTTAAAAATAGGGCCTATTTTTTATATTTCGCCCTACGCTATTCAATAGTCTAAGACGGCCCTGGTTCCATTTCACAGTAATCATGAATAATCTGTACATCGAGGAAAAAAAAAGAAACATAAGTTCACTGAGAAATGTGAGATTAACGAAATTGTACAAATGTAATACTACTGAATCAAACCATGTATACATACATTTAGAGTATGAGCAGAGATGGTCATTTCGCTGACCATAGATAACCCAGTGAGAAATTTACGGAGCATAGTTATCTTGGAAAAAATCATCTGGCTCAAGTGGCTCACCATATTCCACGTTAAAGATAACATTATAATGTCTACCATTGCAAGGGGACCAATACTGTGTATTATGAAGCTGTCAGACATGTGATCAGTGAGAGTCATAGACTCAAGTATTGGATCATCAATTGCAACAACATGAACTCCACTTATCCAACAACGCTCACAATCTATTTTGAAGCTCTTTAGTGACTGGGAACTCACACGCACAGCCACCAGAGAATCAATATTGGGATCACGGGATATGGTTAACTCTTCCAGAACAGGGCAGCTTGATATTAATGCCTCTAGAGTTGAATCGCCATCGTATAACAAAACTCTAGATGCATAATCTTCACACAAGACAAAGATACAGATTCATCAGGATGAACCAAGGACACGCTGAAGAGTATTAACTTAACCAATCTCTCACATGAATAGACAGATGGAGGCATCTTGACTAACTCACGAACCCTATCTGCTCCCACATGTCTTGTTTTGATCGCTTCCCATACCTCCTTTGCAGTTTTTAAGTTGCCGATTTGCAGGATCAAGGTTTCAGGTATTGATTGGAACAGAAGTGCTCGAGCCATATTGTTTTTATCTCCATCATCAACTCCTGGATCAATAGCTTCCCAAACTTTATGTATCTTGAGCAGAACGTCCATACGCATACTCCATACCGTGTAGTTAGTAGTGCTCAACATAGGACATTGAATTGTAGAGGATCTGCCCTCCTTCGGTTTTAAGTTTGTCACCGTTAAATCTCCCATATTGTTAGTCTCTCTTCTTCTCACAGGATCGACTCTTGATTTCAATAATGAAGCTCTGATACCAATTATTGAAATCAAGACTTAAGATTGTAACTCAACAATCTATAAACTCAAACTCAAATCTGTTTTATTAATCTCACAATGCTTTAGAAACTTTCTCAAAACTAAAGCTCTTAACTCATACATCATATCATCTCATGATATCTCTTTATATAGCTATATTATTTTTCCTAAACTCATTAGAAATCATATAACTAGATAACTCCAAATCTAATTTTTCTAATCCTAAACTCATTAGGATACTATCAAGATAATTTCAAGCTTAAGTTAAGTCAACATGTGACCCCGTCCCGATACCCATACCTCCGCCTCTGGCTGCTTCCAGAATCAAATTCGAAAGTATACTTTACGAAACAAAAACAATATTCGAAAATGAGATTTTCAATATACTAACATGATATCTGCCAAAAAAGAAAAATGGATTTTGCCTAAAACAATTGGAACAAAATAATTCAGATAAAGACGAATCTCCCGAAGAAAAAAAAATGAAAAAAGAACTGAAAGGAAAATATGGGAGAAAATAAAAGAAAAGAAAGAAAATAAAAATATAATGTCAGAACGATAGACTTAGCGATGAAATAATTATGTTTTTTTGCATGCAGCTGACATCGTAATTCTGGCAAATCTAAGTGTGAGAGCTATCTTTCAAAAATCCTTTTTTTTAAAAAATCTTTCATAGATCATATAATAGCCATATGACTGATATGAGATTTTGAAAAATATACAATGACTCACGTCAAATACCTTGATATATATGAAGAGCAAATATAATTTCATATATAAAATACATGTAATCTATAAATTATTAATAACTATATGCAATGATCATATATAATTATATAATATATAAACATACATATAATCTTAGAGTATATTAATGTTTTCTATGTACCGTGCACCTAATATTTTTTATTTACAACTATTTTTAAAATATCAACTAGTTTTTGATCCGCGCTTGGAAAGCGCGGATTTATTTTCGAACTTAAATATTTTTTAAATGATCTCTATATAAGATAATGTATAACTCTAGGAACATTTATCCGGAACCGAGGAATCAAACCGTACCAAACTGGAAAAAATGAAACCAAAATTGAATCAAATTTCATAAATAACCGAGCAGATCTTATATCTATGGAAATTTTTTTGAAACTGAACGGAAAACCAAATGGATATCTAAAGTTGGGGTTACGAAGGAAACTTCAAGTTCATATTGGTCATGGGTTGAGAACGAAAATTGAACTCTATGAGATCTAATATTCCGTTGTTCCTCAGTAGATCAGTGGTAGATCGGTCGGCTGTTAACTGATTGGTTTTAAAATACAAATTATTTACCTACAAATATATTTTATTTAATTTTTAAATAACCAAATTTTTTTAAAATACTATTTTTAAACCAAACTACCCAAAAAATAAATTATCCGAATATGTTTTATTCAAAATATAGGCATTGTATTCATATCCGATCCGGACTCGTGGTCGAGCCAGTAAATCCAGTGGCCGTATATAATTCGGACATGTTTATGTTCTTCATGTAGAATTCTATTAGAGGTTCTACCAACTGTTATGTTTCCACAAAATTTAGATTTAATGAAAATATATTAATTAAAAATCTGATAAAACCCAAAAAACAGCCATTAGCCCGTGAACCGACACCGGTTGACTCGGTTAAAACCCAGAAAAATCCTAATATGTTCTTAAAGATTTATTTAACTTCTCATATCTATATATATAAAGTAGACTTTTACCTCTTCTTGTGACATGTGGAAGATGAATTTGATGACATGTGTTCTCACGTATTTTTTTACATTTTAAGTCTTTTTTTTTACATTACTATAATTTAGCCTAATACTTTGTAATTGTGCATTTTTCTTCTTTGATTGGTCCCAAAATTTCTAATCGTAACTTTAACCCCTGTTTCACACAAATGAATCTTAAATATCATACTTAATCTTTCTCGCAAAACTCATCATATGAAGTTTGATAATCTATTTTAATAGTCACTAAAATTCAAGATAAATAAAGAAATAAGCAAAATAATATAAATATATTTTAAATATTTAATTTATTCACAACTAAAAATAACATAAATTTTCACTATTTTTTTATCTTTTACTATTTTCTATTATTTCATTTACAAATTATATATTTATTTTACTATTAAAAATAAAAAATAACCAAACTAAGAAGAAGAAACTAGAGTACATTATATAATCTAAACCTAAAACCTCTACAATCATAGAGAAAAGAAAAACGTCAAAGTAACACTAACTCAATAAAGGTTCAGAGCTAAAAGGAGATCAAGAACGAAGATAAACTTACGTCAAGTTATCATAGAGTGTTTTAGCTCTAATAAACATAGGTCAAAAAGGAAAGAAAGATAAAAATTGAGAGAAAACAATCCCCAGACACAAATGAGCGTGACCAAACACCAACGCAAAGAACCAAGAAAGCAGACCAGAGGAAGAATAATCACTGAACTAAAATCACCACGAAGCAGGAAGACACATGCCTAAATCACCGGAAGCACAACCATCAACTAAAAGAAAAGAAGCACCTTACAAACAATCACAAACAAGAGAAGCAGGGGAAGAAGAAAAACAATCAAGGGAAGGAGAATGGAAGCCAACCACCGAAAAAAGAGCCCAAGCTTGAGACCAGAACAACCTTCCAAGCCCATAGACCTTACACGGAGGAAAACACTATCCACACATGTAGTGGCAAACATGGTGTAAGGAAGAGCCACCTGAAACGCGAGCAGCGATGAACGAGATGAGAGAACATAGAGGGAAGGGGAGAAGAAATGAAATCAGCAAATAGTGGAACCGTCCTTGAGATATGAAAGAGAGCATAGAAACAGATCACCAAAAACCATATTTTGAAAACCAAGACGAGCAGAGACTATCGACGGCAAGCCAACGATGAGGAAGACAACATCAAAGATGACTAAACTCTGACCCAACCAAAAGAGATGCAGTCCCTAGCTGAAATCTAAAGAAGAAGCGGAGCAATTGACCGGAATAGCTTATAATGTTGTGAGAAACAACCGCACAACTGGAAACTCATAAACCCGATCTAAACAAATATCAGATAATCTCACGGGAGAAGAAGGCGAGGAAGAACAAGAGCACGAAGTTGAGTCTCTTTCCGGTGATGGTGAGAAGTACTGCACACTGTAAAGGTAAACAAAATACATAGATGGTGATAAATTAAAGTCAAAATATGGGAGAGGACAAAAAACATTTTAAAATAATAATGTTCAAAATTTTGAAAAATAAAATAAAATACAATTTTGACAGTGAAACCGTTAATCTTAGAATCAACAAATGTTAAAATGTAAAATTGTTTAAATTCAATATGCTTTATATCATAGGCTCACTACACCACTAACAATTACTACTATACACACAACAACATATTATCGAAAAAAAAACACATAATATATTAACATAACACCTATTACTACATAACAAAATAAAAATATCAAATAGTACTCTTAACAAATAAAGACGACCTCTTAATTACATCATCAAGAAATCATACTTAAGAACAATAAAACTATATTCCGCGCGAAACACGGAAAAACACATAGTATTTTATAAAAGTACATAAAATGAATAGACTATTTGATTTATCATGTAAGGTAAATGCATTGTATTTCTATGTTACACATTTAAATATATAGGGGTTTTAAGGGTCGACGATCTATTTCTCCACGAAAACTATTGTATAGCATCGGATCTCCACCAAACTATGACCCCGTTCTAAATATCCATGATTTGAAAGTTATAAATTTATTTCTCCATAAATTAACAATTTCAAATTTATTTCTCCCTGAACCGATAGTTTGCAACTTAATTATCCATATACCATGGTTTTAGTTGGTTTTACCGTTAAACATATAATTTAAAATCAATTAAACCAAACCAAAATTCATTTTAAAAAAAACAGATACAATTTTTATCAAAAAAAAATATTTTTAATAAACATTAGTTACAACGACAGCCACCTAAATCTTCTTCTCTCTTGTCCTTTAGGTTTTGCGATCCTTCTTCAATGGTGTCATGTCTTCACTTCTCAAAAATCCAGACTCTCATCACCATCAACAATCAATACCCCTTCTTTTCCTCCTCCTCATCTTTAACCCTCGCGAGGAGCTTGGACTGCGAAGACTTCAAATTTAGTCTTAAAGATGCAAGAAGATTCAATTACTTCTGTGAACATAAGATTTTGTTTATTTATTATTGTTCTAAAATTTTTGATGGTGTAATATTAGTTTTTCTGATAAATTTTTTTTTTTAAAATTTTTTTTTTAAATAATAATTCTGGTTGGGTTTAATTGGTTTAAATTATATAGTTAACAATAAACCAATTAAAACCATGGTATATGGATACTTAAGTTGCAATATATTGGTTCGGAGAGAAATAAATTTGAAATTGTTAATTCATGGAGAAATAAGTTTATAACTTTCAAATTGTGGACATTTAGAATGAGTTCATAGTTTGGTGGAGATCTGATGCTATATGGTAGTTCTTGTGGGAAAATAGATCGTCGACCCGGGTTTTAATGATTATTTTAAAATTACATTTATGAATTTTGAAATTAAAAGTAGTTGCGATTTGGGTTTTCTTAAAAAAAAATAGAACAATGTTACTACACATTCGAACAAAATATGTCATAAAAAAGATATGAGAATACAAAATTTATTATCCTGATTATGGTTCCCTTACAAAGTTATTAAATTTTTACTTTGAATAAAAGTTTAGGGTATAAGTATTGATAGATTATCAGTGACACATGCACACATGAGTTTTTATTATATGGTATATGGCAGCATATATGGATTATGTTTTCGATATTATAATGTGACACTAGGTAGAGACCCGCACCTTGAGCGGATTGACTGTATACAGAGATAGATAATAATGAAATTCAAAAACTTAAACATAGAATTCTACTCGAAATTAGACCTAAATGTCCGAACTGGGATACACAGCTCAATTTTTCATCTGCTGAGCGGAATTGGTTGGGTTCTATGGACGTTAAAATGGGTTCATAGATATATGGTTAGGCCTGGCCCATGTTAAAATTTAAAGCTATGAAACCTGGTTTACTTGTTAAAAACTGTAATATATAAAAATAAAATAAAATTACAGAATTTTATGTAACTAATTATATAAAAAACCTTCATTTAACATTCCTAGCTGGTTCCCAAGAATTCATCACAGTAGTATGAGTATCTGAAGCAGGTGGTGGCCTTTCCTCAAACGACCTCCGACGGTCCGATCATTTCTAAAACCACACGGCCTTTCAAAAGCTCTAGAAGATCTGTTGCTCATCTCCCACGTATTGCACCTCCAATCCACATATTAAAAGGAACTCTATCATCCCTGAAACTCCTGGTATATCACCAGTCTCGAAGTAATGATGATGGTCTATAGTAGTCATTTTCAAACATCCAGTTACTGGACTGAGAAAATGTGTATTCCATGATTACTCTCCTCCGCAAACGTATACCTTCCGCCCTGCTTACCATGACCTTCAGAAAAATTGAAGACAAAGAGGAAGATTAGAAGCTCTACAATCACTATATTGGTCTAAATATAATATAACATCTGAAACTAAAAAAGTATCTCATCTCAAACTATGGACTTTTAGTGCTAAACCAAAACATCAGAACTATCATAGCACATCAAGTGATAAAATTCCTAGGAGACAAAAGTCACAAAACAAATTCCCTTAAATCCAGTAGTCAAAACAGGTATTTCAAATCAACCAGAGAAACAATAGATGTAATGAACCCACAAAAAAAATAAGACCAAATGTCATCCAAAATCATGACATGTTAAACTAAAACTAACAACAACGGGTTTATCTACTGTTTGGAAACACGTCTTGTAGGATAATGAAACAGGAAAAAGTTATGTTCTTATCTGAAAACATAATATAATTTTCATTAACATTTACAAACAGCACGAACTATCAAGCAAGCTTAATTTTCTTTTAGTAGTTATATAGCTTCATCGGGAGTAACCTGCTGCACGGTGCACGCACATATAGAAGTGATTTCACTTGGAACTGGATAGAATTCTGGGGAAGTTAATTCTCTCTAAGGACTCAGGTTTTATGATAGGAGCTATTATGGAGACGTAGCCTTCATTGGTAAATTTCACAGTGTTTCCCATGATGTTAAGAATAGTTTGCATCAGACCTTTATCATCACATATAGCATAAGGCGGTAAGTATGCAGATAGGATGCGATTTCGCTTTATGAGAGAGATGACCTACATATTCAAAGCTCACCTAGTTATTTTGGGTAAGTAATGGCCTTCACTGGTTAATCTGAGGACATAATTAGTTACCTCTTCAAAAATAGTTTGGAGACTGAATGGTTCATTTTCAAAAAGCAATAGATCCAAAAGATACACCTCCGGGAGTTACTGCTGCTTCTATGTCCTGAGGTATAATGGGCTCGATAGAATTACGTTTCAAAATTTATAGTTACTGCTGCTACCAAGTCCATCTTTTTTTATAGAGAATGTGACTCTTTTACCTACAAACACAAACAAATACATAACGGGAAATCGGTCCATTCATACATCAAGAGAGGGTCGCGGTCCCGATCAGTACATATATTTGATACATATGCTAAATCATACATCAACACAAGTTTTATTACATTAACCAACAATTTTAGGTCAATTCATACATTGACCGTGTCTCCATTAGTCAAATGGTGACGGATGCTTACGTGGATTTGACGGTGCTTACGTGGCTTTTACATTTTAAATAATTAAAAAAATCAGTTTTAATATGTGGTTGAGGGATGTAGAACCCGAATTAAGACAATGTTTAAGCATGCGCTCAACCACTGTGCCAAACTAGATTATTGGTACTATTATCTATGTTCTTATTTATAACTAATATGTTCTATTCATATATTTCTATTTATCTAGAATTAGTTTTAAATCAAAATTTCAAAATAAAAATTTTAAAAATCCAAAAGCATTTTCGAAATTTAAAAAGAAAATATGAAAAACAATTTCGAAAAAATTATTATAAGAAGTTTGAATTTGAAAATATACAATTTAAAACTATTTAAAATAATATTTTTTATTTTACTTTTATTATTTATTTAAATAATTATTTACATTAATATAACTATAATTATTTAAATAACTTTTTATACTTAAATAATTATTTAAAAGTATCTAAATAAATATTAAAATAAAAATATTTTTGAATAGTTTCAAATTATATGTTTTCAAATTCAAACTTTTTATAATGATTTTTCGAATTTTGTTTCTCAACTTTACTTTTTTAAATATATATTTTTTTTAATTTCAAAAATTCCTTTACTATATTTTCTCTTAAATTTCCTCTTTCTATATCAAAAACTTATTAAAATGCCTTTTAAATTTCAAATTCAAAATTTTTATAATATTTTTTTCCAAGTTGTTTTTCATATTTTCTTTTTAAAATTCGAAAATGCTTCTTGATTTTTAAATTTTTTATTCTGAAATTTTGAAATTTTTAAAAACACAATAACAACAATTAAGGTAATTAAACACAATTACTTAGAATTTATTTATTTTGTGGAACTAATTCTAGATAAGTAGAAATATATGAAGGGAACATATTAGATATAAATAAGAACAATAGATGTGAGAATCAATAATATAGTTTGGCATTCTGGTTGAGCGCATGCTTTTATATTGTCTGACCCTGGGTTCGAAATGCCCTAACCACAGATTAAAATTGTTTTTTATTAATTATTTAAAATGTAAAAGCCACGTAAGCACCGTCAAATCCACATAAGCATCCATCACTATTTGACTAACGGAGATACGGTCAATGTATGAATTGACCTAAAATTATTGGTTGACGTATGAAATTTGAATAAAACTTGTGTTGATGTATGATTTTGCACAAGTGTCGAGTATATGTACTGATCGGGACCGCGACCCTTTGTTGATGTATGAATTGGCCGATTTTCCAATACATAACTATGTCTAATGGATTCAAAGCTTATGCCTTTGACAAAATACATACTAACGTCCATACACATATATCAGGACAGTTCAGCACAATCCCATCTTTTTTACACAAATATGGTGCATTCTACAGACAATCAAAATAGAGATAAGTATTCATAAGCAAGTTAGTACTTTACCAAATCGTTTTAACAGTTTGAACATATATTGAAAAGCATGTAAGATCTTGATTTTTAGATCGAAAGAAAAAGACTAGCCAAGTGATTAGCAATCCCACAAACAAAGATCAACCTTGCAACGTCGAGCATCAATATAAACGCTCCTTCCCTCTCCCCAACTCCTTCTCCAACCATCTCTCCCTTTCCACGCACCTCTCCCACTCCTCGCACCTCCATTAGACCCACAGGCCACAACATGTCAAAGCCCTAGAATCTCTCAGCATCCCCACCACCGTCATAACCTGCCACGCCGGCTCCCAATTCCGCCTCGTCACCTCCATCTCGTTCACAATTTGCTCATCCGCTCTCTCCATCTCCTCCACAACATTCAGAGCTCTCTCCACATCTTTTATCTCCCTCTCTTTCCTCAACTGCCCTTCTCTCTTCCCACCACATCGCCTCACTGATTCACTCAACTCCTTCTCCGCTGCCGCAACGGCCTCTCAGAAACGTAAGGCGTCTCTTTGTTAATTTTTTTAGACTTCGTGTATAATGTTTTATTCATATAAAAAAGTTTCCATAACTTGTATATATGGGTTAATATAAAGTTCTCTGGCACAACTGAAATTGGACTAACTAATTTTTCAATTGATTCTAATCATGTTACATCAGCGAAATTGAGTTCTAACTTCTAATAAAATGCCACATCAGCTAGCTTACTTTGTAATTATTATAAAATATAAAGTTATTATGTTTAAATGATTCTCAATTAATATATAGGAGATTGTCTGTAAATAGGGCAAGATGGAAGAACGTATTAGTAAAGATATATTTTAAAGTGCGGGTTTTTTCGTTTATAAATAAAGTTTGATATAAATTAATATTTTAGGCTTGTTTTATATTATTATGGGTCTAAAACTTATTTATGAATTAATTTATTGGAGATTAGGTATGTACATTATTTTTATGTAGTTCTCTTTTAAGTATAATTTTTTTACTCAGATCCAAAAAATGAACTGAAACCTACACGAAATGTAAGTCCGGTCGGATTGGGATCAGGGGAAAGTACCTTTTCTATTTTTTGGATTCACGGGTCTCTGTTTGAGTCTGGTACCCAAAACACCCAAAATAGTTTGTGTATATTATATATATATATATATATATATTTGGGTATTTAACATATGTTTTCAGTATACAAATATTTTTTAAGTTTTGGGTTCGTGTTTTCGGTCATAGTTTCAGGTTTTGGGTAAAATTTCAAAAGCAAAATTAAAAAAATGGGTATTTGTTTCTTCGAGTAAGATTACGGATCTTTTTGGGTATTTGAATATTATCGGGTATTTGATTGATTTTTCAGATATTTTTTTCGTGTTTCGGCTTTTTGGATTTTTGGTTATTTTGAGTCTTTTTGGTTCTAAATATCTGAACCAAGCCGGATCTGTTACTTAACCAAATTACAGATTTTTAAAGATATTTGAATTGTGGACTCGAACTGATACGGATCCAAAAAGAACTGATCCAAATCCGAGCTGGATTGTTTCCAAATACCTATTTAAAACCATATGTCAAAATCCAAAAACCTATTTAAATCCAAATGTAAAAAATCCAAAGAATTCAGATCTGAAAGGAACCAATTTATACTCGACCTGGAGAACTGAATGTCCAAACATAATCTCTCTCATTATATTTTTTTTTTTCATTTTATGAGAGTTACATTTTCTGAGTTGTTGAGACTTAAGATTTTTGGATAATTTAATAGTCTAGATTTGTAGTTTTTTTTTTCTGTTTGCTGGATTGAAAAAAAAAAAATATTTGTAAGGTTTTAAATAATCTAAATCTTATCGTAAATAAGTTACATTTAAGGGTAAATTGTTGTTAGTATACGATTGTAGTCAATTTTAGTATATCTTACAGTTTTGAATTTTTATAAATCTAAATACAAGTTGGGTTCTACTTTATTGTTCTGTTTTAATAGTATAAATATAACATTGTCTCGAAAACACCTTGTTTTTTTCTTGTGAAATGACAACACCTTGTTGAATAAAAAAATTTGTTTAAAATGGTATCTTCTATATAATATGACACTATATTGTGTGAACTTATATTCTGATCATAAAATATGATCTCTATCTTCTCACCGAATTGCTTCCAGGTATGAAAGATTTGATGTTGAGGCTAGTAAATGTCATGGCCAAGGATTTTTTTTTCTGCTCTAGACGATGTGTGTTGTGTTAATTTTAGCTTGAACATGGTTGTATTTATAAGACGTTAAGGTACGCATAAAAAAGTATTTGATGGATCAATATTCTCATATTTAATTATTTGTTTCCTAATAATATCAGGATTTGCCATATATATTTATGTTATGCGTGGAGGCTAAATAATTAGGATTTTCAATATATATTTTTAATCTAATCAAGATATTAATATCCCCTTAAATGTTAGAAGTTATTAAAGTTCCTATATTTGGTGGATAGAAATATTTTGAAAGCTATATTGTGTAATTAATGATTTATTTATTGTTGATATTCCTAGGAGTATGTTATTAGAAGTTATGGAATGTCCTATATTTTCTGAATGCAAATTAAATATATTAATTTATTTCGTGTTGATATTCCTATGAATACCTTATTAGAAGTTATGGAATGTCCTATATTTTCCGAATGCAAATCAATACTATTAAAAGGGGAGGAATTTTTAAAAAATCTATCTATAGAAGATTGTCTGGACTTTTTTCTTTAATTAATATTATTATGGTATATCTTATATTTTGCCTACCAATATTACCATAAAAATTTCTCTAACAATCATTTAGTTTAATAATAATACGTTATTTTTAATCAATCAAAATATCTACTCCTATTTATAGGGAACATTACGATAATTATGTTAATTGCTATCATCAACCGATTTTAAAAAGCACTATAACCAAATAATAATTAATTTAATATCAAGTGGCTCGAAACTTATCGACTTTTATATAAGATATATGTATTTATGATATTACATTATTACTTAGATTTACATAAAGAAGCAGTATAACGAAGCAAATAACATATTATATGTTTCGACACATAAATATATATACTTTTTACTATAAGAAAATCATAAGAAAACCAAAAAGTATTCGAAAATCTAAATAAATACCGATATGAAAAACATATACAAAAACTCAAACAAATACCCAAAAAATTCAAAATATAAAAAGGTCTAAAACTTTACCTAAAATTTGACTTGAGAAACCAAAAATTACATAAATTTTTATCTGAATATTCAAATTTTTTAAATTTTTTGAGATATTACTTAAATCCCAAAACTATAACCGAAAACCCAAACCTAAAAATTAAAAACTATTTGTGATATCAAAATATATTCAAAATATCCAAATATACTTAATATACATAAAATATTTTGGGTACTTTAGACATCCAGTCAGTTTTGGATAGGACATAGACTCAATAGAGACTTGCGAATCCAAAAAATATCCAATAGGTCTTTTGCCATGGACCTGTACCAAACCCAAACCTGTATTTCTGGGTCAGTTTCGATCTAAGTTTTCAGATTCGGATTAAATGTCTATGCCTAAAAAAAAATTATATAAGCGTGTACATGCAGAATATCAAATAAACTATTTTATAAATTTTATAGTTTTATAAAAATATTTTCTTCGATATAATACACTTTGTAACACAATGATGTGCAACAATCAAAAAATATTATGCTAATTAAAAAAATTTTAAAATCCAAAATAATCTGCGCTTCTGAAACGCGAGCAAAATCTAGTTTAATTTATTAAAGCACTTCATCGTCAATGTTAACCAAATCTTCGTGAGAAAATACCAAGTTTGTTAGAAAGATAAAACCATAACACTGTTACCATGAAAGTGTATATAATTTGGTAAACCCCAATTTTTTTCTACGATTTTGTTAATCATTAAATACATAGGATAATAGTTAACATTAAATGGAAAATATTAATAGAAACAATATCATCTATTTAAAATAAAAATTTATTCCATCAAAACACTGTTACAAAAATACCTTAAATTTAAAATCAATCATACAAATCGTATTTGGTTAACATATTAAGGTTTTTGGGAACTATTTTTTTGACTAAATACAGGGTATAGAGTATATGTTTTAAGGGTTAGAGTTTGATTTTAGGTGTGCTAAACGTCTTGTTATGACTTATGAGTAGTATCAATTCATTAAAATATGTAACAAAATTTTTGTAGGGGTGAATGTTGTTATAACCTCAGAAATTTGTATCATAGATATATAATATATTTGAAGGTATACAAATCTTAGATAAAAACTTATAAAACGAATAGATAGTGCAAAGGTAGAAACCTATGGTCTCTAGCATCTCGTCAAGCCATCATCCTCACTCAATGATTAAGAAACATATAATACTTCTTAATATGTTTAACAGTACATGTCCCTTCTGTATTGAAAAAAATTGATCTAGTAAGTAAACACTTGATCTAATGGAGAAGTGTGGGATAGAGATAATAGACAGTTAGACACGGCACTTCTGTTTTGGAACATATAAAATGTATGGAATATTGAAGGAAGTTGGTATAAGAAAAGGAACATGTGAATGTGATATGGTTTATATTTTAGATGTTTATAAAGTCACGACCTTTTGTAAAAACTTTGAATGAAATAAACGTGCATGTATTAAAATGTAACATGATTTAATTGTTGCAATAGTAGAGGTTAATTATAATATTTAATTTATGTAATAGGTCGGGTTAAAAAATGAAAGGGTCCAAATAACTTTTTATAGGTAGATTTTTTTAGGACTCATTCCTTTTTAATAGTATTGATTAGAGTTTGATCCGCACTTTCAAAGCGCGGAATAGTTTTTTTTGTTATACTTTTATGTAATGTCTTATATGTTTGTTTAATGTCCGAGATTAGTTTCAATCTTAAAAATTTGCATTTTGATGATTATAATTGTGTCATTAGATATTTATAAGTCCATTGTTCGCCTCCATATGTTTTTTGTTATGTGGTATTAATGTTTTAAAGCCATATTATGATACGTGATTTATATTTATTCATTCGATCGTTAATATTTAAAATCGAGAATTTAGATAAAACAATGAATATTGCTAAAAGTTAAATTGTTGTATGTTTTTATGAGTTAATATTGCTAAAAATTAAATTAAACTAATGCCGATATGCTATATCCAAACCCGATCCGTACTTACAAATTTATCATAATGGGACCTATTAGGTGATATAAATTAGAACCAAAATTCAAAATACTCACCCCGTATTCCAACATGTACCTGAATGGTCAAGCATAAATTAAAGTATATTTTATGTTTTCTTCAATTAATTTTATATTTGATAAATATATTACCTATTTATTGGAGTAACCCGTAAAACTATACTCATAAAAATATCAATAATAATATAATATCATGTTCCATCATATCATTAAATATTAATAGTAACAACTACTAATATTTTTTTTTATCAAATATATATATATATATGTATATCTAATTCTAATACTATATATATAGGAATTACATTATTATGTATTTCATGCATTTGTATTAAATTACAGTTGTATATTTATGAATTAGTAGGTATATAATTTTTTAATCACTAAATAAAAGATAATTGATTGTTTACTTCAATTTAGTGAGTTTATAAATTTTATTCATTATTTTTAAAAATAATATATTAGTTATTTCATTCCTTAATTTTAGGTTAGAGTATATATTTAATAATAATTAAGTGAAGTATAAGTAGATAAATGTATTAAGTTACTTTATATTTATTAACTGTTATAGTAATTTAATTATGAATATATAATATGTATATATAAATATTATGGAGATGTTATTTCTTACTCTATAAATAAAAACTGAATTAATATTCTTTTTTATTATTATAGCTGATATTAATTACGAATTTTACTATTAAAAAGTAAATATTAAAAAGAGATGTATATTTAAATTTTAAATAAAAACATATTAAAATATATTATTAAAATACAATCTTAAAAATATATTTGAAAATATCTTGTTTTGAAATATTAAAATAATAGGTTAGATATGGAAATATTTAATTATAACTAAGTATGAGAAATAATAGGAAGTTAAATAAATGTTATGGTCTAACATAGATTATTTGTAAGTAGATAAAAAGTTCTTCTATTTTAATCGTATTGATATTAGGACTGAGCATTTTACCCGGTACCCGAATCCTAATCCAAACCCGACTGAAAAACCCGAACCGAAGTAGCAAAAATACCTGAACGGATATTAAATTTGGAGAGATTGGATATCCGAACCCGAACGGGTAATACACGAACCCGAATGGATATCTGAAGATAACCGAACATATGTATATTTAACCCTATATTCCTAGTTTACTTCTCTAATTTTATTCAAAATATTTCTATTGATTATGCACATAATTCAAAATTAGATAATATACATATAATTACAAAAAAATTGAATTTTTACTCACTTAAAATGCATACCAAACTTTTTGTTTCATACATTAACAAAAGTTGCATCAAAAATCTCAAAAAAATTAACTAGATTAATACATTTCTATTTTCAAACTTATTAATCATCCAAGTCCAACCTATAAAAAATTAGAAAATCAAGTTAATAGTAAAATTTTAATTACAAGAAAAGTTATAAAAAATATGATTTTTCAAAATCTAAATATCCGAACCCGACCCAAAATAACCAAATCCGAACTAAAAAATATCCAACCCGATATATAAGAATACCTGAATGGGTACTAGACTCTAATACCGAAATACTCAAAAACCCGAAATACCCGATCCGAACCCGAAAGTCCACCCTATAGATTGTATGCACCTAAACCTAAATGCTCAGAAGCCAATCGATTTCTGCTTTGTGATTTAGAAACCTAAACTCGTCTCTACTTTTGATGAGTGATTGAAAAATTGATTCGTGTGCTATCAGATTCAAACCCAGATTTGATTCCTCAGTATCATATCATGACGATCGGACAGTTACGGTCGGAATCATTTGGTACGTGTCTGCTTCTCTTGCTTCCTGAAGACGTTATTGCTGCAATCCCTCGTTTTCTTTCTCCAAGCGGCGTTTGCAACCTAACCTTATGCTGCAAAAGCCTCTACGACCTTGTCCTTGCGCATTCCAAGAATATCTGGCTTGCCTAGTGTGAGCTAGTATAGGTTCTTCCTCTGTCAGAGATAGTCCAATGGCGAACAGGGATCTCTTCTTACAAGACTCTTTGTCGGTTTCTTTTAGAGGTAATGAAGCCTCTTCTTGGGGTCTGGGTTAATCAAGTTCCTGAGCTTAGGAATCTTGTTTACGTGATGCCTGGTTTCTTGTCTGTTGTTGGTTGCCGGATCATTCCGCAAGAAGGTGGTCCTTTGGGGATTCAGGAGGGTCGGATTATGTGGTCACCCATGTTTGAGATAATCTCTGGTTTTGATGTCTCCGCTAAGTTTTTCCTCCATGGAAGAGGCGAAGAAGGAGGTTTCTTGTACTCTGGTGCTGTAACGAGCATCAAAAAGAGTTGCAATGTGCTCTCACTCGAGGTTGAGCCGAAGATGTTGTGCAGTGAAACTAAGAGCGAAGACAAGGGAGGGGTTACATTTCAGGAGCTCGATGTCGGCGATAGATTGAACTTGCTCGAAATAGTGACAGGACATGTAGGTCTACATGCACTTGAACCATTATGTGGGAAGTTTTTTCCAACGTTGTTAGATAATGAAGGGATGTCATTGGAACGCAGAACCATGCTCCTTAAAATGCACAAGTTTGGTAGGTATTGGGAGAACATGAACCTCGAGGATGATGAGTTTTGTTACAATCTTACGCTGGGAGACCTAAACAAGATATGGAAGATTATCAGCCACCTCAGTGCTTACTTCCATGTCCGATGTGTAGCTCGCCAGAGCTTTATTAGCTCTGGTGATACATTTGTTCTTAGTCTCAAAGCCTCCAACTCTGAGGACTCTTCTAACGGAAGGTACCCAGGGTGGCCAAAAATCGACCTAGGACATTTTTACCTTCATAAACTAGCGGTCAAAAACCCCATCGATGACGGTGACCAAGAGTATGCTGGTTTGTGGGAAGGAACGTTTGGGAGGCCACCTAGTAAATGTAGTAAAGATGAAACTGGGAAAGTTTTTTATTTACTGAGACTCACTTACGAAGAATCTCGAAGTAAGGACAATGAGAGACATCTTGTCGGGACAAAAATACTCGAAGGCATTCACTATGCGGACCATCCAAATGGATCCCCAATGTTTGTTGTGAATATTGATAAACCTTTCGTTGAGCCTTTTCTTTTTTGATTCAGATGAAAGAGACTTTGGGCATTCTACATGTAATGGAGTATCGCAAGTGGTTACGGATTCCGTATTCCTGGTTCTATACCGGGTTCACTTTACGTACTCTCTGGTGATCATCTCGCATTTGTTTGGCATGAAAAAACAACATGTTTTCACGCTGCAAAGACTAAACCTTAAAGAGATCTTGAAGAAAGGTTTAGGTTTGTGTGTGCCTTCTTTGCCTCCCGTTAACAACTTTAAATATGCATCCCGTTAACAATGGGCATCCATGAACAGACCATTCCCGGTATTGGAGCCTGGTCCAAACCACTAAACTTTATCTCAAATCAGTCTGCAACAACTCTCCTCATGCAAACTACGAAGGATCTCTTGGCTGACCTCTCTTCAGAATCGCAGTGGCCATCATTGGCAACAGCTTCTCACTCTGATCAGCGGCGACGTCAAATCACTTCCGCAGGAACTCTGCAACCTCCATCTTCTAAAGATAATGCTGTTCCTGCAGCTCCACGTGCTTTTCTTCAATATTCTTTGGAGCAAGTAAAGGAGTATCCATGGGCAGCAAAAATGGATAAATCCAAGCGAAACCTTCGTCAAGTAACCCCCCATGTGTTTCTTGAGGATGGAACTCCCAAGGTATGTATTCCACGCCATGTGCTACTAGAAGGACTGGAAAATCAGAAAGAATTTGTTCTAGGACAATTCTACTGGTGCTCTGCTCCTCCTAATGGATTAGTTCAATCAGTGGTAGACAGGATTTGGGGCACAAAATGCAATATATCTACACTCGTGAGTTAGGAAATTCTTCTTTTCTCTTTCACATTCCAGATGAACCTACTCGTAAATGGGTAACTCAAAGGAGAATTTGGCATGTTGATGACTGCATTCTATTTGTTTCTGCTTGGAATCCTGCTGGAACTCTAGCACTGCCTGAAATCACCACTATTCCGGTTTGGCTTACCTTGAAAGATATTCCCCATCAGCTTTACTTCGAAAAGGGAATAAGCTGGATATCTTCAGGTATAGGTGCTCCAATGCTCACAAGTAGGCCGTGGCTTGATCCTATACTTATGGGAGAAGCAAAAATACTTGTAGAGGTTACTAGACCGTCCTTTCCCGCAACGAGTTGCTCTTGAAGATGAGGATGGGACAATATCTATGGTCACAGTTATATACTTTTGGCTCCCATCCAAGTGTCCAAAGTGTGGACAATTAGGACACAAAGCTACAAGATGTCTTGGACTTTCTCCGGTTCCTGTATCCAAGGATCTTAACACTAATGAGTCATCAGAATCTCGTCCTCTTCAATCTCTTCCTGTTGCTGGTCCTAACCTTCAGCATGTTCACTCTGACCCATCTCCGTTAGCTGAAGCACCAAAATCTTCAGTTGATATCTCAATTGACTTGCAAGGCTGCATTCTGCTAGACCAAGAAACCAAATGACTTGATGCCATCAAACATGCCAAATAAAGCTCTTGTAAACAACATTGGGGTCAATGTCGAAACCCCTGATACATTGTGCTTTAATGGAAACTGAGACTATCCCACTTGTAAGTTCCCATAACTCCACATGTACTATTGGTCCTACATCTGAAGCACTACATCTTTCGGAAACTGCTCTTTTGAGCCCCATTGCTGGTTTAAACAAAAACCTTCACTACGTCAACAAGTGTTTCATCAACTCCTTCTACTCCTTTACATTTCACTGCTGCTGGTACACCCTCTCTCCCTGCTTCTGTAGTGGATTTGAGTTGTGAACCTAAGCTAGGTGTTCTTGGAAACAATAGCAAGCAGTTAAGTGATGTAAAGGGTTCAAACAGGTTTGCAAATCTAGCATTGATGGAAGAGGAATTAGCATCAGATGATGTTTCCTCCCCTTCTCATACTCTGCTCCCAGCAACTGTCATCACCACACCTTTTGTTTTTAACTCAACAGTGCCTTCATCACCATCTTCATTATCAGATGCTCTTGTTTCTCAAGTGGCAAAGGATGAATTTGGTTCCAGTTTTGTGGCTGCAACCTCTAATAGTTCTGACATGGCGCAAAGATCTCGTGTAGGTCGTTGCTTAAAACCAACTCAGAAACTAAAGGATATGGAGTGGTTCACAATTGGTAAGAAGGGAAGGCATGGACGAGTTAGTGCTACCGCTGGTTGTCTAACTCACTAGGACTTAAATTCCATCAAGTTCTTCTCTTCACTTATGTTCTGTTTTTAAAATTTGTGCTCATTTGTCTACCATTTGGTTATCTTCTCATTTTGAACTCTATGGCTGTGCCATTTTCTTGTAAAAATTTTAGTATCTAATAGTAAGCCCTTTTTCAAAAAAAAAAAACAACTTTAAATATGTGGGAATGTCTTACACAAACGCTTACACCGAGTCATGAACCTGTTCATCGTCTTCCTCCGGGTAAAGTATATCACATCAGTGTTGGAAATGAAACATATAAAAACCTCTCAGATCTTCTCTTGTTTTTTTTCTAAATGCGAAATAATAGTTCAATGTCTTATGAAATCATCTGCTTCTTAAACTTCCAGTTTGTACACGTTTGCATTTGCTAGCGAAGTGTTCAATGACCACAAAGATACCGTGCTGTTCTATTTGCCATCCCGTTCCTTACTAGTTTGGTTCTTTCTATGATGTGTATACACATTCCTTACATCCATCTGTGAACATTTGGCATGAAACCAAGCATGTGTTCACAGGGATGTCAACGACTCTTAACGGCCTGTTGAGAGTTGATTCCTTGAGTAAGTCCTGCAAGTGAAGAAGATGAATCTGTCAGAAGAAGAAGAAGAAGAAGAACGAAAATAAGAAGAAGAGAATCAAAGTTGTAATTGGAAGAAGAAGAAGAAGATACAAGTCAACACCAAGTCAAAGCTGAAGTCAAGCTTGTACCAAACCGTAACAAGAAACTAGTCAAGTCATTAGTTAGTTAGATGTTAACTAAGTTAAAAGTCCAAGAGTTGTCCCATGGAGTTGCTAAGAAGTTGTTGGAAGAGTTGTTAAGTGTTAGCATGTTGGAGTAAGCTAGTTTCTAGGTGAGTGTAGCGATTGAACATCATGATTAGAGTAAGTAGAAAAGTCACTATAAGTATGGAAGAGTGATGTCTGTAAGATGTACGATGTACGTAAGAATGAAAAAGTTGTTTGGTAAAACCAAGTCTTGCACAGCAAAACAAAGAAACAAAAACAGAGAAAAAGAGAGTTCGAGAGTAAGAACGAGAAGAGATACAAACCTGAGCCAAATTACAACACGGCCATTGCGAATCTTATCTTTGATCCCGATTTCTTCAGGTAGTAGAGTATCTAAAGAGTGATTAACACTTTAAGAGAAACAAGTAGTGGAGTATCACATGAGAGATTATCACACACATATATATATGCCCGTTTAAGCACTATTTTCGCATCAAACTAAATTATAAATCTAGAACGCTTTGTTTAAGAGAAAAATAAAAATAAATAATAAATAAAACTAGCGTTACACAAAATATGTTGTAAAACAGTTTAGTCTCAGACCAATCAAAGACCTGACAAAGCGATTCATTAGGGTTGGATGTCTAGAAGCCACAAAAGCACCTTCCTTAGTGTCAGGAACATCACAGAAATCGAATTGAATCCCGAGAACATCGAGAATCCCATAATTTATCAGCCTATATATATATATATACGTACATTTCCATCTATACTAATCATTACTAAGAATTAAGAGAATTTAATCAAGGAAGGATAAAATCATGAAGCTCTTACAAAAAATAACACTTGTTCAAGTTTTGATGATGGCAATGGTGATATGGATCGTGCCCGTGACTTATGGTCATGGTCATGGTCATGGTCATGATCATGGTCATGGTCATGGTCATGGTCATCACGCACCCGAAGCTGGTTGGCTTGATGCCCGTGCCACATTTTACGGCGACATCAATGGTGGCCAAACCCATCGTAAGTAGAATTATGTAATTTCAAAGACTTGTAAAATGTTAAATTTTGTAGGTACTATTTATATGTTGTATGCATTAACCAACATGAACTCATTAAAATCTTTGACCTTGAGCCAAAGGGAGACAGAGGAATTGAAGTTTTATAATTATCGAATTATCATCCCTTAAATAATTATATGGTTGGTTAGGCTGCATTTCAAAACCCCAATTTTTTGTATATACACCTTTTTATGTTATAAATATCTGAAGCATAAAACTTTTAAACATTTCTTATAAATATGTTTGTAAATTGTAAATGCATTTTTTCACTATAATTGACAAATCAAAATTAGAAAATAATGAAAACCCCCATATAAAGCAAAAGTAAACACATGCAAACAAATAAACAAACCGAAGCCCTAATCTTACAAAAAAATCCATACTCACTTGCCCATTTCATTAACAGAGGGAGCCTGTGGATATGGTGATTTGCACAAACAAGGCTACGGTTTAGCCACAGCAGCACTAAGCACCGCGCTATTCAACAATGGCTACACTTGTGGGGCATGTTACGAGATCAAGTGTGCGAATAGTCCACAGTGGTGTTTGCCCGGAAGCATCAAGATCACAGCTACAAACTTCTGTCCACCAGATCCTAGCAATAAAAAAGACAGCTGGTGCAACCCACCACAGAAACACTTCGATCTCTCCCAACCAATGTTCCTCAAAATCGCTCAGTACAAAGCCGGGGTTGTCCCAGTTAGATACAGGCGTGTTCATTGTACTAAGACCGGTGGTATCAAGTTTGAAATCAAGGGAAACCCTCATTTCGTTATGATTTTGCCGTACAATGTAGGAGGAGCCGGAGATATTAAGGAATTGTGTATTAAGGGAACCAATACCGATTGGATCACGATGCAGAAGAACTGGGGACAGATTTGGAACATTGGTGTTGTTTTGACCGGACAATGCTTGTCGTTTAGGATCACTACAAGTGATGGATCTAGGAAAGATTTTATGGATGTGACACCGCCAAATTGGGGATTTAACGGACAGAGTTATGATGCAAAGACTAACTTTTAAAAAAAGTTGATTTGAATTTTGTTAGCGAAGACTTGCAATTAAATAAAGAGCCGAGGGTTATTGGTATATTGATATGTAATTTTGTCCGAAATTTTTAGTTTTCATTGTTATTGGTGTAAAGGTCTTTATATTCTATGTAAAATTCACACATCTAATAGTAGTATTGATATATAAGATAAATATTATAAATAATTACATATATGTTTATAGATAACGCATAGTTAAATATGGTTCATCTACAAACTCTAACTATGAAGCCAAAAGGAAAAAGTGATCACACAAAATCTTCACCCAACTTTAGATATGCAAAACGAAGGAGAAGAAAATGCAGATATGCGACTCACTGCTCCATAAGAACAACATCTACAAAAAGGGAATAGGTCTACCACCCAAAGACCTGGGATAAGCTAAGCAAGAGGAAAGTGACAAGTATGGTTTCTTTAATGCATTCAGTGGCAGATCTAGAAACAACTTTCATCCCGGGCAAAACTAATAGAATACTATTACTATGTTTATTACTAAATTAAATTTTAAACAGGTGCATTATCAAAAATTTGTACCATATTACACTAGCTAAAAAAATGCATGGTGGACAACTGCCCCACCCACCAACCACATAGATACTCCCCGGCCCGCATTGCCATCTGGATCTATAATAAGGAGAACATATGACCAAGGGAACCAAAAAGAGATATGGACAACGAAGAAGACTATATAAGAAAGGGCACTTTGGACGATGAATCACACAGGTAAACAAAAAGAATAAAGAGAGGTGAAAATTTTGAAAAAAGTAAAGAAGATAAACACGAATCTTCGAGAGAATCAGGAAGGCGGCCGACCTTCAATAGATAAGTCGAAGGTAAGACCAAAAATAGGGGGCGTTTTTACATCTTCCTCGGCCTGAATTTTGTAAGTAACTAAGCTTTAGAAAACTTAGATTTAGGTGGGTCTGATTTTGACTCATGAATCTAAGTTAGATGATTATTATGACATGCTTTGTTGTTCTATCCCTTTAACTTTGATTTCTAGACAAATTTTGTGAAAGCAACTTAGGGTCTGACTGGTTTCCTTGCTACCACCCGCAAACGCAGCTTTTACGTTTGATAGCGATTGACAGCGTTTTGAAATAATTATATAAACAATTTTGTACCGCTTCAAACTACTTTGTATCGCTCCAAATCAAAAGTTCATTCCCGCAAGTGTTTGCGGTTGCGGACGGTTGCGGTTAGATTAGAAAAAAATTAGATATATCCTAAACTAACATAAAAGCTAATCTTTTTGCTTTTAATTAACCTTATATCTATTTGACGATCTACAATTGAGGTGAACCCTAATTCAGTTTCTCTACATTGAAATCATAGCATCCACACAAAAAGAAATCCAAGACACAAACGTAACCGATTCTATTGTATTGGATTATAATTTTTTCACGCTCGATCGTATTGCTGCAACCATGGAAGACCGGAATGGTATTCTAGAACAGATGGCATCATCAACATCTAAGAGCCAGTCAACAAATGCAACTGAGGAACATATGGCTCTTGTTGTCAAATGTGTGAGGGAAGTACCTGATCTAATTCCCATGACAGAGCTATATTGTTCATCACTTGACCTTATTGCAACAAATGATGTTGTGTGAGGCTTATTTATGGCTTTACCTGATGATGATAAACTACCTTTTCTAAAACGTCAAACTAAAGAGTCCTGTAACTACATTTTTGATGATTAGCTTAGTAGTTCTTTTCATGAGAATTGTGCTTTCATGTTTGCATTTTACTTACCACAGTGAGTATCTTCTTTTGTTTTTGTTTGATTTTAGTTTTTGTTGTATTCTTCTGAGGCTAATTATTTATTCATTGATATTATAGCACTACAAGAATAATTTTTATTTTTGAAGTCACATGGTTTTTGAGGTTAATTATTTATTTATTGAAATATTTGGTGATCATTATAATGCATGAAATAATGCCATAAATTTAATTGTTTTAAGTTTTATTTATTATTTTGGTATTGTATTTAAAACAATGTAGGCTTTAAGGTTTTCTATATCCTCTTACATCTTGTAAAAACCAATATTGAATATTCTCTTAATTAGCTACTGAAAATGATAAAGAGATGTTTCTATAGCCATCCAAGCCCAAGCAAGACTAATCTATTTGTATTTATTTCATAGAATGTAAGGTAACAAACTGACAACTCCCTCTTTGTAGCACCTTGATCAGCTTCAAACAGATCGTTACCATATATATTAGTCAATTAAGCTTTCCACTGGCGAAATCCGATATCAGCTTCACAAACTGTTTAGGGTTCTCAACATGTGGAAGATGACCCGAATCTGGTACTTCCCGGAAAACCGCATTTTGTAGCTCACACAACAATTTCTGCATTTTGTTTCATGACAGTTGAAACCACTTTTTCAAACCCCGGATCGATCTAGCCAGTTAAATCTTTAAATTTGGCGATTCAGTCCGGACCAAACTATTCGATGTTTGAGATTTACGAAACTTACGACTGAAAGTTGGTTGCTAACAATCTGATCATTCTCACTGCATACAACGAGCGTCTTGTGGTTGATCTGCGTTATTACATTCAAGAGATTAACAAACAAAAAAACTAGAAAGTTTAGATTAATCGGTTCTTCGTTGTGACTGAATAGCGCTAAGTAAAGTATTTCATTACGAGTTTGATATGTGAAGCAACATTATAGCCTCCGCTAATCATAAAGCTGACCATCGCATCTTCCCACCACGGCATTTGACAATGTAACCGGCCAATCTAAACAAATAAAAAACATAATTATTTTCCTATCAATTTTTAACGATTAATTTGACGTCTGGAATAATTAAAAAAAAAAAACACAAAACAAAGGGAGATTTGATCTTACATTAGTCCAATCTATATTCTCTGACAAGGGCGATGAAAAGGCTAACACGTTGGCCAAAAAGCGAAGAGGAAATGACTTCAACAACTTAACCTAAAACAATTGTGTAAAAGTTATTAGAGTTTTTTTACTAACAGAAGTAGTCTAGTGATGGTTAGAGTATTTTTAACAGTTTAGATGGTTATATCATTTTTATATATTTCACTCTTAAGAATCTGGAAATCAAGACCAATGTTTCATTAAGTTATATTCATGATCAACCTTGTCAGTAAACTATTGTGTATAATAAGAGTTTTTTCAGACAAACCCCAGCGTAAGCAATTGATTTTGGTAAATCTTTAAGAGCACCTGTTCCCTCTGAATACGCATTCGCATTAATGAGAACCAGTTTATCAACCTGAAAGTTATAAAGAAGAGGATGTTTGTGACTGAGAAATGTATAAAGATTGGTTTAACGGAAATACTAGTAATTTACAGCTTCAGGGTAAGTAGCAGTGAAATCAACAGCTACAGTTGCTCCTAAGCTTGGTCCAACTAAAATCATTGGTCGTTTAATATATGTTTTCCAAAGCTGAAATTCAAATCAAAGCACACAGATTAACCAAGAGGAAAAATCAATATTGTACTAACCACATAATTGTATTTGTCGGCAGTACACTATTAAACTGTCGATATTCCTCTGTTTTCTTTTAAAGTACTGACCTCGAATAGATGATGTCGCTTAGATGCTGCATCACATGGTGGAAGTTTTTCTACAATATTCATACATAAGTGAGTTCTTGAATTAGAAAAAAAAGTAGTGAGTTATTTTTTGGACATATGATACTGAGTTCTTGGAACTGTAAGAAAAAAAATTTGTGAGTACTTTTTTTTATTTATTTATTTTAAATAATGAGTACTTGAAATTGAAAACAAAATAAAATAGTGAGTTCAATAAATTGTAAAAGAAGTAATCACGAATTCGTATACTCTAAAACGATTTCTCAAGAATATAATAATTTTTGTAAAAGTAAGTTGTGTGTAAATCTTACGTAGATCGGAGAAGCCCCAACCAAGAACATCAATAGCCCAAGTCTCGAGACAAGCTTGCTCAAGCAGAGGATACGCACGTCTCCATTCAAGACACGAACTAAGCCAAAAAAAAAAAAAATCTCAGTAACGTTCAGACACAGTAAGTGAGCTCATGGAATTGTCTTTATCTTGTTGGCAAACAAACCTGTCAAAACAATGGAGAAGAACGACAGGACTTTTGTCGGGTAATTGAACAATTGGTTTGATACAGCTACTCATTACACAGCCTCTAAAGTTTCCCATCTGGAAACACATTTTCTATTTTTATTTCCCAAAATCGGGAAACTAACGAAAATCGAGAGGAGATGTAGAAACCTGAAGAGGAACAGGAATCCGTACAATCCTTTGAGCCAGAGTTCTTGCGAATGGATCTTTTATATCTTTTACCTCCTTTGGAAGAAATGTTGGAAACCCATCTCCATTCGCTGTTATCTGCCGCTGCCGCTGCCGCTCGAATATATTCGATGGAGGCCGTGGAGAGACCATTTTCAAGCTACACATCATTTCTCTCCCTCGAGCTCTGATTGTAGTGTATTGAGTGCTTCTTCTTGAAGCCCTTCTTCTTAAGCTTTTTTAGCTGAATATGGAACTACTGGATTATTTGTGACATTGAAGATAGTAACTAGAAATGGAAAAGATAGTTATGTTAGAAATCGGACCATTTTCATGGAGTTTAAATTGAAATGCAACTACCCAAATTCGTATTTTACGTAAGGCAACAAAAACTCGTATTTTACTGTACTTTTTGTTTTCTTGTTTTCATTGATGGATCTTTAATTGCAATTATTAACTTATTTTTTGTACTTTTCTTTTAGAAATGACCACACAATTTCTTCTGACATCTTTACATGCTTTCTTGTTTTGAATGCTTGAAGACAAAAGCAAAACTCAACATTCACCAAGAAAATTCATACTCCGTCTATAATATCTTTCAAACTGTAAATAACAAAATCATTTTAGTGGGAAGGAGTGGAATAGCTCAAAGGTCAATATCCTCCATGTCATCCTAGCCCACATGTGACCATGTGTGTCCGACACTTTCATGTGAGTCGAAAATTATATAGGGTCATTAGTTTAATGGCAAATAAAAGGTATGTTAAATGCCTAGACTCAAACACAAAATCTAGGGGAAGATCACATAAAAAACTATATGAGTGTCACTCAGTGGCATTTTAAACTTTGAAATTTTTCACTAACACTTTTAACTTTTAAAATGACATTCGTATCACAAAAACCTCCAAAGTAAAAAAATTGATTTGTTCTACAATTAAAAAGATGATATGTCGGATTTTTCGAAAATAATTATTTAATTAATAAAGTAAACAAAAATCAAATAAAAATTCAGAAATTAAATAAAAAAATTAATTTAAAGTTCATAAAATTAAAAATAAAATAAATACAGAAAACTTAATAAAATTCATAAATTTCAAAAATAGAAAATAAAAAAATTCAAAACAGTTTTTTTTTAATTACAAGATTTTTTTAAATGTCATTAGTGACAATAAAAATTTCAAATATATCACTAAAGACGATGATGGTTTCTCACATAACTAGGCATGGGCATCCTGGTCCTCGGATCGGGTTCGGGTCGGGTCTTGTCGGATCCGGGTCCTAGAAATTTAGACCCATTTAGGCACCCATAATTTTTCGGGTCGGGTCCGGGTCGGTTCGGGTCTATAATTAAAATATCCACAATTTTTGGATTCGTGTCGGGTCCGGGTCGAATTCGGGTATTTAGGATATAAAAAGAAAATGAAATACTCAAATTCCATCGAATTTAGTCAAAATTTATCATATATATCTAAAATTTTACAAAATAACTTAAAATAAACTATTAATAGTTAAAATAGAACATTTTTAATTCTATATTTTACATTTCAAATTTCATGTTACTTCAAAATGTTACAAAATAATGACAAAGATTGTTAATAAAAAGATATTTTAAAGTTTTTAAGTCGGGTTTGAATCGGTTCTTATCGGGTCGGGTCTATTCGGGTCGGGTTCTTATCGGGTCGGGTCTATTCGGGTCGGGTTCTTTTCGGGTTCGGGTCTATTCGGGTCGGTTCTTTTCGGGCCTGGATCCATTCGGGTAGAAGAATTTTGGATCCAAGGTACTTGTAAATTTTCGGTTCGGTTTCGGATCGGATATTTTCGGGTCGCTTCCGATTTGGGTTTTCGGGTCCAGGTTAAAATACCCAGACCTACACATAACCATTAACAATGACGGTTTTTGGTATATCTCCAATGATAATTTCTGACATCATCTTGAAAATGACGGTATTTCATTTTCAACAACGATGTTGAAAACTATCATTATCATCGCCATTAGTGATATATTTGAAATTGTTATTGTCAACGATGATATGACATTTAAAGAAAATCTTGTAACTAAAAAAAATTATTTGAATTTTTGAGTTTTCCAATTTTTTTTTGAAATTTATAAATTTTTATTTAGTTTTTGCAGTTTATGATAGCAAAATGTTCGGTGTCATTACCACATGTCAAAATTTAGTTATTTATAGAATGTTAGGTCCATCTATTCTAGAAAGTAAATTGTGAGATCTAAAACTTAAAACATTTGATATTTCTTATAAATTAAGCATAAACAAACTAATTCGTTAATTATTTCTCCCTCTAAAAGATTGAAAACAAAAACTCTTGCTTGTTAAAGAATAAGATACAGGAAAGTACAACACATGCAAACCCTTTTTTAAAAAAAATGTTTAATAATTTCAATTAAGGTAAGATACAGAACACATGCAAA
The DNA here is from genome assembly GCA_018703725.1 of Brassica juncea. NCBI lineage: Eukaryota > Viridiplantae > Streptophyta > Magnoliopsida > Brassicales > Brassicaceae > Brassica > Brassica juncea. The sequence goes on along the minus strand of CM031935.1, from coordinate 42,647,326 downwards.
CTTACTTCAAATAAATTTCTACGTCTTGCCACTTTTAGGACCAGCAGTTGATAAATTGATAATACTACGTTTAAGATGTATATGCCTCTAAACTGTAGTCTTTAGGGAGACTAAAAAATAAGTCTTTAGGGAGTACAATCACGTATCTTTAGAGTTTGAAAATTTGTTACTAATATTTAAAAAATCTACAAAAAGGAGATATCATTTTAGTTTTAATACATAAATTGTTCATTTTATTAACGTTGTTTAACTATGTTATTCTAAATTATGAAAAATATTACATCGACGATTCTAAATGCGCAAATTATATTTACCTTCTTATGGCTCACACCTCACTGCACCACCCTGAAGTGCTCTACGAAATCCACGCTCGGCATTACTATTTGTACCATGTTGAAAATCTTTTATAAGTGACAACATTAATGATGTTTTAGTGAAATCTCTTGAGTAAAAGGGTTTCCATTCCATTTTATGGGGAAAAGTGCCAATTTAGACCTCAACTATTTCGATCGTGCCAAATACGACCTGAACAAATGATCAGTGCTAAATACGACCTCAACTTGATTATAATTCATAAATACTACCCAAACTTTTTAAAACGTGTCTAAATCTACATTGACTATAATCAATGTTTTTAAATCTAATCCAAACACTATATCGAACCACTTTTAGAGTCACCCAGTCATGGATCAACCACAGATGAACTATGGATCAATAAATTAATTAATTTTATTATAAAATAATATATTAGCTCTAAAAATAAATATATAAAAACTAAAATTGAGTATTTTCTAAATGTTTTTCTAAAATAAAATTATAGTTTGGATATGTATATATTTTATGTTTAAAAATACTTCAATTTAGTTTCTATATTTTTTATTTCACATACAAAATATAAAAATATAGTTTAGACTATTTCAATTTATGGTAACAAGTTAAGAGTTATGACATATACCAAAACTATCAAAACTTATAATTTATAGATATTTAAATGTCTAATATGAATAACAAAATTAAACTTCAAATTTAAAATAAACAAAAAATGCAAAAATATAATGAAAATGCAAAGCGATGAAAAGAAAGAGACACACAGTCGGCAAAGGTCAGCAGAGGAAGACGATAACAAAACTAAAAATCTAACTTTTAATTGAAAATTTAGAATATAAAACAAATTCTAAAAACAAAAAAAAAAACAGAAAAAAGTTATCTACTGGTTCAACCAGTGGTTCAACCGGCAATAAAGTTCTAACAAAACTTTAGAAATTAAAAAAAAAAGTTATCTAATAGTAATTTTTTATATGTCATAACTCTTAACTTGTTACAATAAATTAAAATAATCTAAACTCTATTTTTATATTTTGTATGTGAAATAAAAATAAACTTTAGAAATTAATATAGTTTAGACTATTTCAATTAAATGTATATATCATAACTCTTAACTTGTTAAAATAAATTGAAATAGTCTAAACTATATTTTTATATTTTGTATGTGAAAAAAATAGAAACTAAATTTAAGTATTTTAAACATAAAATATATTCATATCCAAACTATTGTTTTATGTAAAAAAACATTTAGAAAATACTCAACTTTAGTTTTTATATATTCATTTTTATAGCTAATATATTATTTTATAATAAAATTAATTAATTTATTAACTCGTAGTTCATCCGCGATTGATCCATGACCGCGTGACTCTGAAAGTGGTCCGGTTCAGTGTTCGGGTCGGATTTAAAAACATTAGTTATAATCAATGTAGATTTAGACACATTTAAAAAAATTCGGATAGTATTTCTAAATTATAATTAAGTTGAGGTCGTATTTGGCACTGACCATTTGTTCAGGTAGTATTTGGCACGATCGAAATAGTTGAGGTCTAAATTGGCACTTTTCCCCCATTTTATGTTCTGTTTTCAATTACCTTTGGGAAAAAAAGAATGGGAATAAAAAAACCATAGTTGGCATTTACATATATATTAAAGAAACAAAAAAAATTCTGATGAAAACCATATGTTTATTTTATTGAGAAATTTGGAAAAAATAACAAAACAAATAAAAAAATGAAAGAAACACTCATATCAGTTATTAATATTATGGGGAAATTTCACTTTTACGACATTGCTGGTATTATTATTCATATTTATTTTCATTAAAGGCACATTTTCGTAAGTAATCTTCATTGAAGAGCCAGAAGACTTTTATATCCTTGCATTATAGATACATAAATATAAATAATTATTTAAATAAATAATAATAATAAACAAAAAAATATTAAAAAATAAATTCTTTTTTATAGTTTTTGAATTATACCTTTCAAATTCGAACCTTTTTATAAATTTATTTTTTGGAATTTTTTATTTTTATTTTGGAAACTTTCTTTTCGAAATTCGAAAATTCCTTTTTAATTTACTTTTTAAAACTTAGGTATTTATTTATATATTTATTAAAATCCTCAACCATCTATTCCAAAATTCACTCCTCAACTCTAAACTTTAAATTTAGATTAGTTAACCCTAAAGTTATTGAGGATATTTACCTCTTTAAAAATTAAGGTAAATGTGGTTCAAGAAAACATGAAAAATGGTACAAGAAATTGGTAGTTTTGGCAATTTCTCTAATATTATTGATCTAAAACTTGTTAAAATATGTTATACCAAAAACAGATTTCATATTTTACACAAAATAGCATAGTAGAATTCTATTCCACAGTATATTAGGCAATATATATATACGTTAATTAGAATTATCAATCTAACTTTTGTGCCATATTATAATTACCAGAAATATGATTTCTGCTAATCTCCAGATCATCTGAATTTTCGTGGATAGCATCTTCTACAGTTTACGTATTATTCTGAAATTATCTGAATACGCAATAAAGAGACAATTCATAAAACTACGCTTGATAGAATATTTTTTTTTAAAAAAAATATAAATATATTATCAGTTGTTGACAAATATATATATATTAGAGAAATTCCCATGGATAGTCTTTTTAGTTTGTTTTCACAAAAACAGTTTTTCAAGGAGGAAAGAAAAGATTTTATTAAAAGGTAAAATATGTATTTATACCACTAGGGTTAAATTAATCTAAACTTAGAATTTAGAGTTAAAGTATGAATTTTGGGGATGGAGTTTCAAATTTCAAAAAATAAATATAAAATTTTAAAAATAAAAAGGGCTATTTTGATCGTTTTATTTTTTGAGAACTATTTTTGTGACAATTTTTTTTAAAGCAATTTCAAAAAATTTATATCTATATATTATCATTAATCATCCCCGAAGGGGCATATCCACGTTTTACAATTCCGGCGAGCTGGATAAACATCCGATCTAGGTTATATGCAATTCAGCTACACTAAATTACAGATCTAAAACAGAACAAAGAGGATTAGAGTGAGGGGAAAGAAGCTTCAGATCCAGAGGTCGAGACGTCACCGGACCAGAGCTTCTAAATCCAGTGCCAGTTCCGTCACCAATTACAATCAATGAGGCCATTGGCGAAGGCGTCCTGTGGCTCAAACACGCCATTTTCGTGGAAGAGACGACTTCTAATCCTAGCCGCCGCGACCTGTACCAGTTTAGCTTCTTCACAAGTCCGAGACACGGCAAGTGCCTCGGCTCTCAAGGTGTAGAAGAGAGATTCCAGGACATTGAGAGACAAACAATCGGGAACCTGCCATCCCAAAAGAAAGACAGCTGTCCCGAAATCTACAGAACCGTCAATGGCTTACATGAGATTTCTGGAGGGTTCTTCGTCGTCTTCAAACAAAGATCACCGTTGTACTACCTTTGAACCACCAGAGAGGTGGAGCTCTCAATAGGGGTTAGCCGCATATGCTTTAAGATTTAATACCTTCAAATATGTTTTCGAAAATATGTAGCTTTAGTTTTACTTTTACCACTAGAGCTGTGGAGCTGATTATCTCCGTTCTTTAGTTTTATTTATTTTTAAATCATTAAATTTAACCAATCATGAAGTAGTTTTATTATCTAATCTATTAAAAGGGAAGTACATTTAATACTTAAGCCTATTTTTTCCACAAAAATTACAATAGCATGCCACTGATCAAAACACAGAGTTTTACTAATTGCTATCCCATTAATTTTTTTAACCAATAAAATCGTGGTTTTCGTTGCTTAATAATTCCGTCCGATATACACTCGAATTAATTCTGTTTAACCATCACCTGCCTTATATAATTCAAAACCAATACTCATTCTAAACCAAATAAATCGTCACTATCTTTTCTAAACCATTTCATCCAGTACAGAATCTGATTAATTATGTGGAACCATCACCTATCTTATATTATTCGAAACCAAATTCTCATGTAAACTTATGACCAGACGAAAACCAATAATCATGTAAAGCTGTAATCAAATGATTGATAGAAGATGTCACGTAAACCTATAACCTATAACCAAACCATTTATATAACCAAACCAATAATAAATGTAAACCTATAACCAAACGGTTGATTGATTATAAACCAATAATCATGTAAACATATATCAAAATACCATTGATCATAATTCCATTGAGTTCATGTTTCTTCATAGCAAAACAAGGTTTGTCTGCCGATCATATTGTATACCTAATTAGTTTTTTTTTTGACATTTTAATCTGATCAAGGCATAGTTTATCGATTTTGTGGTTTACCAAATTTATAATTTCTTTTAAATACAGAATTATGTTAGTTAGTATATTATGGATATTCATGAGTATGAGTGTTTTGATCCACACAATATCGAAACTAAATAATATATTTCCTTCCAAAACTCGGTTCTAATCAAATAATCATTTCCCCGCAAAAAACATTAACTGCATAAAAATCATGACACAATATTCTTCAAATCGAAAACAAAACAACATCCAAAGATTTTGTTTCCTATTTCTTCCCCGTCAATACAATCAAAACAGGTATCTATTAATTAGCACAATCAACATATTATTTTATTTAAACTTGCAAAACATGTATTCCTTATCTGTAGATAGTATATTCGAGTTTTAATTATTGTATAATTAAAAGGAATGTGTATATTCTGTTTTGATTTAACAATCAAAACTACCAAAAGATTATGATTTATCCTATTAAACCTACCATTCCCAATGCCAAGTATATATATATATGTCCTCTATATACTACTTGAGAAAAATAAGTTACGAAACCCATAAAAAAAGAAAAATGTCTAAGCTTACCACTTTTTTCCCTCTCACCAAACTATGACCTTACAAAGACAACTGGCGTCATGGAAGCAAAAAACGTCTTCTGGAGGGGAGTCATTCCAGATGATTTTGCTGATGAATGGGTAAAGTTTTCTTTATAGCTCTGTACCAATCATTATACTTATTTGTTTTACTTCATTCTAATATGAATGTTTTGTTTTTTTAGGGTAACAAAATTCAGGCTACTTGCAAACGAGCTCTCATGTACCGAGTTCAACGTGATTTGCTGAAAGGAGAATGAAGAGTTATTGAAAACTTCCACATAAAATCAGCTGGTTGTCAATATCGAGCTACAAACCATCCTAATATATTTATTAACAGCTGGTGGTCAAATCATTTTAGCCCAAACTCAGCTGGTGGTCAATATTATTTTTAGCCCAAACAAATATATTTATTAACAGTCCTAATTTGATCACGATATTGGGCTGCCTAAATTTTAAAGATTAGTATTCCATTTTTTATTTCTGATTTGTTATTTGCTTCACAAAATTCTCCTTTGTTATTTAAAAAAAGATCAATAAAATATAATCTTAAAATATTAAAAACACAAAATTTATAGTATATTTTAATAAAACACACACAATATAAACAAAATACTCTAATATTTTACACTGAATTGTTTAATTTACCAAGTAAAAGTAAAAAACGTAAAAAAGAAAAAAAAATACAAGTAATAGTCTAAAATTGGACACTAAACAAAATGAACAAGATACACTAAATATCAGAACTCATTAACCTATGAAACATTAACATGAATGATTGTTACAGCTAACAAAAACATCAAATTATGAAGAATATACACCCGCGCGGGGGCGCGGATCAAAAGCTAGTTAAGAAGTTAAAACTTACATCAAGTTTTTATTAATTTTACCAATCATACTTTGGTTTTATTTTTAAAACTACGGTAAAAGAATAAAGCAAATTTTTTCTTCTGTATTTTAGGTAAAGAACCTACATCTTTCTTTTATAGACTATACAATCTGTAAAGTGAAAAAAAAACTATATATAATATCAAATAAATTAGATAATTATAATAATAAAACATCTATAAATATTTTAATTTGATTTTGGGCATTTTTTAAATTATGAAAATATTTTAGATAACTTTAATATTATCTATATATTACATTTTAAATAACATTAAACTTTGATAGTTTATAAAAAATGTCAATATAAATTATTTTGATTGATAAAAATAATTATTTTATATATAATTACATATTTAAAATATTTTATTTTAAAATATCTACAGCCTATAGTTTACAACTCCAACCAATTTAACTACAACAAAAATTTGCAAAAAAGTATGCGGTAACATCTTTACAATTACAATCAACTTACCTACAACTTAACTTTTACAGCTAAATTTTTACAGCTACAGTCGGACCAATCATCACCATTACCTTGTTTTATCCGTGGTAAAAATGTAATATATGGAATTTCATGACCAAATCTCCGAAAATCTGAAAGATGGTTACCAAATATTCAGAAAATATTTGAAAACCTTGTTTATTTCCTTTTCTACATCAAAATTTAAATTCAACAAATGTTTAATATACTGACCTAGCCCCTATGTTTGTATTTTGTATCATCTAGTTTGTATTTTGTATCATCTATCTTATCAAAATAAACTAAGTCTCAATGCCACTGAAATATTGACTACATCTTATTTACGTCTCAATGCCACTGAAATATTAACTAAGTCTGACTTAAGATTTACTATTTTACTAGGTTAAGATATGCGCCTTGCGCAGGATAAACATTGTACAGATCAATTATATTTACAGATTATTATTTATTTTACTTTTTACATATTATAAAATAATAAAATAAAATACTTATATTAAATAATTAAAATTTTAGTAAATATTATGTATATAATTAAATTGGCGTGAGCATATAAATCAAAAAAACCACTTTTTTTTTTTATTTTCAGTCACTTTATGGTACATAAATCAAAATAAATTATCTATTTTATATGGTATATAATAAAATTTATATGATATTCACATATACGTAGCATATTTTTAATATGATTATCTATTAAATAAGGTTTCATACTCATATTATTTTATAACCATTTGCTTCTTTTTAAAACCATTGTTAACAAAATTTTCAATGTCGGACTTTTAATTATTTTAATTATAATGATTTTTAAAAATTCAATGAAAATTTTGAAATTAATATATGTATTTTCAATAGTTGTTCAGTACAAATTTTAAAATTAAAATATTATGTATTTATATAGTAGTTTAATTAAAGAAATATTAAAATAAATAAATATATATATGAATCTGAAGATCTTTAAACAAAATTTCTGTTCATATGGTCCTATAATTATTTTTATATTTTTTTAACAAAAAAAATTTAGAGTCAATCGGGTGAAAACCCAAAAAGAAGTTGTAAATTAGGTGAATACTAATAGTTTGGACATCACTGTAACATAAAGAGATATGAAATTACGCATGAATCCCTACACTATAGTTTTGGTGTGGAAGAGGGGGGGGGGGTAGTAAGCTCTATTTACTAAATCACAAAAGTACTTTCTTTCAAGATATTTACTCTCTCTCTTCCTACTAAAACATACTAATTTCCATGAGAGCTTGCCACCACATGTTCTCTCTTCTTTTATGTTATATTTTGCTACGATGTTGTTCATAGACTGATTAGTTTTTTGTTCTGGTTGTATTCGGCTATAGGTCCGAGTGTTTCTTTTTTCTATCTAACCTTTGCTCGTTATTCACTTCATCTTCTTTAGATTTAAGAAGCAAAATCTGATAAGAATGTTCTTGATGCTTTATGTTAGGGTGAAATTTAGTTTGTTTCTTCTCTCTCTTTCTATTTTTTTTTTAATTTTCTTTTTGGGCAGATGGAAAGGTAAATCCACCCCTGGCATGGTGAGTGGAGATTGAATGGTGAGGAAGAATGGATTTCATTCTTGAGTCAACTGATTTTGGATTTGGGGTTATAATACAAGAGAAGTAGAGTTTTAAATCGTTTATTGGAGACATCATTAATTTTAATTTTAATTTTTTTGTGAAAAGAGGAATCACTATTTTGTGGAAGAAGAACATCGATTATTCTCACATACTGGCTAAATGAGTTCAAAGCCAAATTCAATTAACGTTCAACTAATTAGGGAGTCAAGAGTGATATTTTTAATTAAAAAAAACACAAATATACGGCTATTTTATTTGTTAGTTGTATATTATAGCGTCTCCAATTCAATATAATACAGACGCATCTTGGCTTAACTTCACATAAATTAGATATGTTTTAGTATTGAGTAGCTAGCTACTCTCATCAAATAGTTAAACTGCAATTTCAAATTTACATTGCTAACATATTAATTAACTGTGAATATAATAAAATACCAACCTACTCTCATACATTGGCGTGTACCAAGTAAAATAATATGTACGAATATAACAATATGTTACATGGTTAATATGTAGATATACTTTCATAAAAGAGAATATGTATATACGGGAATAATTGGCCTGCTAACAATAAATATAACCATGTTCTTCGGGTACAATTAGCCGGCTAACACATTATTGATGATGTACAATATCTACCATAGAAGCTAATTATCATCATATCATGTAAAATTAGCTAAGGGTGCGTTAACAAGTTTTCAAAAAAGCCACAATTCAAGTTGGACATAACTAGCAGAAGAGACCAATTCTTACATTGTCTTTTCCAGCTACATTTGCATCCGCAGAGTCGGATTAAATTAATGTTCAACTCATTAGGGAGTCAAGAGTATATTCTTAATTAAAAAAACAAAACAAATATACGGCTATTTTATTTGTTATATGTATATTAAAGTGTCCCCAATTTCATTATCAATATAGTACAACCGCATGTCGGCTAACTACAAATTTACGTTGCTAACATAACCGAGTTCTTTCTTCATATTGAATTTGAATGTTAGCTCCAATGGAAACATAACAGAGTTCTTTCAAATCCTTTTCCTCATAGATCATGACAGCAAGTCTTTGAGCCTCATTTCTAAGCCCAACCGTCGTTATGCATTTACATATTCGTCTCCTTCTCAGTGTCAGTTTTTTTCTTTAGCATTTTAAGAACGGAAACAACAATTACTTATTTTCACATACCAAAAAACTCAACCTAGTACAGTTGGTCGTTGATATATGCTTCTTCGTCCTCTTTTTGTTTATTTGTTTTTAAAATATCCGGCAATTAAGACCAGTGACGATTGAAAATGCAGCCAAAGAATATCTGACTGGGTTGCCTGCAAATAGAAACCAGCTTCATGCTTTTTGTCAACCAACCTTTAACTGTTTCGGAATAATGAAGCCCCGAAATCTTTCGGGAAAATAAGTTTGTAGTAATCGATACTCCTAATAGCCGCAAGCTCTTCACCTGAAGCAAATATTCTCCCCAGCAGTAGTCTGGGATGCAATTCGCCTTCTATTTCCATATCTGGAGAAAAATAGATCTGGGTACTGAAAGATCTATTTAAAAATGATTATTAGACTATATTTGAAAAAATGAAAAATGGAACACAATCCGAATATTTGAATATAATTGTGTTTATGGAATATGAGATTCAGAAGAGAGGTTACCTTATTTGATAATTCCTTTATACTTCAGACTTAAGAAAGAAACAAAATAAAAACTTGCATTCCAAAAAAGAGAAAAAATGCTTTTCTTATCAGGGCTTTTACAGAGAAATACATGAAGATTAGAGTCTGGGAAATAGAACAGATGAAGGTGGACTTACTAAGTTTGAGATTTGGAATAGAAAAATTTAGAATACTTGTTTGGGTGTATGTGTAGGTGCCACTAGTGAAATAAGATTACACGTGGGATTCGACAACGTCAAAAATTTTGTAAACAAAGTATATATGATATATTGAAGATTTGGTAGAGAATAGGCAATAGGGGTAAAATCGTATTAAAAAATAAGTAACAGTGTAAAACAGTGTAGTTGGGTATTTAGCTAAATAAGAGATAATGTGTGTATAGGAGGTGCAAATACTCAAAAATTTAACCCACTAATTAAAAATTGTGAGACTTTTAACTGTTTTAGTAATTTATAATCGTTTTTAAAAATTTTAAATATAACATATACTGAAAAATCTCAATTTTTATTATATGATTAATATGATTGACTAATTTATTTTAATAATATTAAATTAAACAAAAAGATAGATGATACAAAAATTATTATCAAATATTCATTATTCAAAATCGTAAATTTTCATATATATCTTGATTATATTTTGTAATTCAATAGATTCTATCAAAGGAAAGAAAGAAGAATATTTTTTGGTTAATTAACAATTAATTTTATGATTGTTTAATGAGACTGTAATATATATTTAGATGGACTAACCTATTTCTTTTAGGAATCTAAGATTTAATAAGCTGATGACATAGGTTATAGTTCAAAGGTTGCAATGGAAAAAATTTCAGCTTCAAAAATCTTTTTAAAAAAACTGAAGAAATAAAATACTATTAGAGCAAAAAAAAAAATGAAATAAAAATGGAAAATGAAATACTGTTCGAGATGGTCAGAACCATGTGCTTATTACATAAATACAATGCATTTATTTAATTACTCAAGACGAACTTGATACCACTGAACAGAACCTACTTCTCCATAAACCTCTAGTTCACAAACAGCTTTAACCAAGAAATCAACGGCTTCGTCGAGGCTATCAAACCTAGCCAGGTCCGGTGGCAATGATTCTATTGGCCAGTTCTCAAGCCAGCCTTTGAGCTTAGCCTTGAGTTCCTCTTCTGACACAAACTGTTCATCTTGTCCTGCCTCTAACAGTACGTACGTATCCGAGTTCGAATGCACTCTTCTCCTCCTTATTGCACAAACCTAAGAGTTATATTCACATCCTATTATTTAAGCTGAAATCTTTATCAAGATCTTTTCAAAAAAAATTCTCTATGCAACTAATGAAATTAGCTATCATATGGCATCGCTAAAAAGTTATGGAATCATAGAAATTAGAAATTAGAAATTAAAAATTCTAAAATTCAAATGACAAACCGAAAAAGTCTTCTTGTTTTTTTGGTTCTAAACCATAAAATGTCCTGAATTTAATAAATCAACGATCCGGTAAATTGAAATAATTGGTAAAGTTCTGTTTAATAGCCTAAACATTCTGGTTTTACAATGAAACTCATACATGTATATATAATTCTCTGAAAATTTAACAACTTTTTTTATTATCAAAATTCAGTTTATCAACACTTACAGTTAAATGGTTTTTGCTCTTTCTTGAAGTCATAATGCCCAACACTGGACAACTTATGGGATCATGAAAATGGTTTGTCGAGTTTGCAGGAAGAGAACCCGTTACTTGGAATTTTTCAATCCAAGGCCACTGGTTTTGTCGAGCTGAGAGCAAATTAAAAAAAAAAACAGGCAAGTTGAAAAATCAATTCATCAGGGTGAGAAAACAAAAGTCTAGTTGAAGAAGAAAAGTATTACGAGCTTACAATTGAAGAGATCTCCACTGTGAAAAAACTGTTTCTGCAGAGAAATCTCCATTTTTGATTTCTTGGCAAAAATAATTTCTTGGCAAAAATACTTCAATACTCTTTTGTATTGTAGTAGGAGCAATATAAGCTTCTTGTAGATAAGATGATATAACGAGTAGCATACACCAACAATTTTTTCTTATAGTTTCTACTGAAATCTATATATTAATGGGCCGTTGATGACCTAAATTGGCCCAATTATAGTTATGCCGAATAATTGTTTTGCCATAATTAGTTTTTATCCCAAAAAATTAGACCATGTTAGTTTTATCAATTCCCGTGCTCTGTATCTGCTCGGATTCGGACCAGACCTTTCGAGTTTAGCTTCTTTGGCCCCATTCGAATATTATTTTATTACGGGTTAGGTCAATAATATTTTGGATTTTGATATATTTATAACTCATGACAAAATTCATTCATACTCTTACTTATTTTGGATTGATTGTGTTACTTCGGTTTGAGTTTAGGTATTCTTTAAATAACATATCAAATAAACATGAAATTAAATATTTGAGTTATTTATTTTAAATTTTAATATTTTTAGATATTATATCAAAATAAATATTTAATTATGTATTTGAAATAATTATTTTAATTCAAAAAACTTATTTAGAATACTAAGTTGATTGGGGTTTCCGGATAACTCGTTTGAGTTCGCTTATTTCAGATTCAGATACATTTTTAACATATATACTAGATTTTGATCCGCGCTTGGAAATCACAGATTTGTTTACGAAATTAAATAATTTTTAATAAATTTCTATATAAAATAATGTATAGGTTCGGATACATTAATTGAGAATCATGAACTAAATTGTACCAAACAAAAAAAATGAAACCAAAATTGAACTGAATTTCATAAATAACCGAACATATCATATATCATTGGAACCGAATAATTGAAACCAAACTGAGAACCAAATGGGCACCTAAATTTTTAAAATACAAATTATATTTTTACAAATATTAAATAAGGAATGTTTTTATATCCGTTTATTGTTATATATGATCAGACAAATATTAACTAATAAAGATATAAGCAATGTTCTTATATTCGATCCGGACCTGCAGCCGAACCGGTAAATTCGATGACCATATAAAATCAGAAATGAAAAAGAAGACTCTTTCAGCGTTGATTAGTAATAAGGTTAACATATGTATTTTGCTTATTCTGGTTCATCCGTGTATCTAATAGGAGCTGTAACTTAACTATTACTCCCTTCATTCCTAAAAGATCCATATTTTTATGATTTTCACACTTATTAAGAAAATATATCAAATTTTAGTTACCAATATATTATTTTCCGTAATCAATTATTTTCCACAAATTTTCACCAATAGAATTTTAATAAATGCAATTATCTTCTTTTTAAGTTTACAATTTACATTTAATTTATACATTGAAAATATGAAAAATGCTTCTTTTTGAAACAATTTTTTTTTAAAACATGGATCTTTTTGGAACAGAGGGAGTATGTGTTAAGAATAATGACCAATTACGAAATAAAATAAGAAGTAGTAATCAATTTAATTTATGTAAGGGTCCCAAAAATTATGTTGCTATAGCCTATAATAAAGGTTACTTATATTATTTGGTTAGTTATAATAAATTAGATTAAAAATGTATAGGTCCAACAACCTTGTTTAAGTATATTTTTTTTAGAATATTTCTCTTTTAATAGTATAGATACATTTAGATACATTTTAAGAGAAATTCATTGTGATAAACATAATGATAATACTATATATTCTGGCTATTAAAATAACTTGATAAATGAGAGTTATATCATCTAGTAGCTAAAGTATGAAAAAAAAAACATTGGGTGGCCCCTTTCGAACTAACATATATATGATGCTTTGTTACCAGATCATTTAACAAAAATATGAGTAGGAGTGTTAAGTTTGCAATTCCATATTCTAATATCATTTAGACTATTATGGATTGTCATATACCATTTATGGTATTAATTAAAACTTTTGAATCTCCTTTGAAAACGATTTGAGATAATCATGCACCCCAAACGTTTTGCATTGCTATTACAATTTGTTTTAAAACTTAGTCCAGCGTTACCTGCACAACCTGATTCCCACATTTTTGTTAAGACTTGACAATCCTTGATCCAGCCACCTATAACAGTTACCCGTATTGAGACCGAAGGCAGGATCATAATTGCATTTGAGCAGAAAGGTAATGGGTATGGTCCATCAGGTCTTCTGTGATGGTTGCCGATGGGCATTGTTTGTTATAGTGATTTGAGCTTATTAATGCCATTCATTCTTCAACGTCAGCAATTGCATAATCCACTGTTTCATGAAAATAAAATTTTTGCTTCCTGAATAACAAGAATTAATGTGTTTCAACCTTGTAGTTGCTTACAGCTTTTGATAGAATTTACAAGATAAAATATTTCAGTTTTGGCACTTTATTGATATTCCTTTTTTTTTGAGAATTTGATCCCCACATGGATGGTTCACAGGATTGAAAGGCAGGTGTTGACACAGAAATCAATGTACACGAGGAGACATAATAGTTACCGTCATATGTGTAGTATATCAATCAATCATGTTCTTGTATTTGAGAAAGATGGATCAATTTTACCTAAGTTTGATCGCCAGGAGGAAGAACTGATTGCATTACTTCCAAATTCCAATATTTATATGGTGCTGTGTTTAATAAACTGGTTTACACAAAATGCATTGGAAGTGGTCATATTCGCTGGCCATGGTGGATATACTTATTGGGCCATATTGGGCCGATGTATATGTTATATAGATCCGAGTATTGTATATGAGGTATATGATATACTTGTATATATGGCAGCAGCCAACATTAATTTATGAATAAGAAATATTGTTATACACTCTTGAACCTTTCTTGACATCGTATTAGAGCTCTAAACTTAAAACTACTATAAGGTTTGAACTCATCGATTCTGTATTTCCTCACTCCGCTGCGAGGATTGCTCATTGACAACACTGCTTTGAAGATATGGGTACACAATCAGCGTTTGCTACTACAAACAAGCCAGCACGTCAAACGATTTCTCCTTATGACCTAATTTTGGGTGATAATCCGGGCACTCTCATCTCAAAGCCATCACTGCGTGGAGCTAATTATGATGAGTGGTCCACCAACCTTCGATTGTATTTGAAGGCGAGGAATAAGTTTGGCTTTGCGGATGGTACTATACCGCAGCCTAACGAAGATTCGGAAGATTATGAGGATTGAATTGCAAACAACGCTCTTGTTGTCTCCTGGATGAAGCTGACTATTAGTGAGAACATATCGACATCCATGTCTCACATAGACGATTCTCATGAAATATGGACTCAAATCCAGAAACGGTTCGGAGTCAAGAACGGACAACGCATACAACGACTCAAGACAGATCTGGCAAAATGAATCGCTATTGAGACTTACTACGGAAAGCTATCACAGCTGTGGAGAAGTTTGGCTGACTACCAAAAGGCCAAGACTATGGAAGAAGTAAGAAAAGAGCGTGAGGAAGATAAACTACATCAATTTCTCATGGGACTGGATGAGACTTTGTATGGGGCAGTGAAATCATCATTGCTGTCTCGGGTTCCTCAACCAACACTTGAAGAAGCCTACAATACATTGATCCAAGATGAAGAATCAAAATATTTGGGAGTTTTCATGAAGAGAATTAATGCAGTGAGTTTTGCGGTTCAAACCAACTCACGATCTCGCTCCCTCAATGATACAAGAGGGTCATACGAAAACAGAGTGTGCTCCAACTGCGGACAAAAGGAACACACCCCTGAGAATTGTTTCCGGCTGATTGAGTATCCAGAGTGGTGATACGTGCTCAAATTACCCTAGGAGCAATTTTACTCTCTCAAATAAGAGGTCAGTTGTAGTACTTAGGGATTGAATCCACAAGGATCTAGAGAACCAAATAGATCTAATCAGAGTGATTAAGCTAGGTTGATTATGATTAAACTTAAATAGCAGGTTTTGAGCAAGGTAGTTGCTTGATTAGTTTGATTGAGGTTTAGACAATAAATGGAAAGTAGCTAGACTTAGGGTTTCTATTCAGGTAATCAAGATTATAATCCTATAGATGTCTAACAGTTGTTTGCATGATATTATAGAGCTCAACTTCATAAGAACAAATCGATCAGCTTTCGCCTTCTAGATTCGTCTATTGACTAGATCTAATGATCTTACCAATCGGCTTGATCAATTAGAAAGTGTCGATCGATTATTCTAGAGGAATATCGATTGATATACCTTTTTCACCGTCGATCGATTATTCTATAGGAATATCGATCGACACGCTCTAGCAAGCTTTGAGTTCGGGTTGAATGAATGCTCACTATGGATTCCTAGATCATCTTCCGCTTTTCTCTAGAAATCCTAGCTCAATTAGGATAAGTTCAGGACAAGGTTAAGTGATAACTTATATCCTAGGACAAGGTTCTAGTTAGCTACTCTAGAACACAAACATTAAGAACATCCTAATGATGAATATCACAACTTAGAAATCTATAGTGGAGGATAATCCCTCATAAACTATTTGAACCCTAAATCTAACAATAGAACTACTCAGACATGGCTAAGCATTTCATAACAACAAGGTATAAAGAAAACTGCATAGATAGATAAATAGATAATAATGGAGTTCTAATCACAAATCTCTCTGGATCTTCTCTCTAACTCTAGAAATCCCTAAAACCTTTAGCTGTGTAAGATAATATACTAGCAAAGCTCTCCCTCTTTAACACTTAGAAAAACTATAAATATTAGGTTAAAAACCCGTCAGGGACAATCTTGTAGTTTGGTGAAGTCTTGGACTTTAAGTCGGCTGTCTTCTGGTCGAGTCATCGTCGATCGATGTCACAGGATGTGCATCGATTGATTATTATCTTCAATCGTAGACCTTTCTTCGATATCGATCGATGGCACAGAGTGTGCATCGATCGATTATTGATGTCGACCTCCGGTCTAGTTTGATGGTCAGCTCGGGTGAAATCTCTCTTATGCTCCAAAATATTCTAAAAACATCACTTTGTTCCAAAATACTCCTAAACCTGAAAACATACCTAATAGACTCCAAAGCATAATAATTGTATCTTAAAACACCTATATACCATTGGTAAAAGTGGGTCAAATCCATGGTATATCAACTCCTCCAGAAGTACCCTTTTGCTTGTCCTCAAGCAAAACAAACAAACAGTCTCTCTGAAAGAGATTTGAAAACAGCAGGGACTCACAAAATATTTAAATCTAGAATCATCACCTTTACAATGTTGCAAGCCACATCAAATATATCATAACTTTAGAGGCATTTTATATACCATACCCTAGATTAGCAACCAAATTTATCTCGCCATCAACTTAGCAAATCCTGTCTGACTAACCCATCTACTAACCTCATTTTTGCATAAAATAAATGTGTAGGCTTTACCTTGGGAGTATCGATCAAGGGACACATGGGTTCTTACTCAAGCAAGTATCTCAACACACATGTAGTCTTCTCTGATCCCTTTCTTCCCTCTTTTCTCTCTTCTCTGAATCCTTATAGTTTCAATTCCAATGAACATTGATATGTTCATCTTATTGACTTGTCTACTTTTGTAGCTTTTATTTTGACAAAGTGTAGCGAATAATGGGGTCACAAGTAATTTACCTATCCCTCGTTTCCATAATGTTTGATCATTCCTTTCAGAATTAGAATACTGGGGTCACATGAGACACGCCTACCCCTCTGCATCTTCCAGGAAATCATCTCAATCTCTTATATCTAGGATGCTTGAAGAGAGAGAGAGAGAGAAGGGAACCAGAAACACATAGACTTTTACCTTCCAGACTTGCAGGAGGAACCCGATCCAATGTATACTAAGTCCCAAGACAAGCAGTAAATTCAAATTAGGTTGGAGGTCAGCTTTGGTTCCTTCAAACATTCTCAGCAAGTATGGTCATAGTTAACAGGTGATCCACTTTAGTATTTCTAGTACATTCTGCAGTCAACAAATCTAAGAATTATGCTAGAGAGTGGTTAGACACTAAGTAAAGATTGATAAAGTTCATTTCCCCCTTCATGACTCAATAAAAAATTTGAAAACATGTAGTAAGATCAAAAGATAAAGTAATATCAGTAACCTTCCCCCCCACACTTAAATTATACATTGTCCTCAGTGTATATCCAGTCGGAGTTAAGGGAATAACATAAATCATAAGTACTGAATTGAACAAGTTAGATCGATATACATGACCAAAGTCCGTGTCGATCGATGGCACAAAGTGTCCGTCGATCATTGTTGCTGTGGCAGTGTCGATCAATGTCGACCTTGTTTCGTCGGTCGATTTCTTGGGCAATCGTCTACTCGGGTATTTTTTTTAAACCTGCAATAAAGATATAAAACTAAAATTAGTAACTATAAAGAATAAAACTAAGTAAAATTACCTAACAGTGGGTTGCCTCCCACTCAGCGCTTTGTTATAGTCATTTAGCTTGACTTTGGAGGTGTTTGGGCTAGTAAGGTGAAAAGCAGCTACTTGTTGAAAAACAAGTATCCACATTATCTCTTCTCATTTTGAACCATGTAGCAATGAAGCTTCTTGTGGCGTCATCTCCTCTGGTCCATCTCTCATTCATCTTTGCTGTTGCATTTGAGATGATTTGTAGCCTTTCTCCTAGATTTTCAATGCTGAATTGATGCCTCCCAAGCTTGTCATAAGCATATTCTGATAGTTCCTTCAGTTCTTCCTGCATTGAATCAAGCATGTACAGCTTATCCTTTATCAGCTTCTCTCGGTCTGATGCAGACTCGCGTCGATCGATGCTGATGTTGGTACATCGATCGGTGCTGGTTGAAACATGTCTATCGATTTGCAGGTTCTTCTGTCGATCGATGCTGATGTTTCAGGATGACTTGCAAGCTGTCTCTGAATTGCTTTGATTTTCTTCTGCATCCTCTCCGTTTGTGAGTTTAATCCACTGATTTTGTTGTTGAATGGGAAGTATATCTCATCATATCTCTTGTAAGATGCATCCTCTGCTCTTCCTAAAGCACTGTAGATATCTTCAACCATCTTATCCATCTCTGCTCTAGTATTAAGATATGCGGATTGAGCGTCGATCGATGGGCAGGGACGTATGTCGATCGATTTTGATCTCTCTGCCTGAAAATCGAGTTGCCTCTGAATGGTGTCGACTTCTTGTTGTAAAGCATCCAGTCGTGAAGCCAATCCATCCATGTTATCATGGAGCGGATAGTAGACTCCATCAAGCTTATAATCGAATGAATTCATCAAATCTTCTAGTAATGTAAGTCTGTCATCGATCGATGGTCTCTGTGTCGATCGATGATGATTCCTTCTGTTGAACCCATTCTTCTCGCGAAGCAGATCCAATTCCTTTTGCATCAACTAATTCCTCTTGATTAGCCAGTTGATGTTGTTGTTGAGTGGATGGTAGATGTCATTAAGCCTCTTGTTGAAGGCTTCTTCTTCCCATTATTGATCTCCCTTGATACCTGTGAACATCTCATCTTTGGTGGAAGTGCTCGATGGTGGATGCTGGTCGTTGATCGATGGCTGAGTGTTTTCGTCGATCGATGCTGGTGATATCACATCGGCCTCACGCTTTTTTTAATCCTGGCCAAATCTGTCTTCATATCTTCCATGCATGTACTCAACCAGTTGATGTAGTCATTTAGTGGGTGGTATACATTATCAAACCTAATCTTGAAATCATCTTCTGTCCTTCGTTGAGCTCCACAGATCCCAGATATCATCTCATTAATCTCATCCTTAGTGTAGATCTCTGGCACTAAACTGGTCTGTGTGAATGACTGGGCATGTTCTGGAAGACATATGTAAGAGCTCTCCTCCATTAAGGCTCTTCTCAGCAGATTTCTGATGTTTTCTTTTGAGACATTGATGATGTTCCCATCTACTCCTCTTGCATATCCAGGCTCATCTCTGTAGACACCATACTCATCTTTCTGTTCCCAGTAAAATTTCCTAATCCCATAACGGTAGGCTCTTTTCCAAACTCGGGACGTCTGTCGATCGATGCTTGGCCTGTCCTGTCAATCGACGGTCGAGTATGTGGTCGAAGGGTTGACTTGAAACCTTTGTCTTCTTTGCCGGCTAAATTAAAGAACTTGTTTGTAGCCTTCTGCTGGTGTTCTGGATTGTTGCGTTGTTGCATGAAGAGGTTGTCTGGTCTGTTGGCCATCTGAAGGATCTCTACAATATCTTCTCTGGATGCTTGTAGAATTCTTTCATCTATAGCTCGTGCATGACCATCTGGATCCCTGAAAATATCAAACTCATCTGGTGTTAGATATCAATAATCCATATGGTTCTGTTTACTAACCTCGGATCGTGGTTTGGGATGGATGTCGATCGATGTTGAAACAGAATTGTCGATCAATATTCTCTTGGCTCTGGCGATCGATTCTTTTTTCTCTATTTCGATTGCTGCACGTCTGTCTGCTTCACTAGTGCGACTGAAACGAGTTCCTTTGCCGCAGGCTTCTGCAAAAAGTGAATCTGTTTCTGCTCTTGCCTGATCTTCATGTTTGAGAGGGTGGAAGGTATATTCGATGTCCCTCTTGTCTTGCTCCTTGTAGTTGAAAAGTTTCTCTGTAGTGAAACTTTCATGCATCTCGACTGCTTCTATGGCGTATGATGTTTCCTCTACTGCAAAACTCTCTTTATAGGGATCATCTGCCCAACTGCCAATTGAGTAATTTCTTTTTGGCTCATTGTCGGTTTCCGTGTCGATCGATATGTTGTTGGTGATGTCGATCGACGCTCGTACATGTTCTGCCTGGTGATGATGGGTGTCGATCGACAGTGGAATGTCTCTGTCGATCGATGTTGCATTCCTAATTCCATTGGAATGGTGGAGAATCCTTTCTTCTTCTGCAAGAAGACCATAATACTCTGTAGCTCATTCCTCCTTGTAATCCTCATCATACTCCTCATCTCGAAACTCGGATGTGGTAGTGTTCACTGCAAAAGTCGGGTGATAACGATCGCTTTCCTAGCTATCAATTGAAAAATTCTCATCTGGGTAGTCGTTTTCCCAATGTGTCGAGTTACTGTCGATCGATTCTTTCCTAACGGTGTCGATCAATTCTTTGTGAAGAAGATCAATCGATTTTTCCATGCCATCGCCGATCGATTCTTCGTATTCATTTCATACTCGACTTCTAAATCATTCTCAACTCCACAGTAGCATGCTGCTATGAATCTCGGATCATCTCCAATCTCTATGCTGGGCACTTGTGTCTTGACAACTCGAACTGGATCACTGTAGATATTCGGATCTATGAGTGTCAGACACAACTGGTTAGTCTGCATGTTGCAAATTGCTCCTACAGTAGCCAAGAAAGCTCTCCCAAGTAATAGAGAAGTATTCCAGATCAGCTTGATATATCCAGGACATGAAAGTCTACTAGAACTAGGGCATTACCAATCTGCACCTCAAGGTCTCTGATGATTCCCCTGAGTTCCTTTGAGAACAGTCCACAAATGTGATTGAGTCCAAGGCTCTATCTTCAGACCCAGATGGTCTGCCATTACCTTAGGTAAGATGCTGACTGAAGCTCCTATGTCACAAAGTGCACGTGGGAACTCAATACCTTGTACCAAGCAGGGTACTGTGAAATTTCCAGGATCACTCTTCTTCTTAAATGTGATCCTCTGCTTCATCTTATCTCTGACCTGGTGAAACATTCTCCTAATGTCCACCTCTGTCTCGTTGGTTTCTCTGAAGAACATCCACAACCTGTGGGTAAAGTAGGCTTCCTCGAATGGCTTATCTAGCGGGATTTTGAGAACTCTCTTTGTGAAACTATCCATCACCTTCTCATTAACTCCCCTCTTCAGATGCTTAGGAACCTTTTCCTTCATTCTTCTCAAGGTTCTCCCTTCAGTAGCCTTATCAACTTCCATAGACTCTGATGCATTAATAGATTGAGTTCTGGTGGTGTCTAATGGTTTATCTGAACGTTTCGATGGATGCCTGAGTGCATTGAGTCATGCTACCTCAATCTTTGGCAACTGCACTCGGTATGTGAGAGGTGCTCGTCGATCGATAGGTGCTGGAGGTTGTCGATCGTCGGTGATCTCTCTCTGTCGATCAATGACTGGTTCTTGACGCCGATCGATGTTAACATGAAAAGGGTTGGGTGGATGTGGGTGCCTTGCTGCTAACTCTTCGTGAGTCATAATCCTCACGACATTACACGATTCAACAGACTCTGCTGACGTCGATCGATGGTTGTCAAAGCTTGTCGATCGATTGTGGCTGGAGTCCATCGATCGATGGTCGAGGGACGGCGTCGATCGATACCAATGTGATCCGCCGAAACTTATCGAGCATTCTACCTCGAAATCTCCTTCTTGCAGATTCTCATGCCTCACCACTTGCCAGAAATCATCATCTATGATGGCATTCACGTGGTGCTTCGTTGATTCTTCACCTATCCCCCTTGCTAAGGCTTCCTGCCTCTTAACAGCTTCTCATGTTTGAACCACCTTCATCTCCAGTTTCTTCACATGGGTGCTTAAAGTCTCAAACATTGTATTCAGGGTGGTGTAGACATAATCAATCTTCCCATTGAAATTCATTGTTAGCTTCTGCTGACCTTCAAGAACCTGATCAAACATTGCTTCTATCTTGCTTTCCTGAGTCTCTGGTGGTGGATTCTGGTAAGATGAGTTTTCATAACTCCTGATGTTATTGCTGTAGCTGCTGTAAGGTTTCTGCGAACTCTGGTTGAAATTACTTCTTTTTCCAAAGAAGTTTCTGTTTCCACTCTGGTTTCCAGACCTCTGAAATCCATTTCCACCAATGAATTTCACCTCTTCCTCTGCTTATGCTCTATCCTCTGTGTCTAAAGCCTGTGCATCCTCCACTGAGCAAACCTGCTTCCTAAGAAGCATGTGCACACTGTCCAGCTTTGCTTTCACTTCATCCATGTGCTCTTTCCCAAGGATGGAAGCAGATTTCCTTCTCTCAAAATCAGTGTCTTGGTGCTGTTGTTGGATGCCAAATTCTCTATACGTCTCACAGCCTCTTCTGGATTCCTAATGTTGAAGTTACCTTCACTAGCTGTGTCCAGAGCCATCTGATATTGTAGCGCTATGCCTCTGAAGAAACTGCTGAGCAGCTGCACTTGGTTGAATCCATGGTGTGGACAATCTCTCTAGTAAGACTTGAATCTGATCCAGGACCTTCTGAATGATTTTGTAGGCTCATGTGTGAATGTAGCAATATTGCTCCTCAAGTCTTCAGCACATGCCTCATCAAAGAAGTTACGCATGAATGCGTTCTTGATGTCGGCCCAGGATGTAAGAGATCCTGGTGGTAACTACTTAAGCCATTGTGAAGCTTCTCCAGTAAGTGCTTGAAAAGCTTGCAAAGAAGATAGTCCTCAGGGACTCCATTGGCTTTGATAGCAGATATGAGATTCTCGAACCTCTCTGGATGGTTTATAGGATGCTTGTGAGATAACTCACAGTAGGGTGTCTGTCCCACAAGTGTGTAGTATTGTGGCTTCAACTCGAAATTGCCTCTCTGGATAGCTAGAGGGCGAATGGCTGATCTGTTGGCATTGAACTGATCTGGACGGTTGTAATCAGCCAACGTTCTGGGTCGAGCAGCCTCATCTACAGGTTGAGTAGCTCCTGTAGCTTAAGTATCAGGCTCAGGGATTACAGCCCCCTAAGCATCTATCCTCTGACTTGTTGCATTACGTAGAGGACCTTCTTGATCATGCAGGTTTCCATTCTCGTCCTGTCTGAGAATCAATGTCGCAACCATGTCTCGTGGCTGAGTATCGATCGATGTTCGGACTGAAGTGTCGATCGATTTCGGATGGAAGATGTCGGTCGACGGAAGAGTAGCCTCAGTCGATGGTGATAAGCGAGTGTCGGTCGACGGAATAGGAGTCTCGGTCGAGGGTGGTGTTCGAATATCGGTCGACAAATTAGTGTTGTTGTTGATCGATGCGGAGCGTCTGTCTTTGCGGATCGATCGTTCCAAGCTTGCAGGATCTTCTGAGAATAGCAGTTGTGTTTCCTTGTTGCTTTTGGTACTGTTGGGTATGCACCTGAAAAAGCCAAGAAAAACATGATGTCAGAAAGTGGTTTTAATAAGAAGTAACCAAAACGGAATCAGACTAAATCTAATAGCGATCAAAGCTCCCCGACAACAACGTCAAATTTGATATGTGCTCAAATTACCCTAGGAGCAACTTTACTTTCTCAAATAAGAGGTTCAGTTGTAGTACTTAGGGATCGAATCCACAAGGACCTATGGAACCAAATAGATATAATCAGAGTGATTAAGCTAGGTTAATTATGATTAAACTTAAATAACAGGTTTTGAGCAAGGAAGTTGCTCGATTAGTTTGATTGAGGTTTAGACAGTAAATGGAAAGTAGCTAGACTTAGGATTTCTATTTAGGTAATCAGGATTATGATCTTATAGATGCCTAACAGTTGTTTGCATGCTATTATAGAGCTCAACTTCATAAGAACAAATATATCAGCTTTCGCCTTCTAGATTCGTCTATTGACTAGATCTAATGATCTTACCAATCCGCTTGATCAATTAGAAAGTGTCGATTGATTATTCTAGAGGAATATCGATCGATACACCTTTTGCACCGTCAATCGATTATTCTATAGGAATATCGATCGACGCACTCTAGCAAACTTTAAGTTCGGGTTGAATGAATGCTCACTAAGGGTTCCTAGATCAGCTTTTGCTTTTCTCTAGCAATCCTAGCTCAATTAGGATAGGTTCAAGACAAGGTTAAGTGATAACTTATATCTTAGGTCAAGGTTCTAGTTAGCTACTCTAGAACACAAACATTAAGAGCATCCTAATGATGAATATCACAACTTAGAAATCTATAGTTGGGGCTAATCCCACATAACTTATTTAACCCCTAAATCTAACAATAGAACTACTCAGACATAGCTAAGCGATTCATAACAACAAGGTATAAAGAAAGTTTCATAGATAGATAAATAGATAATAATGAAGTTCTAATCACAAATCTCTCTGGATCTTCTCTACAACTCTAGAAATCCCTAAAACCTTTAGCTGTGTAAAACAATAGAATAGAAAAGCTCTCCCTCTCTTGAACACTTAGAAAAACTATAAATATTAGGCTAAAAACTCGCCAGAGGCAATCTTGTAATTTGGTGAAATCTTGGGCTTTAAGTCGGCTGTCTTCTGCTCGAGTCACGTCGATCGATGTCACAGGATGTGCATCGATCGATTATCATCTTCAATCGTATACCTTTCTTCGATATCGATCGATGACACAGAGTGTGCATCAATTGATTATTGACTCTGAATGTCGACCTCCGGTTTAGTTTGATGGTCAGCTCGGGTGAAATCTCTCTTATGCTCCAAAATGCTCCAAAAACATCACTTTATTCCAAAACACTCTTGAACCTGAAAACATACCTAATAGACTCCAAAGCATAATAATTATATCTTAGAACACCTATATATCATGGGTAAAAGTGGGTCAAATCCATGATATATCAAGTGGTATGACGAAAAGTCCAAAAATAAGATTGTCGCTTCTTGCGGAAATTCAAATTCTGGAGTTTTTCGAAATTCTAAATCACAGGTAACGTCTCAACAAGGAGGAGGAAGTGTTAGTCGCGGTTTTGCTTAGGCCATTCACGTTCTTGTGGGTACCGCCTCATCCTCTGTTCTTACCTCTGCTGATTGCATATGTATCATGGGTTTGAGTGATGATCAGTGAAAAACTCTGGTCAACATGCTAAATGAACAAAAATCTCCACCTTCAGAAAACAGAATAGGTATGAGTTTCATTGAATCTTGGATTACTGACTCAGGTGAGACTAACATATGACTGGAATATTTGACTATCTGACTGACATTGGGGATATGGCTCCGGTTTTGATAAAACTACCTGATGGTCGGTTTACTACCTCAACTAAACAAGGGAAAGTTTGATTGGGTTCTTCTCTGAGTCTTGAGGAAGTGTTCTATGTAGATGGTCTTCAATGCCATCTGATATCGGTTTCTCAGTTAACTAGGATGTGTGGTTGTGTTTCTCAAGTAACTGACAAACTTTGTATTCTCCAGGACCGCATTAAGAGGATGTTGTTTGGTGTGGGTGAGCAGGAGAATGGTCTCTATTTTTCAGAGGTATGGCAATGGCGGCAGCAACACAGCGTTCTAGACCACTCTCGTCTGATGTGTGTCACAGCCGTCTTGGACACCCATCCTCTAAAGCTATGAAGATGTTGAAGTTTTCTGATTTTAGTACTAGTACTTTTGATTCCAAGAAGTGCGAGATTTTTATTCGAGCAAAACAGACAAGAGATTCCTTTCCTTTGAGTATTAATAAAACGAGCTTTGCGTTTGAATTAGTTTATTGTGATTTATGGGATCCGTACAGAACTACTTCTATTTGCGGGTCTCAATATTTCCTCACTATTCTTGAAGATTATTCACGAGCAGTGTGGATTTACCTTTGCCTACAAAACGTAAAGCACCCACACATCTCAGAAACTTCATCGCTTTGGTTCGAAGTGATAACGGAACAGAGTTTACTTGTCTCTTAGATTACTTTGCTGAACATGGAATTTTTCATGAGACAAGCTGTGTTGGAACACCTCAACAAAATGGTAGAGCCAAACGGAAGCATCGCCACATTCTCAACACTGCTCGCGCATTGCGTTTTCATGCAAATCTTTCACCGGAGTTCTAAAGTTATTGTGCTCTCACAGCCGGGTATCTGATAAATCGCAAACCAAAAGGTTTACTTAATGGGGAAAACCTCTATTGAGATGATCTACAACAGACCGCCACCAGTAGAACATCTTCGAGTTTTTGGCTGTGTGTGTTATGTACACAATCAAAAGCATGGCAGAGACAAATTCGAAAGTCGAAGCAACAAATCTGTATTTTTGGGATATCCATTTGCTAAAAAGGGTTGGAGTATCTATAATATTGAAATCGGTATCATTTCAGTCTCGCGGAATGTAGTGTTTCTCGAAACTGAGTTTGAGTTCTTGGCACCATTACAGTCTAATTATTTGATTCACGAGGAGGTCGAACAGCAAATATAGCTGACTTGTTCGAACCTGAGCATTTGGACACAGAGATTATATCGTCGCCTACTTCTCAATCTACAGATGAAGCAACCTTACCTATAACTACTGAACAGGTTCAGGTTAACCTTCCTGAGGCTACTACTGAGACATTGCCTTTACCGGTAGTTACTACAGTTCCTTCCTCGATATTTGAAAATGATCCTTCCATGGCTACTACACAAGCCACAGTCGCAGATGAACAGAACCTGAACTACTTGGTCGTGGTATGTGTGTAAAGAAGCAGCCTACGCGACTTGCTGACTATGTCGCCACACTGCTTCATAATCTACACCCTTCAACTACACGGTATCCTCTGGATAACTACCTCTCAAGTGCACAATTTTCTGCGAATTATCAAGCATTTATCTCTGTCATCACTTCTGCGATCGAACCAACCAGTTATGCAGAAGCAATTCTCGATGAAAAATGGCGATTTGCTGTGGGTCCGAGTATTGACTCTCTGGAAGATCAAGGAACGTGGACTGTAGAAGTTCTACCTCGAGGAAAAAAAGCACTTGGCTGTAAATGGGTGTTTAAAATAAAATTTAGAGCTGATGGTATGATTGAGAGTTACAAAGCTCGTTTGGTGGTTCTTGGCAAACCTCAAACGGAAGGGATAGATTATAATGAGACATTCGCTCCAGTCGCAAAGATGGTCACAGTTCGTTCGTTTCTTCAGAAAGTGGCTTCTTTGAATTGGGAAGTTCATCAGATGGATGTGCATAATGCATTTCTCCATGGTGATCTTGACGAAGAGGTGTATATGCAGTTTCCACCGGGTTTCCATACCAACGACAAAACGAGAGTATGTCGGCTGAGAAAGTCTTTATGTGGCTTAAAACAAGCTCCTCGGTGCTGGTTTGCTAAACTTGGAGCTACTTTGAAAGAATATGGATTTGAGCATAATCGATCAGATTATTCTCTGTTCGTTTATGCAGTTGCTGGAATCTGATTATATGTACTTGTGTACATTGATGATTTGATTATTGCTGGGAATAATGCTGGGGTTATAGCTGAGTTTAAGCAATACTTGAACACAACATTTCACATGAAAGATTTGGAAATCTTGAGGTATTTTCTGGGAATTGAGGTAGCTCACAATCCCAGTGGTATTTACTTGTGTCAGCGGAAATATGCAGTTGATATAATAACTGAAACTGGTCTTCTTGGTGTTAAACCAGTATCGTTTTCGCTTGAAAAGAACCACAAGCTTACGCTTGTTGAGGACAATGATATGAAGGCACCATCTCGGTATTGCCGTCTCATAGGCCGCCTTATCTATCTAGGCGTGATCCGACCTGGGCTCTCGTATGTTATTCATATACTATCCCAGTTTATGACTGTTCCACAAGAAGAGCACTTGAATGCGGCTCTGCGAGTTGCGTGTTACTTAAAGAATAGTCATGGTCAAGGCATTCTTTTTTGTACCTCTACAGACCTTAAGCTTACTGCATGGTGCGACTCAGACTGGGCTTCATGTCCGCTCACAAACCGTTCTCTCACTGGCTGGTTCATTCAATTGGATGGTTCTCTTGTATCCTGGAAGACAAAGAAACAGGATGTTGTCTCGCGGTCTTCATGTGAAGCCAAATATCGGGTTATGGCTGACACAGTTAGTGAGCTTCTTTGGTTCAGACAAATACTTCCGGCGATGGGGATTGAATGTAGCGATCCTATTGTTCTACACTCAGACAGCTTATCTGCGATTAACTTGGCAGCTAACCCGGTTTATCACACTCGTACCAAACATGTATGCAATGACTGCCATTTCATTCAAGACGAAAGCATTCGAGGTGAGATCGCGACTAAACATGTCTCAACAAAATCGCAGCTTACTTATATTATGACGAAGGTGCTTGATTGACGGGAGTTTGAGGCATTCTTGCTCAAGCTAGGTATTTGTAACCTCCACACTCCACTTTGAAGGGGGAATATTGGGTCATATTGGGCTGATGTATATGTTATATCGGTCCGAGTATTGTATATGAATTTAGGGTATACGATGTACTTGTATATATGGCAGCAGCCAACGTTACTTGATGAATAAGAAAGATTGTTATACACTACTGAACCTTTCTTGATAATACTGGAAGCCAATTATCTTGAGAGACAGTAATATATTTCCCATCTCCAACAATAAAACTTGTCTCTTACTTAAGTAATTCTAAACCTGGTAATATTGATTCACAACCAGATGACTGATTTCGTCTTGTTTTTACTTCAAACAGTTAGAAATCTCAAAAATTATTGGGTCTTATATAATTTTGCAAATAAAGTCCTATTTATTGAGCAACCTATATGTTTGTTTTGCGAGTAATGCATCATTAAATTGGCCAAAACTCAAAAACCAATGCATCATTGAATTCTTTTCTAGGCTACCCATGGAATACCATGTTGTTGATCGTTCTTTTCCCATCAAAACTTCATTTGTATTTGTTCGAATTCCGAAGTTAATTTGGCTAATATTTTGAAACATGACATCGAATAAACTGGAGTTTCAGTCACCACTTTTTTCAACATAACTTCTTTACATGTTTGAGACAAAAGTGATCGGTAAATCCCATAGAAGTATGTTGTTTAACTAGATTTATAAATTATGTACACATTTTTTTTTTCAAATTGTTCAGATAAACCTAAATATATACTTCTCGCATCCACCATGCTAAGAAATACTCAAAATACTTTTTTAAGAAATCTTGCTTATCTCCATGGACACTCGATCCAAAAATAATCATGATTTATCTTTTGACCCGAGCAATATTTGCATAAGGTGAACACTGAACACTCCCTTTGAATCTCAATTCTTCTTATTTGCAATGCAAAAGAAAAAAGGATCATCAGCAAAAGAAAAATTGTCTTATAGCTGGAAGTCCAACAACCACTTTAATGCCATTGATTTTTTTTTCTTTCGTGTCAGCACATATATTATTGGAATGTGGATACTAGAGCCATTAGTCAACTGAAGTCTTAATTTGTAAAACTAATGATAAAACAGTAATAATATGCTATAGAAATTGCAGAAGTTATATATTCTTATTAATGTATAAAGCGATTAGTAAAGAAGTAATAATTCATATTTAAAATTATCAAAAAATAGTATATGATGTATAATTTTTTTTCTAAGTATATATACATGTATTAATTTAAATATTTTTTCTATTGAAAATAATTAATCATATTTAATATATAAGTTAAATTAAAATGTTAAAAAATATTTTAATTGTAAACTTTATATTTAAAATATAGATTTTATTTTTTATATAATCATAATATTTGATTTTATTGAACAAAATAATATAATTAAATATATTATTTTGATTTTTATATAAATTTTAAATACAAATATTCTACCAAAAATTTGATACAAGGGTACTAAATAAATAACATTTGGAAAATATTAGCATCTTATAAATGTTCTTTCAAATGATTTTTTAAAAATTATTGATTGGATAATAGAAAGTATGATGCCTTGTGATTCGAACCCTCATCCAAGTGTCAGAAAAACTGAAAGCTCAAATCGTATAATCCAGCAAGTTCCATTTAATAGTCATAACCTTTCATAGCTTCTACATTTTAACTAGCAATCAAATTATAATAAATACTTAAATTAACATGTGTTCAAAATAAAAATTTAAATTAACTATTAACAATTCTAGTTAGAATATCAACTACCAAAATTCTAAAATCACAGACTAAAACGAAATGTTAAACCAATCAGAACTATTATCTGCGAAGTTTGAAGGCTTGCAGGTGGGGTTGTTCATGGAAACCACGATGAGAACTCAAAAATAAATAATTAAAACGCTCTTAATTTTTTTTTTATAAATTGCGGAAACAACAAAAATGTCCAAGTTTAAATATTCTTTTTTGCTTTGTTTTTTATTTTGAAACTTGAAGTTTAAATATTCAGAATTGGTGTTTTGTCTGTCGGACGTAGCTGGTTTCAGAAAAAAAAAGACGTGTACGTAGCTTGTCGTTTTTGTCTATTTCTTCGTTTTCGTCTAGTTTAGTAATTAAATCCCCGGTTAAAGATAAATCGTAAAAAAATTCCTAATTAAAAATCCTATGAAATAAATCTTCAATTTTAGTTTCGTTAATGTATGTTACCTTTCGTCTAAAAAAACTGTGACGAATGGTGACATATGTTAACGGTTTATAAGTTGAAGGTTTATATTGTTGAAAATTTAGTTTGGGGGGGTTTTCTCCGATATAAAAATAGTTGAGGGTTTTTATTACTAAAAGTCATTTAATATTTTAAACTTTTATTATCTCTTATGCATTATTTAAAATTGATTTATGAGCCTTTAAAACTAATTTATAAATCCTTATACATTACTTTATCAATTTAATAATCGATTTATAAAGCTTCATATATAATTTAATTCTTTTACAAATAATTAATATGATTACATAATGATTTTTATAAGCTTTTATAATTTCTGGTACTAGTTTAGATTAAATATTTCAACATTATTCGTGATCATACTACAGAAACGTGAAATAATACTACAAAAAATAAAGTAATACAATAAATCAAGAATAATATATCAAAGATATTGTTTTATTGATTAATAAAAAATACAACTTATTGGTTTATAAATCAAGAAGAATAAGAATAATCATGCATTATATTTTGGGGATAAGAAGAAAGTATGAACCGAAGGTCATAAATCGTGAAAATAGAAAAAGAAGACTAGCGTCCTATTCTCGGTAAGAAAATTAATTTCATGAATGAATTATCCTCGACACTACTTATGAGTTAATATAACTTAAATTATTTGATATTTTACAATGGCGATATAAGACATAAATTTTCTTATATCACTATTAGCAAATATCAAATAATTTAATATTTCTAAGTTATAAGTAGTGTTTAGAAGGATGTACAAATTAATTTTATAATAAATTAATATATAAGAATTTATAAATTAGTTTCAAAGGCTCATAAATCAATTTTAAGTAATGCATAAGAAATAATAAGGGTTTTAAAATATTGAATGACTTTAGCAATAAAATCCCTCGACTATTTTTGAATCGAAAAAAACCCATCAACTAAATTTTCAACAATATAAACCTTCAACTTATAAACCGTTAACATATGTTATCCTCCGTCACTGTTTTTTAGATGGAGGATAACATACATTAACGGAACTAAAGCTAAGGATTTATTTCATAAGATTTTTAGTTAAGGACTTTTTTTAAGATTTATCTTTATTTGGGAGGGAGGGGGTTAATTACTAAAAACCCTAACTTTGCTATTACTTGTAGTTTTTGTTTTTGTTTTTATTTTCGTAAATCACAACATCGTATAAAATTTATGTTTTACCCAAACCCCGTCAAATGCTGTCTCCGTTTTGCTAGCACCTTCAAGCTTTTTGTATAACTGACGTTTCTGTTCTTTCATCATCGCTTAATAACAATTATATTCAATAAAATAGAATCCAATATCAAAAAAAAAAAAAAATGATGCCGAATATAAGTATGGGAGAATTTGCTCAATATACAAAACGAGAAGTAAAATTAAGCCATTGACATTGATTTTGACATAATAATGAAAGTAACATTTACAGCCTAAATAAGCCGGTTATACCCCTCTTATATACAAGTTACCGGTCATTGAGGAGTAGAATAGATGATGTGTACGCATTAAAATATGGCCAAGAGTGAAAGAGCACTTTTGAGAATCAAAGGAAGAGAACACATGTACGTAGCATCCAATATTATTACAAACAAATTTAATATATACAGTATAAATGAGTGGATACAAAACAGGTAAAAAGAGAGAAAAAGTAATTAAATGATCAGCCGATACATGGAAGAAAAATATAAAGCTAATAGAATGTAACAAAATACATAGTATAGTATATACTGGTGAGCAAAATAGAACACTCTTTATTAATTATCAATTAAACGATACATGATAAGGCCACTAAACCCAAACCTCAACCCACACCTTCGAAATATCAAACCCTAAATCTTAATCACTAAACCCTAAACTCAAGTATAGACCATAAACCAATGGAATAAAATATATAGTATAGTACATATTGGTGAACCAAATAGTATAGGACTCTAACCCAACACACAATTTCTAAATGCTAAATCCAGACCCAACTTTTGAATACTAAACCCTAAACTACTATCACTAAACCCAAACCCAAACCTCAACCCCCACCCAAGTATAAACCCTAAACCAAAGTATAGACCCTAAACCCAAATAGAATGGAACAAATACATAGTATAGTACATATTGGTGAACAAAATAGAACACTTTTTATTAATCGTTAAATGAAATGATACATGATAAAAAGAATAATAAATCATAGTTCATGTAATTCTCACGATAAAATCATATTTCTATTCTAAGTTTGGTATATAAAATAGAACAAAACAAATAGCAAACTACAACAGTCAGAAGAAGTGAAAAGACTATGGGTGGCAAGGTGGCGGAGGAGAGGGCGATGGCAGCAATGAAACAATCGACGTCAGTCCTAAGTATCCATTGGTAAGCTGAGACAAACAATAGAAAGGTGAAGCTGTTAGGATATACGGCTAAATACATGCAAATAGAAGTAATATATGCAATTAGAATTATACCATCTGATATAGTATAGAATTGCTATATACACTACAAAAAAAGAGAGTTATTGTGACTAAATTTTGTGACGATCTGTATTCGTCATAATTTGGTGACGTTTTTAATACGATGTTGTGACTATTATATTCAGTCTTAATTTCGTAGTTGTTTCGTAACAATACTGTGACGAAGTAAAAGGTTGCTAGAATTTGTAACAAATTAAGACGTAATTGTTACCACAGTAGGAAACGTAACATTTATGACGGTTTGTGACGAACTTTAGCGTAACCAATTAGATACTAAATTGCGACGGAATTAAAAGTCTCTGTTTGTAATGATATAGATACTAAATTGCGACGGAATTAAAAGTCTCTGTTTGTAATATTGATATAGTGACTAAATTTTAGTCACTAATTAGCACAAAATATCATTTCAAATTTTGACATAAATCATGTAGCAAATTGGTAGCAAACTAAAACCAATTTTTGCATGTTTTTTTCCACGTTTGTGTCTTAACCATTTATAATTTATAACATATTTGAGACTATTATTATAGTTACATAACAGCAAAAATATCTATGAAGTAAAATATATTTTATGAAACATACAAGTCAATGTTACATTTTCGTATGTAGTACATATATAATTCACATATTCCTAATCTGATAAAGAATATACTTTATCAATTCATATTTATATTATTAAGAGAAAATTAGAATATTAATTATTCATATATATATATAGAACACAAGTGATCTTTAAAACTTTTCAGAAAAAGAGACCAACTGCAATAAAGATTTTTTTTTTTTAAAAACTGTGTTGGTTTGAATGAGATAATTATCGAGACGAAAAAGAAGAAGGGTTCTCAAGCTATTTACTCTAAAAAGAAGAAGAAGGGTTCCTAAGTGTTGATAGTTAGACCAATGTATATTGAATGATGACATTAAAATTACAAGGCAGTGGATGTATATCGATGGTGCTAGACTGCTAGTAATAAAGTTTCAGAAACTTATTGTCAAGAATTAGAGATTTTTAGGAAATTTGCAAAATCTCAACAAAAACTTGATTTTACTGCAATGCAATATGAAGACTCTGATCCAGTCGTTATATTGATCCATAGCACGTTGAGGCACTAACAACATGTATGGTCAAGCAGAATATCTTGATTATATCGAAGTGGAAGAAGAACTTGGTTCGGATGTTAAAAGCGAAAATCCTGATATCGAACTAATTTATGAAGAATTTGATTAATTTATTTGTATCTATTTATCATCGATTTTTAGTCTGTTGTTTTAGTATAGTTAGTTACTTATTTTATAACAGAAATACATACAAAACTTTAAGTTCAAATAAAGTATTATTTTAAAAATAATTGGGCACTAAAGGCGGTATTCTGAAATTTTAAGATACACCGCCATAAAACTTGTCAAAAGGTTCGAAAAACATTTAAAGCTTTTTATTGACTATATATATCCACTAAGCCATCATAAACCCTACAGGTTTTCTCAATATATAAAAACTTCATAACTTGCCGTCAAAATTATAAGCCTAAAAATACCCTCTCAGAGGAACCATACATCTGAAAGCTTTTCCTCTTGCTGGATCTGGTGCTGTAAAGGTTTATTTCTCATCACCCATAATCCCTTTTATTTATGGATGACTTGTTTGCGAATATAATATCGGAGCCATATAGGTTGAAAACTAGAAGCGTTTTATCAATGTTTGCTTTGAAACTTGTGCTTGGCCACTTTCTTCTAGAGCTTTGATAATCTCTACAATTTAATTATTTATAGTTCTTTGGAATCGTTCTCTTAAACAAAATTTGATGGATTATTTATACACATATTTTATTATTGGCCACTTCTGGAGCACTTTAGAGAACTATTAATTATTAAAAAGAAAGTTGGATTGTTTTGTGTTCTTGTCTTAGCTAGGAATAAGATATGTACACTGATCAGTTTATTTTTGGTTTCCTTTGTAGAGGACTCGACCACCAATAACAATAGGTGGACGTTCATATGGGAGATGATCAAATACCCAACCTAATGGTTCTCAGTCTGCTGTTTCCTAAAGAAATGGTGTAAACTCTGAACCAGTATAATAGGGAAGAAGTTGCACATGTTCCAGTACAACGTGATGTTGGAATGATCCACCCATCTCGACATAATGCGCTCTTCAAGAAACGATTTGAAACTATAAAGACTTTCTACTTCGGTACAGACTAGTTTGGTTTTGGTGCTATTTTAGTTTGTTGATATTTTATATGCTTTTAATTCCTTTATGCTATTTGTTTTTTTTTTCATTCTTAATTGTTGTTCAAGTTTACACTATATTATGAAAATTTTATTTTTAATAATTGTTCTTTTCAGGTTATTTCTTTTTGGTAAATAAATATTAAAATCACAATGTAATACAAACGACATAATGTAAATAAAAAAATATGTAGATATATATTTAAGTCAGTAAAGTCGTGACTAAATTAGTAAAAACGGTGAGAAATACGAGATAATATATTAGTATCAAATTAAAACTGATTTGTGACCAGAAATCAGTAGCAAATTATACCATTTAGTGACGGCCAATTAGTTTTCAGTTGTGACGATTAGTGACCACTGTTTGGTCACACCAAGTGGCGAAACTGAGACGGTGTAATGGTCACATAATATGACAGTTTTGTGACTTGATTATTAGTCTGTAATTGTGACTGTTTTGTCACTTTTATGTATCGTCACAACTTGTGTCGCAATTGTTACTGTCTCGATACGTCGCAAAATTGTTACATTTTTGTTACCAAAAAAAATTTGTGACGATCATATTGCAACCGTATACATATGGTTACAAATACGTCACAATGTCAATATTGTGACGAAATATTTTATATTGTGACGAAAATATTCGTTACAATACACTCATTTTCTTGTAGTGATATGGAACAGAACAGAGGGTCAACCTAAACCAAAAAGGAACTTACGATATGGTTACGGGGTTGGAAATCGAGATATCAAGTCAGATTTGAGGCCGAAAATCTAACCGCCCCTTCATTTCCTCGGGTCTTCTTGTGATTTTGATATGTACTTACTTCACCGCAACAGACGCTCCCTCGCCCAAAACGACTTTGCTTACGGAAACTCTCGCCGGAGTGAAGTGGGGGAAAAGAAGAGGTGAGGCTCTGATGTGAAACTATTCAATTTCCTCCCTTTTACCGATTAAAAGTTACTGTGTAGAAGGAATGTGATTCTCCAAAATCCACGATGCTTGTTTTAATCAAAAGGTGGTTTAATTTTAATTTTTTATTTGGTAGGTTTTCCCAGTTGCTTCCAAGGGTAATATGGCAATAATACATATAATTCAAGGGGAACAGAAAAAAGGTAGGGCAATTGGACAATCACCTAATTATAAATTGTTTGAACGCTATACACTACAATTTCCCTATAAGTAACCACAATCGTTTGTAACCTACCGTTTACATTTGGTTGTTGGAAACACTTTCTTTTGGATTTGTCCCAATTCTTCAGCAAACAAAATTTTGGTTATAACTTATAACTGAAGTCCACACGTTTTGTTTTATCTTTACAATTAACTCTCTAATGACGTTTGTTTATTTGATAACTTTTGGTATCCAAAGCAAATAACAAATTCATTATTAAGGACCACACAGTTATAGTTATAACTTATAACCGAAACCCTAACTTTCTGCCTTTATAATTAATCCCCTAACGGAGGATTAGTTCGTTAGGTTAATTACATTTAGATCATTATGGTTACAAATATTCCGTTTCTGAAAAAAGAAAACCTAATTTACATATTATAAATTGATCTCTAATCGTTACTTATTTTTTTTTCCTTGGGAGACATACAATAATGGATCAGGGAACGAAACCAGGCTATGAACCAGATCGGATTCCACCATCGGTTTTCGCAACCACAATGACTGCTAAACAAGAATGGAGTACTCAATCTAACGATTTGTTTAGTATTCACATGGGAGATCAAAGTTTCACGAAAATGTATAAGTCTGGAGAACTCTCCAATTTCGACTATACTGCTACGTATATTAACAATAACAACAACATTGATAACAAAACTAATTTGACGGACGCTGGAACCAAAGAGGTCAACATCCTTGAAGCGGAAACCGGACCAGAAACCGCTAATCGAGATGGCCTAACCAATGTTTCTAAACCGGAACAACCTCGACAACGTCAGTTAAGTCCGACCAAGTCTTATCGCTCCGACACCAGTAATAACAGCGCAGCTTCTTTTGCATTTCCCATGTTAGTTGTTGTCCAATCTTCAGAACGGGTTTACATAGTAAAAACCTGATTGGTTGGACCAAACCGGTTTTCAATTAGTTATGAATATAAGCTCTAATATCTGTTTTAATTTTGCTTCCAAATTCATTATGTTTCTGTAGATTACCAGAGTCCCAACAAGATCCAAAGACGGCACTTAAGGTGAAGGATGAAAGTGGTGAAACGGAAATATCAAGACCAGACCCAAAGCCCAGTTCTTACTCTGATGATCCCAAACCAGGGGACGGTGGTGGCTGGCTTTCTTGTTTTTCATGTTTCTCAGTGAAAAGTTGAGTTTAGTTCTCTTTGTCAAGCCTATTTATTTAGGTCGTAGTTGTCGAAGTTGTCGAAGAGACACGAGACACTAGACAAGATAAATTACGGATTTGATCTTATGTCACACAATTTAGACATGTACTATATGTAATCGTAATGTGTGGACTCTGGATGGAAGCAAAAGAAAAGTGTTGTTTGTTTAGCTATAGACATTTTTATTAGCACCTTTTATTTGTTATAGATATGCGACATGTATGAAAGGTAAAGGATTGGGTACTAATACTAATAGAGAGAGGAAGAGAAAATTCTCTCGTTCTTCTCTGAGAAAAAAGCCAAGAGACACCAAAACTTCGCACCTGTTCATTGCTTTTCCGGTGGCTTCGGCCGCCGGATCCGTTTTTTTTCTTTTGTTAATTGCTTACCACATTACTAAAGTCTCTCATCAAAAAATCAAAAATTATTTGACTTCTCATTTAATACATAGTAGGATTTTAACTGGTTGGTTTGGCTCCTCTTCATTTCGTAATAGTATTACATATTTCTTTTGTTCACTCCATTGATGCATCTTATGCTGACACTATTTTTTCTTAAGGCTATTATACTGACACTATTTGCAACCCAAAATTTCCCTGTGACACTGTTATGTCTTGTACATAATTATATATGCAAATGCGACTTCTTTGTTAGATAAGTTAAGCGATTGTGGGATCTCTCCTAACATAATAGGCGTATACCCCACGTTATGATGTTCCAAAAAAAAAAAAGAATGCGTTATTTTGCCATCTACCCATTTGGCCAGTATCATCCTAAAGTAATACCAACTACCAGTCTCTTTTGTTTAGTTTTTCTTATGTAACTACTTAATTCCAACTAAGAGTCTACCAGATTCGCTGGAATCTCATTAATCACTTACTGCATTCTATTAAACAATCTGAACAACTAGTTACAATATTGTTAGATAAGAAGACATAAAATAATAAATAAAGCATGTCAAATATAATATGACTTAGGCCTGGGCATCCTGGTTCTCGGGTTGGGTTCGGATCGGATCTTGTCGGGTTCGGATCTGTCGGGTCCTCGAAATTTAGACCCATATAGATACCCATAATTTTTTGGGTCGGTTCCGGGTCGGGTCTTGTCCGGTCTGGGTCGGTTCGGGTCTATAATTCCAATACCTAAAAAATACCCATAATTTTCGGGTATATTTCGGATTCGGGTCGGTTCGGGTATTTAGGACCAAAAAGACCCGAAATACCCGAACTGGACCCGAAAACTCGAAAAATACCCAAAAATCCTAAAAATATCCGAAGAACCGCAAAAAATACCTAAAATTTTATCCAAAATCAGATCCAAAAACCCAAAAGGTACCCGAATAGCCAAATTATATTTTCTGAAAATCTAAAATTTTACCCGAAACATATAACTATACCCGAAAGTCCGAACCCGAAACTTTAAAAAAATCTGAAATACCAAAAATATACCCAATCACCCAAATATACCTAATATATAAAATAATTTTCAGGTACTTCGGATAACCGATCGAGTCTCGGTTCGGGTCCGGGTCCTACCTGAGACCCATGGGTCCAAAGAAAAAATGATCCATATAGATACCTATAATTTTTCGGATCGGTTCCGGATCGGGTATTTTCGGGTCGGTTCCGGTTCGGATCCTCGGGTCCGGGGAAAATGCCCATAATATGACTTATGAGCTTGTCCTATAAATATAAAGCACTCATGCTTCACAAACCACACACGTAAACGAATCTAGAGAGAGCATTCACATAACCTTTTATCTGAAAATGAGGTTTTCTCAAGCTCTCATCCCTATTGCCATATTGGCTTTGATAATTTCCTTTGCTGAAGCTTATGATCCAAGTCCACTCCAAGACTTCTGTGTCGCCATTGATGACCTAAATGGCGGTACGAAAAAAAAACATGTTTCATTTATTTTGTCTTATTTTCTCCATTCCAAGTAATCCTAACGTTGTAATAATGTATGATCTTTGAAATATATCTCTACATGCAGTTTTTGTGAATGGTAGGTTCTGTAAAGACCCGAGGCGAGTCAATGCAGAAGATTTTTTCTTCGCAGGACTCAACGTGCCTGGGAACACCTATAATCAAGTTGGCTCCAATGTGACCACGGTTAATGTTGATCAGATCCCAGGGCTAAATACCATGGGCATATCATTAGTGCGCATAGACTACGCTCCATATGGACAAAACCCGCCTCACACGCATCCCCGTGGCTCAGAGATCCTTGTCCTTATCAAAGGAACATTATACGTCGGTTTTGTCTCTTCCAATCAAAACAATAACCGTTTATTCGCCAAAGTATTGCATCCTGGCGACGTATTTGTGTTCCCCATTGGAATGATTCATTTTCAGGTAAATATTGGGAAAGTTCCTGCCGTTGCTTTTGCAGGATTGAGTAGTCAGAACGCTGGTGTAATCACAATCGCAAACGCTGTGTTCGGGTCAAACCCTCCTATATATCCAAAAGTTCTAGCCAGGGCGTTCCAGTTGGATGCAAATATTGTCAAAGAACTTCAAGCCAAGTTTGGTCCATGAACTTCTAAGTAGTTACGAGTGCTTATCATTGCTATATATATGCACTTAAACAATAATGTAAAACTAAAACTATTATGTCAAATAAAAATAAATAAATAGTGTTGTTTGCCTGATTAGTTTTTTTAATCTTATATTTTACTTCTAAAGTTGAAAAAAATGCCTTATAAAGTGATATCGGCATAGTTAAATTTTCATGGATACCTAATCAGGTCTTTAAGAGTTGTTAAAATGTACACATTCCATTAAGGTTCGCAAAAATGAAGCCTTATATAAATAGAATATTACATAGAAAATGCGCCAATGGGCTGCTAAATCACATATAAAATCATAGTATACTATTTAATTTATCTAAAACCATAAGCTATATTAATTTCTTTGTCTTATGAAGGATCGGAAAACTGTACGTAAGAATTTTATTATCACTAAAAAGAGCTGAAATAACTTTAAAATATTATTTTTCTTTATTTTGCTAACTGATACTGGTAGCTTGGGCAAGAATTATTTATTTTAATATGGAAAATTGCACTCTATATCAGAAAAAAAAAATTATAATTCACTAACTGACACTTTGACCTACTTTGCTAGAATACAGTATATTTTCTATAATAATGCAATTATACCCTTCTCAACAACAGACGAAACCTGCAACCAAAATTAATTTAAAATAAATAATTACTTACTTCTAAAATATATATTGTGGTTCTTCGTTATCCACATATCTCTCTCCCGTAAGCTTTTGATAGGTTGAAAAGGTAAATTGATTTCATCTCAGATATACATCACTGGCAACACAGCCGTCTAGATTCCCGACGGCGAGAGAAGAAGACCGCTTTCCATGTCTCGTGCACTGAGAGAAAGGGAGGCTTCTGGGATTCTGAAACTGATAGGCGCGAATAAGATAGCACCATAGCGGCGGCGATGTGAATCTCTATTGGTAAATTCAGAACTCCGAAAGTTTGTTTGTTTGCGTTTAGATGTCGTATCATTATATACTGTTTTTGAACCTGGTATCTTGTTCATAAAATAGATTTAAGAACACATGTAATAGAATAGACTTCTGTATTTTTGTAAATGGAATAGTGTATTATCATATGTATAACGTTGGAATTTTGTGTATGGCTGGTTGTTTTATTAGAAATGCACGTGTTGGGAAAGATATTGAATTGTGTCTTTTTAATTGAAGAACATGTTCGGTCGAAGCTGAGAATTACGCAATTGAAACATTGGAAATGTATACTATTAATGTATTATTTTAAGATTTCGATACCATTAATTACATAATTTTACATACTATTTTAAGATTTTGATATTTGGGTTTGGGATTTATATTTGGGTTTAGGTTTTAATGATTAGAGTTTAGGGTTTAGTATTAGGAATGTAGGGGTTGAGATTAGGGTTATCATTAAATTTTTCCATGCAAGTATAGACATTTCATCATTTCACCAATATATACTATACTATTTGTCTGGTTCCATTCTATTTGGGTTTAAAGTTTATATTTGGGTTAAAGATTTATATTCGGATTAAGGGTTTAGTGACTAGAGTTTAGGGTTTAGTATCTAGGGTTGGAGTGGGTTCGGGGTAGAGTTGGGATAGGGTTTATTATTTAGGGGTTGGGATAGAATTTGTGTGCTATACTATTTTAGTGATATGAAATAGAACATTCTGGTTTATCTGTTGGAACTAAATGGAATTAACCATTTTACTGCAAGAGTGTTCTATGTTATATACATATTTTCTGAGGACTGTGATAACGTATGCGGTTATTGCACCCCGTGAATATGTATAAGGTAAATCAATGTGTTACGTGGTTTGCTTTGCATAATCTGATAGTGGATAATATTGTTTCACTCTTATCCATATCTTGCATCTATGACATCATCTTCTCTCTTTTTTACCGGTTACTTATAAATGAAGATGGTATAACCGACTCAAATGATGCTTAAATATTATTTTGTTAATGATGTCAAAATCAATGACATATTCTTCATTTCGGTTTGTGGTTTGTATATTGAGAAAATTCTCCCTTTTAATATTGACACGTTCACAGTTGCCAGCTTTTTATTGTCAACTTTCTTTTTCATTAGAGAAGCCCAACTGGGCATTACACAGGATAAGTACATACGGCTCACTTTTAATAAAACAAACTCAATTGAATAATAAAATATAACTATCCCTAAGAGCAAGTCCATCGGGGGCTCTTAACACCGGTTTTAAACGGAAGAGAAAAAAAAATAAATGAAAAAGGCTAAAAATACATAGAACCGCTGTTTAATGTGGGCACTTTAGAATCGGTAAGAAGCCCTTGCGTGGCGCGTTGTTATTGGACCCCCATTAATGTCTATCTCTCTCTCCTTCGTCGCTGCGTTGTACGAAATCAATTCTGTTCCTCCTTCACTCTCGATCACTCCGCCTTCTCTCTTGAATCTCATACTGATCTCCTTCTCGTTTATGCAAAATCATCCTTTCGATTTCCCGTTTTTGTGAGTGCTTT
This sequence comes from Brassica juncea, assembly GCA_018703725.1. NCBI lineage: Eukaryota > Viridiplantae > Streptophyta > Magnoliopsida > Brassicales > Brassicaceae > Brassica > Brassica juncea. Next base: position 42,604,224 of record CM031935.1, on the reverse strand, counting down.
GTCGATTTCGTTTCCCATTCTCTGTTCGTGATCCGATATTATTGTTTTCTCCCATTCTCTGTTCGTGATCAAAGGATGGATTGATGAGAAGTCTCTCACCGCCACAAAACAAGGCATTGGTTTGGTTATTGCTGTTAAAAAACTTAACCAAGATGGTTGGCAAGGTCACCAGGAGTGGCTGGTATAAATTAAAATCCTAAAATAATAAGTAAAGTAACTTTTTGGTTTCTTGTGTGTTGTTGATGATCGTTATATGATTTTGCAGGCTGAAGTGAACTACCTAGGCCAGTTTTCTCATGGACACCTTGTGAAGTTGATAGGTTATTGCCTAGAGGATGAGCACCGTCTTCTTGTTTACGAGTTCATGCCTCGTGGTAGCCTAGAGAATCATCTTTTCAGGAGTGTGTCTTCCTTTGTCTTATGACTCTTATGGCTTTGTTTGTGACGTTTATGAATATTTTTTTTGATTGCAGAAGGGTTATATTTCCGACCGTTATCTTGGAAACTGCGTTTAAAAGTTGCTCTTGGTGCTGCAAAGGGACTTGCTTTTCTTCACAGCTCCGAGACAAGAGTGATATACAGAGACTTCAAGACTTCTAACATCCTTCTTGATTCAGTATTTTAAAGCTTTTTCACTCATCTTTTGATTGTGAAAGTTTCAAGCTTTATGATAGTAACTGTATCTTGGATTGTTGCAGGAGTATAATGCAAAGCTTTCTGATTTTGGGCTGGCCAAGGATGGGCTAATGGGAGATGAAAGTCATGTCTCTACACGAGTCATGGGTACACACGGATATGCAGCTCCTGAGTACCCTTGCAACCGGTAAGTGTCATGTTCAAATCTTTCTGGTTGTTTTAGTTATAGGTAATTGAATGGATATCGATTAGGAACCTCATAGGGGTTCAGGTTCTCCCATTGGACTTTATCAAAAGTAATTACATAACTATGGGTTCTAAACTTCATAAAGTAGACAGTTAACAATTAAATTAATTTTAAGAACCCATTAAGGGTTCTAACCGATGGAGGTGGTCTAACAATCTTCGAGTCTCTCCGACTGTCCCTTAAGAATTCCACGCGTCTCTTGAAGGATGAGCCTTAACATGTGTCTTCACCTCCTTTTTCATGAAACGTGAAAACGGTTGTGGTAGAAACGCTCTCCCACGCGCCACCGCATGGAATGATCTGAAAAGCAACTCCGCCGTGAAGCTATGATCTGCACGAGCTTCGTTGCTGAGTCTGTTTATGAACTTCTCGTATCTCCTATCTTTCGCTCCACCGTTGTCTTTGAAGAAGCCACCATCGCCACCAGATAATAAACTCTGGGAAAACTCAACCGTTCCAATAAACGATCTGTTGGACCAACTTCATATAGGAAGATGCCAACTCATCTAAATCGCCATTAGAATCAGCCGAAATCAATCCAACATCACTTCCTCCTTCTTGTCAAGGAGACTTCACTTCTACGCCGATTCTTCGGCACCACTTCTTGGGTGAGCGAAGATTGATTCCTTTAGAGAAGGGTTGCGTGCGAATCCGAAAGAGCAACAGAGGCTCAACTTTAGCAAAACGGGATCTGGATAAACAGCTGCAAAAGAGGAGAATTTAGATAACATCAACCTCCATCGAAGAAAAAAGAAAGAAGCCATGAAGATTTGCTTCAACCGAGGCTGAAAACACTACAAAAAGATCGCCACTGCGAAACATCAAGTCACCTAGTGAAAGGGAGATCCGCAAACGGAAATATTTACATCAAAAAACAAAAGAGAAGAGATGGTAACCGGTGGTGAAGGCCACCGGCCACCCTACACTTTTGGTATATGTGTTACCACAGTTTCCAGCTAAAACTTGGGAAAATCAACTTCAATGCTTAAAAAAAGCAAACAAAACAAGTAAATGGTGCTTTAGTCAAGCATCATCTGGACGCATACAAAACCTTATCTCCAAGAACGCCATGAATACATTATACATATACATCAAGAGCCCACAAGCGAACTTCTTTATAAAGAGCATTCGAAAAGAGAGCAAGAGGGGCCGGGAGAGATGTGTGAAGATGGTGAGTACGACTCCTCAACCGTTTCTCATCTCCTTGTGCACTTTCATCTCATCATATTTGACGATCCTTTTTTTTTCTTGTAAGCAATTAACTTTAAGAAACTCAAGTTTCTCCTCTTCGCTATTTTGTTTATCAGATTATATTCTTTTAAAAATGATAACATGCACAAAACACCTGATGATGACTATCTATCGAAACAAAATACTGGGTTTAGCTTCATATAGAAAAGTCCAAATACAATGATCATAGTTAACCAATCAAAAACAACGATCACAGGCAAAACCATTCAAACAAAATGTTTTGATAACAGTATGAAGCCATGAAGGAAGTGATTAATTCTCTAGTTTGTCCTGAAGCAAACGAATAAGAACGTCCATTTCTTGTTTCTTGAGAGAGAAGCCAATCTCCACACCTTCGCTTCCGTCTCTACTCTCCGCTAAGGAAATCGTGCCTTGATCAATCGACACAATCACCACTCTCTCGGGTATCCCCCACCCGAAATCTAACCCGTATACTCCAAACCGGGTCGATCCGGCAACGGACAGAACCTGTGACTCGACCGGAGTAGACGAGTACATTTTGAAATGCTCCGGAATCTTCTTCCAAGCCACATTCTCGTCCAATTTTTCAACGGAATCACTCACAAACCTGACAGCAGCCAAAAACCCTTCTTCGCCCAAAAACTTCGCCGCCGTCAACGGAATCCTAACGGCGGCGGAAACGCAGTTCCCGAAATAATTCAAGGGAGCCACGGCAAGGCTTTTGTAATCCACGGCGAATCTGTACCCCACGAATCTGTTGAGATCCCCGCCTCGAGCTCTTATCAAGCACGCGAACGCGTAAGAGAACGTGATAACGAACGTCGACAAGCGTAGCTTCTGCTTGGAGTCTGATGATTCTCTCTTGAGCCGCTCGCGAAGCGTTTGGATATCTTCTCGAGTGAGCTTAAACGTGAAACGGACAACGTCGTGATCGATCTCCGGCGACGGGAAAAGCTTCAAAGATTTAAGGTTGGCCGGTTCTTTGCCGCCGGCAAACGTTTTGGTGAAGGAGTTGAAAGCGCTTATTATAAACGTTTCGATCTCTGGTGGGCTATTAATGACCGTGCGATCGTAAGATGGAATTAGATCCTCTGGTAGAGAATGGTTTGCTTGTTTACATAAATGGGCCCACGATTTCAAAAACATGCTTGTCGTTTTTCCGTCTGAAACGCCGTGGTGTGCGGTTATGCCGATGCAAAATCCTTGGGTTGGAAACAGCGTCACGAGCGACATGGCTGAGGCTGACTCTTCAGAGACTCGTAACTCTGGTACCAATGGGTGTAACTCGGTGGATGAGAACGGTTCGTCTCCGGATAAACATGAGAAATCAGCGTTAGTTTCAGCGACGGTGAACAAAACGGCGTCGTTTGGGGCGTAGACAATGGTAGGCTTTTGATCAGATGAGTCCCAGACGAGTTTCCCGGCGAGTGGGAGATAATGCGAGAGGGATAAGGAGAGAGATGATTTGAGTTTAGGAACAATGACTGAGTCGAAGAAAGGACGAGTTACCTCAGCGAGTGTGTAGAAGATGACTCGTTCAACGGGGTGGATTTTGAACCAGAGAAGGTCGAAGAAGGTGAGCGGGAGAGTGACTGTTTCGAACGAGTCTGAAGGGGTGACTCGTGTCACTTCGATGACTTCAAGTGATGAATCCATTTGCCTCTGTAATCTAGTAGTGAAAGATACCAATCGGTGATGAAATGTGATATGAGTGACGTAGTGATATTCAATCTTTATATTAACAAAGAAAAAAATAAACATAAAAAAAGAAACAAAGAAAAAAAATAAACATAAAAAAATAGCGTTATATCTATATCTATCTATCTATATATATAAAGTTGAGTTTTCACCCTCCAGAATGCGCCACATAGGATGCCACGTCAGAAATTCAAAGGCTGTCGTCGCGCCATGTGGCGCCAAATAGGATCCCACGTCAGAAATTTGAAGGCTGTCGTCGCGCCATGTGTCACTGTATCCAAAATGCAGTACTTTGTTAAATGAATAAATCTCTTCGCATTTCCGTATATACAAGTAGTCTGTAACTGCCATTTTAATGCACATCAATAAGCACTTGTGTATACAAAGAGATCCATTGCAGCCACTACATATCCTGGTAATACTTTAAGATTTTTTTTAAACAACTTTTAGTTATATATGGTCACGAGATAAAACAGAGGAAAGGCTGGATTTGCACACAGATAATGGAGTAACATAAGATGTCGTCATCTTTACTCAGTTACGAACGCATCTAACATTACCGACGCAGCATGTGGCTCGACATCGTGTTCATACTGCTTATGTATCTTTAAAACATCCAAAAGTTGGTTTTTAGATCAGTGCAAAGTATTCTTCTTCAGATATTATATGTTTATTAGTATTTGATTGTATAGGATGTTTAAGCATATATATTAGACAACTATGTTTACAAATACGAATTAGTACTTGATTTCTATTAAATATTGTAATTGTGGATTAGACTAAAAAGAAAAAAAAGTGTGCTTATATAGGAAAATTGCATATGGGGATTATACGGAGATTATTATGATTTTGAAACTAAAACAAATATATAGGAAAATTGCATATTTTGGATGCGAGTGCGATTTATATCAACCGGATTTAGTTTAGAGTGCAACATTATCGTCAAAAAAAACTTTTGAATAGAAATTATATTTATATCCATAACCTAGATAATTTAGATTCTATATATATATAAAGTTGAGTTTTCTCCCTCCAGAACGCGCCACATAGTATGCCACGTCAGAAATTCGAAGGCTGTCGTCGCGTCATGTGTCACTGTATCCAAAATGCAGTACTTTGTTAAATGAATATATCTCTCCGCATTTCCGTATATACAAGTAGTCTGTAACTGCCATTTTAATACACATCAATAAGCGCGTGTGTATACAAAGAGATCCATTGCAGCCACTACATATCCTGGTAATACTTTAAGATTTTTTTTAAACAACTTTTAGTTATATATGGTCACGAGATAAAACAGAGGAAAGGCTGGATTTGCACACAGATAATGGAGTAACATAAGATGTCGTCATCTTTACTCAGTTACGAACGCATCTAACATTACCGACGCAGCATGTGGCTCGACATCGTGTTCATACTGCTTATGTATCTTTAAAACATCCAAAAGTTGGTTTTTAGATCAGTGCAAAGTATTCTTCTTCAGATGTTATATGTTTATTAGTATTTGATTGTATAGGATGTTTAAGCATATATATTAGACAACTATGTTTACAAATACGAATTAGTACTTGATTTCTATTAAATATTGTAATTGTGGATTAGACTAAAAAGAAAAAAAAGTGTGCTTATATAGGAAAATTGCATATGGGGATTATACGGAGATTATTATGATTTTGAAACTAAAACAAATATATAGGAAAATTGCATATTTTGGATGCGAGTGCGATTTATATCAACCGGATTTAGTTTAGAGTGCAACATTATCGTCAAAAAAAACTTTTGAATAGAAATTATATTTATATCCATAACCTAGATAATTTAGATTCTATATATATATAAAGTTGAGTTTTCTCCCTCCAGAACGCGCCACATAGTATGCCACGTCAGAAATTCGAAGGCTGTCGTCGCGTCATGTGTCACTGTATCCAAAATGCAGTACTTTGTTAAATGAATATATCTCTCCGCATTTCCGTATATACAAGTAGTCTGTAACTGCCATTTTAATGCACATCAATAAGCGCGTGTGTATACAAAGAGATCCATTGCAGCCACTACATATCCTGGTAATACTTTAAGATTTTTTTTAAACAACTTTTAGTTATATATGGTCACGAGATAAAACAGAGGAAATGCTGGATTTGCACACAGATAATGGAGTAACATAAGATGTCGTCATCTTTACTCAGTTACGAACGCATCTAACATTACCGACGCAGCATGTGGCTCGACATCGTGTTCATACTGCTTATGTATCTTTAAAACATCCAAAAGTTGGTTTTTAGATCAGTGCAAAGTATTCTTCTTCAGATATTATATGTTTATTAGTATTTGATTGTATAGGATGTTTAAGCATATATATTAGACAACTATGTTTACAAATACGAATTAGTACTTGATTTCTATTAAATATTGTAATTGTGGATTAGACTAAAAAGAAAAAAAAGTGTGCTTATATAGGAAAATTGCATATGGGGATTATACGGAGATTATTATGATTTTGAAACTAAAACAAATATATAGGAAAATTGCATATTTTGGATGCGAGTGCGATTTATATCAACCGGATTTAGTTTAGAGTGCAACATTATCGTCAAAAAAACTTTTGAATAGAAATTATATTTATATCCATTACCTAGATAATTTAAGTTTTAAAAATTTTTAAAAATTTATGTACATTATTTATTAAAAAGAATTTTAAAAATTATTTTTTGAAATTCAGAAATATTATTATCACTATTTTATAAATATATTCTTAATTTTAATATTTAAAGATTTGATGAATTAATTTATAAGAAATGTCTGTTTTTACTATCAATTTGAGATGTTAATATATTCATATTTTAGATTTACGAAGAATTTTAATACAAATATCAAAAAGTACTTATAATTAACTAACCTGTACTATAGCGTAATAAAATAATTTTAAAATAATATTTAGTTTAATATGTATTTTTTGCTGATTTATAATATATGGTTATATAAGTTCTGTTTGTGCATAATATTTTATAGCCAGATTAAAAATTTATGTAAGTATAAATATATAATCATCAAAGCATACTACTCTGTTTATTTGATGTGTTTTACATTTTTTTTAGTTTATCTCTAGCAACTTACTGACATAACATAAAGCAAAAGTAAATCCTCAAATATAACATAAATATCAAAAAAACAATAAGTATTAATAGTAGCAATTACTGATATTGTCCTAAATAACTACAAAATATATTCGACTAAGATTACCTCAAAATTAAAACCTTATTCTCCACTGTAATAGATATCCTGACATTAAAAAAAAAAGAATTATGGTATTTGAAAACTCAATCTCATTCTCTCAACATAATCACACTTACAACCAAGTGAACATATAAGAAAATTTACATAAAATTATATATTTCATAAAAATCGATACATCGAATCCCGCGCGTAGCGCGGGTGTGCCCTAGTTAGGTCATATATCTTATACTTTGGTTGACAAAAAAAAATCTTATACTTTATTAACTATTTTTCTTTTTTTGGTCTAATCTGGTTTTTATTAATCATTTCTATTATACACATCACAATAAATTTTTAAAATGTACCCTATAAAAGAATTTGGGGAAATCCCATAAATAACACTATTCTTTATGTGAACATAGCATGAAAAGTTTCAAAACTATCATTCATAAAAGAAGAGAAAACTAAACTACCATAAACCCTAACCTCCACCTTTAAAACTAAACTCTAAACTTTAACCACAAAACAAAAATATAAAATATATATTTTGTAGAATTTGTTATTCACATACTTTAAAAATAATTTTTATTTTGAAAAAATGTATTTAATTAATCATTTAGTTAGAAATAGAGATATATTTGCCTTTTAACATTAATAAATGCTATTTGGGTATTTTCCTCTTGTGTAAAAATAGTTACTAATTCAAATGGATTCTAATTAATTTCATTGATAAAATTTGTTAGACAATAATTATATTTTATTTCTAGAAGGATAAAGATTTGTTACATAACTATAAAACTAAACTTTTATATTAGATCAAACAAGAAAAATCAAATGAAAATAGGAATTAAGATCCATATAACTAAAATCAGTATCTAATAAGCTAAAACATGTACATTTTTTATTGAACTGGTTTTCAAGCTAAAACGTGTACTTATGGATTATAGAAAAACATAAATGTGTAACTTCTATAAAAATAGAAACATAAATATTTATTTATAAATGAAACATTTGCTAACAGTAAACAATAGAATGGCATAAAATAATAAATAAATAAAATATTCAGAAATGAAATATTAAACTATTTCTCAATAAATTTTATAGCGATTGGTGAGAATTAGACGAACATATTTTTAAAATCAAGAAATTTAAAATTATATATTTTATTAAAAATATTTAAATAATATTTAAAAACTAATCGAAATTCTTTAATAACAAAAAATGATGATTTTACTCATATTTTCAAAACAATTGATGAGAGAAAAATTTGTAATATATTTTTTCAAAAGAAATAAATTTGAAAGAATGAAAAAAGGGTCTGCATATATTAAACTGTTTCCCCTAAATAATAATATAAAATTAGATAAATATTATTTTAATCTTTTAAATAGATTCCTATACTCGTTATCTTTGTCGTCGGAAAATTTCATGCATAATTAATCATATACAATCAATGTTTCGAAAACTGAACCGGATATGAATTCGGTATAGTTACTGGTTGACTGGTTGAACCGGTCGAACCGGTCGAACCGGGTTTTCTATTTTTTAAAATTATATATATAATCCTATTTTTACACTATATAAACTTAAAAAGGTAATTTAACATAAGATATGTTCTATGTTTTCTTTTATTAATTAAAAAGTAAAGAATATAGAAGTATAAGTCTAGCTATCTATAATAAACAAGTGAATATTATGTAAATTGAAATTGATAAAATAAAATGTTTGACCGTTCAAATTACCACATTTATTTGTTTTTAAAGCTAAATTCCTAAATTTTATGAATATGACAAAATAATAAAAGTATATGAGATCCAAAAATAAAATTTTACATTCTTTCTTAAGAAAATAAAACTAAAGAAAAAATCAGTTAAATAGTAATAATTGAACATTGTTTATTAAATATTAAATCTTAATAATAACTGAAAAAAATATATGTTGAATTTTTAAAACCGGGTTTTGAAGTAGACCCTATTCACAGGCTATACTGGTTTTTAATCGGTTTTACTGGTTCTTCTCAAATTTGGGTTTTTAACAGAATCGGACTCGACTTCTTCAACAAATTAAGGTTGGATCGGTTCGACCGGCCAATCCGGTCTGTTTTTCAAAATACTGTATACAACATATTAGAACTTAAGCGAGCTGACAACAATTATCACAAAAGCCAAAAACTTCCGGAATCATAAGAACTTGTGAAGGTCTACAAACGACCAACATCCTTCACATAAAACTAATTCAGCCCATTTATTCAGCCATTAAAGAAAATATACATAAAAGAGTAAAACAATAATAAAAAATAAACACAACTTTAAACCTGCATGAGTGCGAGTGAGTGGGATTGGTGTCAAATTGAAGAATGAAATACTTTCTTTCGTCGTAAAAAAAAGAAATACTTTCTTTCGTCGGCAAATGTTAAGGACGAATTAAAAGCTGGGTAGTCACGTGAGAAACGTGAAGGGATTGGTGTCAAATTGATTGCAAAGTTGTCAGATTTATGTGGACAGAAATAGAATGACAGTGGAGATGATTGGTTGGTGTGTGGCCGTTAAAAATTAGCTATAAAATTTGTACAGTATGTGAGTTGGATGTATCTGTAACTTTATTGTTGAACGTAATAACGAACGTAGACAACTGCTTGGAGTCTGATGATTCTCTCTCGAGCTGCTCGGGTTTGGATATCTCTCCGAGTAAGCTTCGGACCATTTCCAATGATATTCTATCATTTCTTCTATATTTCACTATAAAATAGAATAATTCTATTATAAAATTGAATTTACTCTAATAGTTTACTTTATAATAGAGTGAAATATAAAGGAATAATGTTTTTTCACTCCATATATAGGGTAAAATGATAACATTTCTCTATTTTTTTTACTCTATAATAGAATAATTCTATTATAGAGTAAACTATTAGAACGAACTCAATTCTATTATTGAGTTACTCTATTTCGAAGTGAAATATAGAGAAAATTATAGAAAATCATTGGAGATGTCCTTAACGTGAAATGGAAAACGTTGGGATCTGTCTCCAAAGATTTAAGGTTGTCTGGTCCTTTACCGGCGGCAAACGAATTGATGAAAGAGTTTATTTTACCAAATATGTTTGCATACAAGTAACATTAGTTCATGTATTATCTTAAAAATATGCTATTAGAAAAAAATAAATTCTAATAATTCATTGATATTATTAATGACAAATAGATTTTAATTACAAATTTAAAATTTATTTTAGTTATAATAAAATCTGTTGAATATATATTTATATATATATATATATATTACCAACTATTCAAAAAACATTTAAAAGATAATGAATTAATTTAGTAACAAAAGAATTCAGAAGTTATATAATCTTCTAAACTCAAAATAAAGTTATTTAATTTTATAAATTTGTCTTGACAAAATATATAATTTTGAAATTAAATATTCCAAGCACAAAATGATAATATTCCAAAATTTTACAAAAGATAAAACCATAGATGCTACAGTATAATTCTTTGAAATGTCATATGAAAATAAATTATATTGTAAAAATTAATGAGTATAAAATTTTTAAATATTAATTTAATAGCAAAAAATCATAAGCTTAATTCCATAAACTCCATAAATATCATATATCAAATAAAATTTACTAAAATAATATGATAGATAATATATAAAAAATTTACTAAAATAGTAGAGCTATATAATATAAACACAATAATATATATACTTATAAAATTCCCCAAAATACTAAAGTGATAGATGCTAAAATATATTTTTTTTAAACATGGAAATATAACAAATTATTTTCTATTGAATAAATAAATAAATTTTAAAAATGTATTGTGTGCAATAACAATGTATAATGTATAAAACATATCACTATATATTAATAATGTCGAATAAGAAATCTAAACAATAAAATTATACAGTTACACAATATATAACACTAAAATATAATTACATATTTAAAACATTCATGATAATATCAAAGCTATTATTTTATGAAAATGAAAATATATTCGGGCAAACGTGTAGCTCAAACTCTATTATGTTTTTAAAATAAAGAAAACTTATAATTACATATTTTAAGAAATATTTAAATAATAATAGAAAATATTTAATAACAAAAAAATTTAATGATTGTAATCATATTTTAAAATCGGATAAGGAAAATTGTGTAATACATTTTTTTCAAAAGAAAATATATTTGAAAGAATGAAAAGAAAATTGTCTGCAATATTGAAATTATTTCCCCTAAATAGTAGTATAAAACATTGATAAACATTATTTTTATCTTTTTAAATAGACCAGTAAGTAAATCTGAAGAAACTACAATTGTTTTTGTCATGTGAAGATTTCATTCATAATCAATCACATACAACATAGGGATTATTTGAAACCCTATTTGTGTTTTTAAATTTGGTAAATACACCTCAAATTTTTATTTTTAAAACTAACTCTTTTTTATATGTGATAAGACATATTTTCCCTTATTTAACTACATCACATAACTTATTAATTGAGCTTTAATCCAAATATTCCCAATCAATGATAATAATAAAACTATTTATTTAACCATTTAAATTAAATCCAACATTACTTAAAAAGTTCATTTCCCTCTCTTGCTGTAAATTTCTATATTTCTTCAATTTTGCATTGCAATTGTACTAGACGACTCCTGAAGTCTTCTGAGTAAGAATTCAGGTATCGTACATAAAATTTTTGATGCACTTTATTACATTATTGTGATGAAATATGATTATTATTATTATTATTCAGCGAAAATAGTATTCAAATGACTGTGGGCTTCAGCCCAAAAGATATGTCAATTGAATGAAATGGAAAGAGTGGGAGAGCCCCACATCGGTCAAGGAGGACGAAATAGAGTATTAGAGCAAGATTAACCATAGAACCCCTAATGGGTTCTTAATTCATTTTTAAATAATAGATTTAGCTTAAGAATTTTTGTTAAGAAATTTCTCGTTTTAACTGTTCCAATGGTAGATTCTTAATTTGGGGTTCTTAAATAAAATATTATTAAAGATAAATTTTATTAAAGATAAAAATTTATTTATTAAATAAAACATATTACAAAAAATATTTTAAACATAGATTTAAAAAATATTAAACAAGGATTAGTAAAATAAACAAGAATAATTTGAAAGAAGCATCCAAGACTAGAAAAATATATATTAAGTAGAACTAATTATTCAAAGACTAGACATTGTATCAAACTTAAGAAACAGAACAACAGAAGCATTTATATTATTCAAATGGAGAGACAGAAACTTAAAAAACAAGAAACAACACTTAAAAAACAACAAACAAGGAACAAGAACAACAACACAAGCACACGACTAGACCAGACCTTAAACAACACAAACTTAAGCTCATCGAGTCTTCTCCTTATACTAGAACTAATTAGACAGCAACTCATTAATGAGCTTCTTTTTCAGAGCTTCTTCATAGTCAGCTAGAACTTGTTTGGCGATTAATGAGTCAAGTAGCCTCATCTTTGTCAGCCTCTCTTTCACAGCCAAATCCTCCTTCTTGATGCTTCACATACTCTGAAACTCATTCAGCGCCTTACCATCTGCCATCGTCTTCTTACCATGGCCCTTTGATGCCTTAACACCTGGTGGACGAATGGTTGCTTGCTCATCTTCACCAGTGGTGGTTTCAAATGCGTAAGAGCTTGATGATTGTGCACTCTCATCACACTTCCTCTTTTTACAGCTTCCTGCGGTTTTAGAACTAGACAATTCACACCATTTCTGGTCATTCCGCAACTCCTTCCATGCATGCTCAAGAGTGAACTTCTTTTTGTTGTTGTTGTAGAAGATCTCATGCGCAAGTTTGAGAACATCATTCTCATTTTGGCCGCTAGTCTTCTCTTTAGTTGCTGCTTCATACGCCCCACAAAATTTGTTGACTCGGTCGTTTATCTTCTGCCACCGTTGCTTACAATGAAATGACTCTCTCACTTCAGAACCTGCAACCTTGGGACTTGCTGCAAAGTATGCAGCAATCCTTTTCCAGAACGCACCAGCTCTTTGCTCGTTAGCTACAACCGGGTCTTTGCTTGTGTTTAACCAAGCGCTAATGAGGGCAATATCATCTATTGGCATCCATGTCCTCCTTTCCTGACGCTCTGCAGGAGTCTCTTCTTTCGTTGCTTGACTGCTAAAGAGAGGGACTTGGGAGGAAGAAACTTCGACACTGTCTTGAACATAACCAAAGATAGTGTCTTGCTGACTATTCAGAAGGTCAACAAAGTTTGAGATTGGCCTATATGAATTGGAATCCATATCCGAATGTCTCAAGAGAGAAAGAAAAGAAGTATGTTTTGATAAATGGAAGAGAAGAAGGATATTTTTTTTATAGAAGAGAAGAAGGAAAGAAGCATTGATCACCATTGATCAACGCGTTCAACACCAAACCATTTCGAGTAGACATTTATCTAACCCATTAATCACACATCAACTTTGATTTCTATCTAACCTCTTACATCTATTTATTACCTAAAACAGAGTTAAATCTATCAATAAACACAACATTAATTACCAAGGGTTCAATTCAAACGAAAAGCACAATCAATTCAGTTCAGACACACATCAACTTTGATTTCTATCTAACCTCTTACATCTATTTATTACCTAAAATAGAGTTAAATCTATCACTAACCACAACATTAATTACCAAGGGTTCAATTCAAACCAAAAGCACAATCAATTCAGTTCAGAGACACAGACGAAATCAACATCAATCTGAGCCCAATTTTTTTTTTTTAATCAAACTTTCAATCTATGTAAGTTATCAAAGATATGCCTGTTACCTTTATTACCATTGTAGCCGAACCTTGATGTCTCTTGACCCGAACCATCTTGATCCGAACCATCTTAGACGAACCTTGATGTCTCTTGATCCGTTAGACGAACATTGATGTCCTCTTGATTGGAACCATCTCAACACACAAATAAAAAAACAAATCAAAATGGATCAGAGGTGACCAATTATATCAAGCAAACAAATCAAAATAAGAGACATCAAGAGACAGATCATATGAAGCAAACAAATCAAAATAACAGAGAAAGACCACAATCTAAGACATGCATCAATTGAAAGATTAAGACATTAAAAGAAAAATACTCTGCTTTACCTTTCGCTTCGTCGAGCTCAGCCGCGGAGAGAGATAGAGGTTTTCCACCGCCGAGGAGCGCCGTCGAGCCACTGAGAGCGACGCCGCAATTCTTCGCCGAGGAGAGATGAAGAAAGAGAGGCGGAGTGGTGGAGGAGAGCTAGAGAGACGCGTCGTCGTCGATCAATTAGGACACAATCAACGAGTCCACCGACAGATACGAGGTTTCCACTGAGACAAACGCCGACGGCTCCAACCGATCGGTGATAAATCGAAAAACACAGGCAGATTCGACAAGGAGAGGTGGAGAGACGCGGTTTCGTCTACGAGACAAGGAGAGGCCGAGTGCTTTTGTCGAGACAGAGAGAGGTGTACCCAAGAGCAAACACGTGTCCCACAAGATCCGGTTGTTCTACCCCCTCCTTAAGCAACGTTTCTTCACATTAATTCCATTTTTTTTTAAAAAAAAACATTATTAAACTAAACACCCCCCTTAAGCATCCCGGTTGAACATGATCTTATATATATGTTCTTCTATAATCATGGTTTAAACAGCTCCAGGTTAGAGCAAGGCTCTCCACGAGTGCGCCTTCCTCCTAGGCTGTCTGGCCAGCTCGGAGTGGGCATGGGTTTGGCGAGAACTACAGGATGTCTGGTTTTATCCTGGACTCCTATTTGCTAATACTAACCGAATATAAAGAGTTACTAGATGTTTTGCCCGCGCTTGCGGGCTTAACAATTTTACAAAAAATTATATTTAAATATATTATCAATTCAAAAATCATTAGAGTAAATTATTTTCATACTTTTAAAATATTTAATGATTAATTAAATATTAAATATTTTATATATGATAAAAATATATTTTACTATGTAAAATAAACTTGAAAACATTCATATATACATAAAAATATATACAAGGATTTATATTTATTTTCAAAATATTTTTGAATAAAATAATATAGAATCTTTTTAGATAATGATGATTATTAAATTAATGAAATTCGTTTTTAATTTGTGGATAATTCTATATTAACAAATCTAACCTAATTATTTATTAAGGATAATAAAGACTTTAAATACTCTAATTTTTAACGTAAGAGCAAAAAAAATACTTTGTAAATAATTGTATAAATATTTTTGAATTCTTTACCAACTTTTTCATGTGAATTTATCTATTTTATGTGATATATATATATATATATTTATATTAAAGTAGATTTCTTTTAATATTATTAAACCAAATATAATATAAACATATATATAATAATTTAATATTACTAAAGTAATATAGTATAAATTTAACTATTTAAATATGATATTATCTTTAAAGTTTTAATTATTCTTAAGATAATGATAAAGTTTTTTGTTAAGATTAATAATTGAATATAAAATATGACTAAATATAAATATATGATCTAATATATTACTAAAGTAATATAGTATAAATTTAACTATTTAAATATGATATTATCTTTAAAGTTTTAACTATTCTTAAGATAATGATAAATTTTTTTGTTAAGATTAATAATTGAATATAAAATATGACTAAATATAAATATATGATCTAATATATTTAAATTAATAATTCAAATAAAACTAATAAAAATATGACAAATCATCAAAATTAGCTAAAATCATGGGGAGTATGACAAATCAGCAAAATCACTTCATAAATAATAGTATAGATTCTTAAGATAATGATAAATTTTTTTGTTAAGATTAATAATTGAATATAAAATATGACTAAATATAAATATATGATCTAATATATTTAAATTAATAATTCAAATAAAACTAATAAAAACATGACAAATAAGCAAAATTACCTAAAATCATGGGGAGCATGACAAATTAGCAAAAACACTTTATAAATAATAGTTAGCAAAATCACTTTATAAATAATAGTATATATATATATATATAGATGAAGACATGGTCATGTTTTTTAAATCGGATTTCATTTCGTCTTATGTCCTTAACATCGCTTTTATATAATCGTTTATTTTCAATTCGTTTTTACGGCTGCTACAGTTTCAACATGTGTTATTACAGAATTGCTTTTCCAAAACGAAAAGTTAACTATTTTTTTAATCCGTCGTTAAGCAAATCGATCAAAGCCTCCATTTCGTTTTTCTTGAGCGAGAAGCCAATCTCCACACCACCATTCCCATCTCTACCCTCTGCCATAGATATCGCTTCGCCTTGATCGATCGACACTACTAAAACTCTCTCGGGTCTACCCCACCCGAAATCCAACCCGTACACTCCAAACCGGGTCGACCCGGCGACAGACACAAGCTGCGACCCTGGTGGAAGAATTGGAAACGAGGCCAAAATATCCGGAAGCTTCAACGCAACAGTCTCATCCAACTCCTCAACCAAATCACTAACACTGCTAGCAGCAGCCGAGAACCCTTCTTCACCCATAAACGTCTCTGCCGTTGACTCCAGTTTAAACGTAGCCGAAACGCACTTCCCGAAATAACTCGACGGGACCGGCGGATCAAGAAGGCCTCGACAATCAACCGCGAAGCCGTACCCGATTGGTCTACTTTGGTCCCCGCCTCGAGCTCTGATTAAACATGTTAACGCATACGAATACGTAACCACAAACGTCGACAGTCGAAGCTCCTTTGGTGACGAGGAGGCAGATGATTCTCTCTTGAGTCATTCTCGAAGCGTCTGGATATCTTCACGAGTGAGGTTGAGAGTGAAACGGTTCATTAATGCTTTTACACCTAGAGGTATAGGGTTCAAACCCTAGAAAATACCAAATTATGCCTATTATGAAGAAATATGTTACAAGAGATCTTCAGCTTGGTACAGGGCGTACCATCGAACATGAATCTTATAGGACGGTTCAGAATGCTGCAGTCAGTCGTATATTGTCACAAGAAGGTAGAATTGTCGGCTATAAAATCGTCTATTTAATATTCTCATCGTTGTAATATCATAATTAATCAGGCATTATAAAAAAAATATATATACTAGATGATGGTCTACACCTTATGCGAATTAATATATATCCAACTAATTCAAATTTTAATATAATTTTAATTTCAATCTAAATTATTTAATAAATTTCAAATATTAATGAATGAGAAGATATAATCTACCTTTTTATTATCAGGCAACATGGATAATTTTTTTTTGCAAAACCCTTATTTATTCTATCATCAAACTACACATGTAAAAAATATCATCGTCATAATAACCTAATAAAACTGTATTAATATTTTAAAATAACATAAATATAAATTTATAAATTAAACCATAATTACCAATTATCAGGAAAACCTATGAAATTAAACCATCTTCATCAAAGTATTGAATTTTCTATTTCTATTCATCAGATTTTATAGTGACATATATTAACAAAATCTATAATAATTTAAAACATATTTCTATTCAATTTAAAATTTTATAAACTAAAAGTAAGAATTATATATATCTAAAAACCTGGATTTTTTAAAATTATAATAGCAAGAAATTGTATTCTTTGGACTCGTATCTTATTTATTGAGAAGATAATTTGGTAACATAAAAGAGAAAAAAAATTATTTTTATAAATAATAATTAAAAAATTAAACAATTTAATATTACTAAAATAAACATAAGATGAACAAATATGTAAAATTGCTGTTAAAATTTGATAATACTTGTTAGTAATAATTATCCCTGAATATAATAAATATTTATTAAGTTATCAGTAAAATGTTTAAAAATAACAATTCAACAGTTATTTATTAAAACTAATGATTCAATCTAAACCATAGAATATAACAAATAAACTTCTAAAAATAATAAAATATATGACAAATAAACTAAATCACCTAAAACTATGGAGAAAAATAACAAGTAAGCAAAACTAAAATTATAAAAACATAACAAATTATCTAAAATTATGGAAAATATGACAAATAAGCAATAAACAATGATAAATCATGAAAATTAGCTAAAATTATGGAGAAGATGACACGTGAGCCAAATCACTAATAAATAATAATATAGATATATATTTTAGACAGTGAAAAAAAAAAAAATATATATATATATATATATATATTTTAGATTTTGTAGGAAGGAAAAGCACTTTAATGTTTTAATCCGTCGCGTAGCAAATCAATCAAAGCCTCCATTTCGTGTTTCTTGAGCGAGAAACCAATCTCCACTCCACCGTTCCCATCTCTACCCTCTGCCATAGAAATCGCTTCGCCTTGATCAATCGACACAATCACAACTCTCTGCGGTTTGCCCCACCCGAAATCCAACCCGTACACTCCAAACCGGGTCGACCCGGCAACCGAAATAACCTGCATTTCTGATGTAGTAGACGGAATCGCTGCCAAAACCTCCGGAATCTTCGACGCAACGGTCCCATCCAACTCCTCAACCGAATCGCTAACGTATTTCGCAGCAGTTAAAAACCCTTCTTCACCCATAAACGCCTCCGCCTCTAACGGTATTTTAAACGTTGCGGAAACGCAGTTACCGAAATAATTCGGCGGAACCGGCGGATCAAGAAGGCTCCGACAATCCACCACGAATCCGTACCCGATTGGTCTGGTCGGGTCACCACCGCGAGCTCTGATTATACACGTCAACGCGTACGAATACGTAACTACAAACGTCGACAATCTTAGCTCTTTAGGTGAAGAGGAAGCAGAGGACTCTCTCTGGAGTCGATCGCGAAGCGTTTGGATGTCTTCGCGAGTGAGTTCGCGTGTGAACCGGACGACTTCTGGACTAAGCTCCGGCGACGGAAGAATCTTTAAGCTCTTGGGGTTCTCTGGTTCTTTACCGCCGGAGAAAGCTTTGAGCAAAGAGCTCCACAGGTTCAAAACCTCTGTTTCGATATCCTTTGGATCTTTTATGACCGTACGATCGTAAATGGGGATTAGATCCTGCGGTATGGAAGTGCTTACAGTGTGGTCTTGTTGGCGTTTGCATGTGTCGGCCCAGAGTTTGAGAAACATGGTTGTCGTTTTTCCGTCGAGAACGGCATGGTGTGCGCTTACGCCGATGCAGAACCCTTGGTTTGGAAACAGCGTGGCTTGAAACGACACGGCTGAGGCCGAGTCGTCGGAGATTTGTAACTCAGGCACTAGCGGGTACAACTCTGAGGTGGGGAAAGGTTTCTGTCCGGTTAATAGCGAGAAATCAGCGTTGGACTCGGCGACGGTGAATGAAACGGCGTCGTTTGGGGAGTAGACGAGGCTTGGTTTCTTGCCGAGTAAGTCCCAGACGACTTTCCCGGCGAGTGGGAGGTAGTGAGAGAGGGAGGAGGAGAGAGAGGATTTGAGATTGGGGACGATGGCTGAGTCGAAGAAAGGGCGAGTTGCATCGGTGAATCGGAAGAAGATGACTCGTTCGACAGGGTGGAGTTTGTACCAGAGAAGGTCGAAGAAAGTGAGCGGGAGAGTGAGTGACCCGGACGAGTCAGCAGGGGTAATTCGTGACACGTCGATGACGCTAAGCGAAGAAGCCATTTCTTATGTAATCTCCTCTGCGATGAGCGATAATTGGCGATGATATTATCATATTCATATATAGGGAAGATAAGGTAGCGAAATTCAATTTTGTGTATACAAAAGAAAACTTCTAGTAGGAAAAAAATATTGTAATAGTAAATCGATGATTGGACCACCAAGTAATCCATCACCACTTACATGATGATATAAACATAGTAGTTAGGCCGGACTTATTATCCCAGATTCTGATTTGATTCGAGATCTGATTATAATCTACTCCGAATATCTAGATATTCGGAGGTGCCGAATCCGAATTCAGATAGTAAAATGTTGGATCCGTCCAAACCAAATCCGGATCCGGATATTTAAAAAGTTTCGGATATCCGAATCCGTAATTTTTATTAATACTTATTTAAAAAAATACTAATATCTATATATAAAACTAATTTTATTTATTATGTTTTCATTTTTCTAATAGTATATATAAATTTTAGAAAAAATTACTAGAATATTATAGAAAAACTGGTTTATTACTAGACTAACATACATATTTTTCTAAATTACTAGAATGTTTGTAGATCCCTAGTAAATTACAATTAAGGCCATTGATTAGTTTTTTTTAGTTGAAATTATTTTTAAACATTAAATCCACATCATTAATTAATTATCCATATTAGTAATAGAGAAAAATCAATTGTCTATTTAATTACATAAACGTTGAAAAAAAAACACAACAACACAACATAACTTCGTCTAAGAACTAAAGGAACCCTAACTATCTCTTCCCTGAAATCGTCGTCGACATTGTGTTTACTCCCTCTTCCTCGAACTAACTCTCTGTCTTGTCTTCTCCGATATCATCATCCCCAAAATCATCGTCTCCAATTGTTTCTACGAAATATTCTTTCGTTGCAATCGCCCGAAATCATCTTCTCTGCTTCATTTTTCGAGTTTGTGGCTGAGTTTTTATTTATGTTGTGGCTGAGTTATATTTCTTTTACGGCTGGTTTATATATGCAGTTGTGGCTGAGTTACTTCCCGCCAATATCCGAAAACCTAGCTATAAGAAGTGTGCATTCCGAGGAGAAAAGGCAAATACATTCTAAAAAATACCCAAATCGGCAATTGTGGAACGTATTTATTTAAGTTTGTTTGTGATTTGTTATCCATATTTGGATAATCTAATTTTTTTTTAGATCTGAGTGAAAGAGAAGATTGAACAAGAAGAGAAGGGAGAAGACAGAAATAAGTCATAGATTCAGCAGAGACGATACAGAAGAGTTCAATGAAGTTTGGAGAGGCGGACCCACGTATAGGGTAGGTATGTCAGCTGACACCCCTTAAATAATTTAAATTTCATTTGTAAGCTAAAACTATATGTCGACAGCTAGTGCTGGGCATTCGGGTTTTCGGTTCGGGTCGGTTCGGTTTATTCGGTTTTCGGGTTATTCGGGTTGGGGTGTTTAGGAACCGTTTAGGAACCGGACATTTTCCGGATCGGTTCGGTTCGGGTTTTGTCGGGTTCGGGTCGGATTTCTATTTTTTTATAAAACCCAAAGTGGAACCGAATTATTTATAATTCGGGTTTGGTTCGGGTTTAAAGTCCAAAAACCGAAAAAATCCCAAAAATCCGGGTTAAACCCGGAAAACAAAAAAAAATATTCGGGTAATTCGGGTAATTCGGGTTTTTATTAGAAATTTTAATTTATAAATTATATTTTACATACATTAAAACTAAAAATAATTAATATTTTTAATATATTCAAAATATTCGGGTACCCGTTCGGTTTTCGGTTCGGTCCCGGTTCGGTTTCGGTTTTTCGGGTTTAGAAATATAGGAACCGTTCGGGTTTTTGTACTTCTCGGTCCGCTTTCGGTTTCGGTTTTTTCGTTTCGGTTCCAGTTCGGTTTTCGGGTTTCGGATAATATGCCCAGCACTATCGACAGCAGTAGAATTGGCTAAAATTCATATCTCTGACACCCCCAACATCTGTGTTCGAAGACTACCTACACCCAATTAATTTGATTTAAAAAAAATCGGGCTGAAAGCCCATGTTTCAGTCACTTTTTTTCTGTTGGGTCTTAATTTTAATTTAGTTTGTATGTTTTTTTGGGCTTAACTTAAAAATTAATCTAATTATTTGTCTTTTTATATATATGTGGGCTTCTAAAAGCCAAATTCACACATATATCTTATAATTAAATATCTGATAATAATCACTTACTGAATTGTTTTACATATAACAGTTTTCACAAAATAAAATATGTTAAAATTTATAATAAATACAAGAAATATTTTTAATATTTTTTTTAATTTTAAATAATTAAATTAATTTATGACACCGATAAAAAATATTTCTAGATCCGCCACTGGATGCATGGACGAGTTATCACCGGAATGGTGTAGAAAACCTGTATTTTTGGTTTTCTATGTAAGAAACATAATTCACCCATTTATTTTGTGTTTGACGTGAGTAATGTTTAAACTACTCATCCGTATCGTTTATATATCTCAGCCGTATCGTTTACATAACTCAGTCATACCTCAAACATACCCTAAATTCAGAAAATGTTTAGATAACTCAGCCGTAACGTTTATATAAATCAGTCATACCTCAAACATACCCTAAAAACGGAAAACTGAATTCAAGTACTTTAAGAAGTTATATAGAAGATCATCTTATCAATATCAAGTGAATATAAATCAAATGAATGTGTATAGTTTCTTGAATTTCAAGTTGAGATTTTAACTTGATCTTGAGATATAAGTTCTCTTACAATCACCTATACAATTCTTACTTACAAGACTCTAACTTTAATCTTTTCTTAAATCTAAACCTCAAATCTTAAACTATAAAATTATAAAGTTATAAAAATTATTAAGTTTACCTTTAAACATTAAATCCGATATTTTTTTATTATTTAAAGTTTAAGGTTTATGTTTAATGTTTTAAATTTATAGTTTAGTGTTAAACTCAAATTTTAATCATTTTTTAAAAATTAATCTTTAATTTAAATTCCATTTTAAATTTTGATTTAAACCCGTAACTACATTCTTTAAATTTAAGCAATTTTTAAAACAAATTGAAAAGAACTAAAATTACAATTCATATTGCTTTTTTTCATGACCATTGATTGATTTTAGTCTAAGGGTTCAATATTTTCAATATAAAATTATAATATTTTAAAATTTAAACTACAAATATTAAATATAAAATTATAAATTTAAATATTTTCAAAACATTATCTCAAACCATATATATTTCGAACCTTTATCCCTAAACCCTAAATCACATACTTTGACCTATACCATAAAACATTAAACTTCAAGCTTTAAACAAAATTTAATTAATCATATACCATAAATTCTAACTACAAATGTTAAAACTCTTATTTAAAAATATAATCTTGAATTTAAATCGAAACCCAAAAAAATATATACCAAACCCTAAACTCACTCAATTATATACCCAAAACTTTAAACTTCATATTTAAACCACACATCAAAAAATCAATATATAATCATAAAATCCAAGTTTTAAAATTTAAAACTTTATAAAAAATACAGTTTAATATAAAATATAATTCTAACCACCAAAATTAAAACATTAACCATTGATTGTTTTTAATCTAAGGGTTACAAATCCATCTTGTGGTTATTTTCTAACTGCTTTTTCATTGGTTAGTTTTTTTAGTACAAGGATTACAATTCTTGACCATTGATTAGTTTTGATCTAATGGTCTATAATGCATTTTTTCTTCACTTTCTCTCTTCTACTTGACATCTCCTTCTCCTCTTCTCTTTCCTTCGGGAGTTCTTCACAGTCCCACATCTTCTTCATCTCTCTCCCTTTCTGTATTGTAAACAAGAAATATTCATACATCATCATTCAGTTCTTATGCCTTAGTATATTTGGTTTGTAAATCTTAGAAGTGAGAGAATAAGAAACGTTAAAGAAGAAAAGAAGATTGTCAGGAGATTGTCGAAGAAGAAGAAAAGTGTTGAAGAAGACTGGTCTTCGCCGTCGTCCCTGATATTGAGCTCTTACGCTCGTCGTCGTCGCCATCTATACTCGCCGACGTCGCCATCTATACTCGCCGACGTCATCCTTGTTGCCTTTTCTCAGATCCATCTTCGCCGGTCTCTGTCTTCACTGTAGTCGCCACCACCACCGCTTGTCACCACACTGGTCACCTCTCTCTCTTTCAGTCTCTCTTGCTCTTTTTCTGTGTTTTGAATTTGTTCTTGATACTGGAAGGTGGATAAGGCAGAGGAGCTTAATGGTGGAGGAGGTAACAAAACCGTTCTATAACTTGAAGACGTCGGAGCCCTTGTGGTAACGGGACTGCGGCGGCGAAGGAAGAAGACAATAATGACCTCGCGGCGGCTCTCGTGATATGGAAGAAACACACGGTGGTTTAGTTAGGTTTAGATTTTGTTGACGATGGCTGGAAGCTTTTTTGTTTCTAGGTTTTAGATTAGGGTTGTTTTAGATATAAACTCAGCCATAACGTATGCATAACGCAGCCGTAATTTGATTATAACTCAGCTGTAACGTATGCATAATTCAGTCGTAAAGTATGAATAACTCAGCCGTAACGTATCTGAATGGTATAAGCCAGCCGTAATATATCTGAATGGTATAAATCAGCCGTAATGTTCCTATACCTCAGCCGTCGGGTGTATTTTGTTTCGCGACGTTTCGTATTTTGGGCGAAAAAAAATATTTTGGGCGGGAGAAAATCATTCCTTCAACTCAGAACACAATATTAAAAATTTAATCTTTTCTTAAATTTGAACCTAAAACCCTAAACTATTGAACTATAAAGTTATAAAAAGTAGAAAGTTTATTTATTGAACACAATATTAAAACTTTATTTGAACCTCAAACCTTAGACTATAGAACTATAAAGTTATAAAAATTATAAACTTAGTCGTAACGTATGCATAACTCAGCCGTAAAATAAGAATAACTCAGCTGTAACATATCTGAATGGTATAAGCCAGCCGTAACGTTCCTTTAACTCAGCCGTCGAGTGTAATTTGTTTCGCGACGTTTCGTATTTTGGGCGGGAAAAAAATATTTTGGGCGGGAACAATATCATTCCTTCAACTCTAAACAAAATATTAAAACTTTAATCTTTTCTTAAATTTGAACCTAAAACCCTAAACTATAGAACTATAAAGTGATAAAAATTATAAAGTTTATCTTTTAAACACAATATTAAAACTTTAATATTTTCTTAAATTTGAACCTCAAACCCTAAACTATAGAACTATAAAGTTATAAAAATTATAAAATCAGTCGTAATGTATGCATAACTCAGCCATAATTTGATTATAACTCAGCCGTAACGTATGCATAACTCAGTCCTAAAGTATACACAATTCAGCCGTAACGTATCTGAATGGTATAAGCCAGCCGTAACGTTCCTATAACTCAGCCGTCGAGTATAATTTGTTTCGCGCCGTTTCAAATCCATGTATATCTCCATAAAATCTTCCTTAAATCATTGACCGCCTTAATAACTTAACAAGAATTTGAAAATTTAAGCAATATCATTATAACAATGAAGATATCAACTTATTACAAATCGATGCCAAACAAAAAATATATCAACTTGCAAATCACGCGTTGGTATATTCTATGTTATAAAGTATTTACAAATATTTATGATATTACTATTGTAAATCTTGCAAACCATTCTATTTAATTTAGACAAAACATAAATACATACACATAATATTTCTATATATTCACCGTCTTAATAGCTTACCTTAACAACAACCTAAAATATAGCTATCATATTGACCCCAAAGATTTCGAACTTTCACGCTTTAGTATAATCTTATCTGTAAAGTATATTCTTATTCTACAACTTGCAAATCAAGCTTTCAAATATTTAATTTAGATTTGTTCTCTCTTATTTCTTACACCAATATTATATATTACAATATACCATTATATATTACAGTATACAATTCTTAGAAATTAAATTTATAAATATTAAATGTAGCTTTTCTCATCTATCCAGCTATCATACATATTCATTTGCAAAAATCTAATCTTTTTGTCTTTGGTTTTGGAAAAACCATATAAATACAAATACAAATAGATATAATATATATGAACCATGTGGATGATATGGATTGAATAAGAAATAACGTATGTAACATTAGTTTAGATACAAACTATCAAAATTGTGAAAAGGAATTAAATATTTATAAATGTTTAAAATTATAAATTGAAAATAAATCCGTGCGGGCGCGCGGGTCAAAGTCTAGTAATAGTATTAAAATAGAAGGACAAGGTTGATTCCAACTTGCTTTTAGGTAAAAAAGATTTAAATATATTATATAATATAATTAATACCCTATAACATTTATTTTTAAACCTAATGCATTTATATTTATAATAGAACCACTCTAAATTCTCCTCTTATTTATGGTACAAATTTAAATAGGATGATTATTAATGATTTCTTATATAAAGTGATATTATTTATAAGAACAAACACTAATGTTTCCAAATCTAACTTATTTAGCTACTAGAAACAGAGCACGGATTTAAAAACAGAGCACTTGATGAAATAATTACGTGTCGAGAGCCAAAGTTGGAGGACACCCTCGTGGCGTTGGATCCTCTTCGATATCATTGACAGACATTGATTGCGAACCTGCCTATCAATCATTTTAATCAGCTGGGTTGCTAGAATCGGCTGAGAGCCATGTCTACAGCTGTTTCTTTCTCTCCAGATGGAGCAGAGTATGACTTGGAAGCTGTAACGCAGAAGGAAGAGCTTCAGCGTTGTTTGAGATTGATCTACAAGTAGTACCATGATGTCTTGCCATTGGTAGGAAAAGCGGGTGAGAAGCAACTGTCGAAGAATATTTTTCCATACCTCCTGCAAGTAGCTACACTCGAAAAAGATGGCTCCTGGTTTCTAGATGCTGACAGCACAGGGTGTAGCTTGCATCAATATTGGCGCTCCAGACAAACATTATATCTCCTGTGGTTAATCTGTTATGCATGGTAAGCCACGCCATGAATGCGTACTTCAGTGTCGCGTACGAGAACCAAATACTTTCATACCACTTCACCTTCAGGGAAGAAGAACGAATGACGGACCAGGTTTTACGAGTGAAAAACTTTGGCTTGAAAACCTCCATGCTATACTTCCAAACACGAATATCTGAGCCCACATATATCGTATTCCGGTGTTTACCAAGAGCCTCCTCAATCATGGTATAGAGGTCTGAGCGATGACGACGTTGTCATCGAGTTAACCATTTTTTTTAAAACTAGGTTGTTAACATATCTTAGTCCCTCCCAACGATTTAAATATTCACAATAGTAACAAATAAATATTTTGAAATATTTTTTATAAGATCCGACATCTTTAAACTTATTTCTCAAAATATATAAAAAACAAAAATGTACAATATGTATTATTTTGTTTCTTACTATTTTGTTCATGCTAGACATTGTGGATCACTGCTTGAAAAGTCAAGTGGAAGACACATGTCAATGACAGTGTGTGGAGTACGTTGAGGAAAAAGGAGCGCGGTGACTGTATATTCCAGTCGAGATATGGTCTGCTCATGCGAGACATTGTGGATCACTGCTTCAAAAGTCAAGTGAAGAAGACACATGTCAATGACAGTGCGTGGAGTACGTTGAGGAAAAAGGAGCGTGATGACTGTGATATTCCCGTCGAGATATGGTCGGGCCAGGAGTTATCCTGTAAGCTCTGTCCAAATGGTGTACAAAGAACAGGTGATCACGGTAAGGATTACATTTGGCTCTTGGTATAAACGACAAGCTTGATTCTCACCCCAAACTCGTGTATGATCCCCCATTAAGAGCATGTTACGGAAATTCAGCCATACAACGAATGAAAACCGAGGAATTGCCAGTGAAAACCAAACCACTATTCCACTTCTTTGCTTTTATGCCAAAGTTATTCCCAAGTTTTTAAAGACGAAAAACAAGCTTTATAGTTGTTTTCATAATGTCACCATAATTAAATTTAGAGAAATTGCACTCCGTATACAAATATAACACTGATATTTGCGGGAGTGGAACTTCTACTATTACAATTTCATAATGGTCAAAATGCCCCTACATTCACTAGTCTCTACAAGCCCAGACTTGTTTATATCGAAATCATTCTCTTTCTTCTATATTTTTTCTTACTCTTTCTTCCAAATCCAGAAGCGCCTATTACACCAGCAACTACAATTATTTTACCAATTCTTTAGCTAAAAGTTTGGATTTTCTTTTTGTTGTATGTACGATACTGATGTCGTCTCTCAATAAAATGCAACCCCCCCCCCATGGAAATCGAGGTCTCTCACTCTACTTATTTGGATAGTCTTCGTGTCCAGAGAAAGACGTTGCAGAACTTGCTCAACGATTGCCAAAAGAGCTCTTTAGCTGCTAAATATCACTGATACTGATCTCGCGGCGTTACAATTGAAATCGCTGGTTCACTGGAGGATAAGAGCAACAGTGTTGGCCTCAATTCTATTCGTCTATATAATTTTATCCTCAACATGCAATGTTAAAGATTAGTTTGATCTCAATTTTATTGTCTCACACATTGTGAAGCTGGTTAGGGAACCTTCAAGGAAGTTACCAAGAGGTGGGGATTTGGGGAGTTGCTGAAATACAAATTGGAAGAAGGTGTTCTAACAATCCATTCACCAGACACTTTATATACCTAGCTTTTATTATCCGGCTACCATATTTTATTCCTCTTTATTATCAGAGTTAGCTGAATATGTAATTAATTACTTACATCCAACAATCAATACACCATACACTTTATATAAATTTGGTTGGTCACTAATTTAATCATAGACCATGCTAATATAGTCAGAATTTTAAATTGAAATTCTAGCTAGCATGTAAAGTATCCAGATATGTGGGAGTATAGTCGGAATTTTAAAACAAAATACCAGCCAACATGTAAAGTATCCAGATGAGTTGGAATATAGTCAGAATTTTAAATCAAAATACCAGCTAACATGTAAACATGTAAAGTATCCAAATATGTTGGAATATAACCATGCTAATTTACGCAAGATCTAAAAAGTTACATTATAGCAATACTGACTTACAAATTAACTAGTCATTAATATCTCATGTTAACCAGCTAATTATCGTATTATCCTTGTGGGACAATAAAATTCATTTTCTTGCCGTCATCGACATCTTGATGTGACTTTATTTGATAATCAAGTAACTGAAGCTGGAATACAGTAGACTTGTACAAAGTACAGGCCAAGCAATCAGTATCGTCTATTCCATTGAATCCATCGTAGATAGCGCAAAAGAGCCAACCTATTCTCCTCCGAGCACACAGCCTAAAATCTATATTGACCTGCAGCACCTCCTGCAACTTGAACTTCCATAACAAATAGAAAAAAACCTTCAGAAGGACCGGGGATCCAGCTGAGACTTGCCATGATTTCATTGAGAGAAGGAGAAAGTATGTCAAGATTCGATAGCCAAAGCCTATTTCAATCTTTGCATAAGATCACTTAAGGTCTTTTACCGCATTTTGTGAACAGAGTTTCTGTAACAAATGAGATCCATTCAGTTACTATTGTTTATCATCAATCATTGATCAAATTAAGATCCACTAACCAAAGAGATAATCGATGAATCATAGAAAACTCATATAAAAATGAATTGGAGGAAGGAAGCAAACCATGATTATAATGATGACATCGCAAATTATCATTGCTCTCTCGTTCTCTGCAAACCACAAACTAGGTGTACCATCGTCATTTTATTATTGGGTTGGATTTTGTATGTTTTTCTATACCTGCAAATTATACACTTATTATCTATTTTTCATGCAAATCGCTTTTAAATTTATTTATATATTAAAAATAAATATTATAATAATTAATATCAAATAACAACAACAATATATATTTTGAATAATATTGAGAAATTGCACTCTTTAATATTTTTTTATTATTATAAAGTGAGAGAAAATATTGAAAATTATTTTTAGTTTACTTTATCTTAAAGAAAAAGTATGAAATTTTTAAATGGGTTTTTATTAATTGTTTTACATGATTAATTTGAGCTACCTTTTCTAATACATGTACATACGGCAAACTTGGGATGTCTGCGAATTTGACGTCAAAAAGGGAAATTAGCATAGTCTAGTAGTAGCTGTAGTTAGTTTTTTTTTTAAACACTATTTCATTAAGATTAACGAGCACAAAGCACATAGACCGGCGATTACCATAATCCCGGTAAGAACAGTCTGACGAACCAAACGAAAGGTCCCCGGAAACAACAGCCCATACATGGGAGACAAAGAACAACATAAAGACCAGAGCATGAATCATCCTTAATACAAATTGATCTAAACCAGAAGAAGTGAGGAACCGAACAAAAGAACCATTACAAAACAATGAACAATAAAGCACGATGACTTCAAGTGAGCCCCTTGAACGAGACAAGGCGAGGATGCCATCCAAAGCTAAAACCTCCGGCTTGCGACTCCTCCTATAGAGAATAGCCCATGCGATTAGGAAACCAGTGCTTCAAAGATCCAGGAGACAGAACAATTTCAGTTCTTAAGTCTACAACCGGGAAGGCGTTGACAGAGATAGAAAGTCACGAGACGTTAGCGGAGAAATATAGAGCGTCACGATACACCGAGATGAAGCAAGACGAGATATAAGAACTCGATCAAATCTTTTGGTAAATGACAAGGAGCGAGACAACTCATAAAAGGGTTCAACCATTCTCAAAAGATCAAGAAGGCCGAAGATCGAGACCCAAAATGAGCCAAGGAGAACTCAAAGCCAACATGCAAATCATTCAAACTGAAAACAGGTTCATAACGAGAAGGGAAAAACAACCAACTCACTTCAACTAGATCGATAAATAACACACACAAAGATCAACATGCAAGGCTCTCATCTCCTGGAAGGATAAGATCAAGATTTGGAAATCCGACCAATGGAAAAATTGAGAAACAAAACATGAAGATCTAAACCGAAAGAAAAAAGGATGATTCAAAGAAACTAAACCCGACTCCGGCTCTGAAAGAGCAACCGGAGTCAGAGAACAAGCTTCGACAATGGAGGATTGATGAGAGAAGGCAGAGGATTTTCAGAAGAGAGATGATGTATTTGGTTTTTTTATTAAGCGCTGAGTTGAGCTGTAGTTAGTTTCATGGTAAAATAGCATGCTGAATTTATATGATATCCCTGCCGCAATTAATTGTCTGTCGAGTTTGGTATTTAACCAAATCTAACAATACTAAAAGTTCTAAAACTAGAGCAGGAAAAGTGTCCACGTCATCAATTTTATTCCACCAATCATAAGATTGTCTGATGCCACGTCATGGCCTCACTAATCGATAACAGACTAATAATGAATTAATTTTTTGAGATTCTAGGCTAATCTTTATGGGCTTCCTCATATGGCCTGTTAATATTTTTCTCTCTATGACTTGAAGCATCAAAATTGTTTTCCTCTTCCCTACTATTAGTCGTAACTTAAAAGTAAATCAAAAACATATTAATTATGAACTATGATCTACAAATGAAAAATGAACGATGTATTAATCTTAAACATATGTATTTAATCCGATTGGTGACATTCATGCCGAAGACGAACGGGTTGGAACTTATATATAAAAGTGAATTGAATACCTCCCGAACTCTGAATACCTCCGCTCTTCTATTCACTTTCTGCTTTCAGAAGCCAGAGACACGCTATGTTTTGATCAGGATCACTTTTCAAAACAAAAAACTCTCGAACCTATTTTAACTGCTGGCAAATTCATGCCTCTTCTATATCACCGTATCCTCCTTTGTTTCGCCGCGCTAGAGGTCCTCTATCGTGGTGTTGGATCACTGGGTCAGAGGAAGGTACATAGATTACGACGAGTGAATGTTGTTGTAAGCCCAAAACCCTTTTGGATTGAATACTTTTTAATGTTAAAGGTACGAACCTAAACTTTTCTGATGCGAGTACAGGAACTATGCACCATGGAACCATCGCCGGACGGCTAACTCAATATTGCTTTCACGGAGAATATATCTCACTTCGCCGTGTTTAAGAGCAGAAACATGGCTGATAGGCTTCTTGCACTAAGAAGAAGCATGCATCTAGGAGATAAGGATGATGAAGTTGACGCATTAGAGCTACACCACCATCGACGGTCTAGAGAAAGTATCCATGACCGTCTCTTCTGAAATTAGTGACCGCGGAGGATACAGGAAATGAATCTATAGGAATGAGTCAAATAAGATTTGATCATATGAGTAATATTGCTGACTTACACAAGAATGGAACCATGTAAAATGATGGGTTTGAGGTCTGTTTTGCTTTTACTCTAATATTTTTGCCTTTCATCAAACATACTTTTATATGTTCCAGGTGTTCTATTTTATCCTGTACAAAGTTGTTATAATGTTACTTCCTCCAGGTTCACTCATTAAAGTGTGTCCGTTTAAGTGGATTTAGTCTTCCTTCACATCTTGGGTAATTTTTCGTACTAACATATAATTTCTTATGTTTCCCTTGTAGTTTTCCATCCATTTGTGTTGGTTGGTTGACTGAAAGCTGTTAACAAATTTGATAGGAATGTGTTGAGATATATTATCTTATGCATGTTTCCTATGCATAAGCTATTTTTATTAGATAGCTACAATGATACAGTGTAGGATATGTGGTCATGTGTTAGTTATCTCCTCAGGCTGGGGAAGCATGTGGAATTGAAGCAGAGCGAGCTAAAGGAAATGGGTTGGAAGAGCTGAAGTCGAAAATATACGTTTCTGCGTGACTTTGGATTTTTCTGTTTCTTTCAGTTAGATCTCTTCTAGGGTTACCCTTCTTTGTTTTCTCGTAAGGTTAAGAGAATTATTAGAGCTTAGAGTTTGATTTATGGTTTTAGTTATTATTTTCACTTTCAGAGACGAAGATATTATAAGTTACTATATCTGTAGGAGAAGTATATTGTTCAAGATGAAATCTAGTAACACATGCATCCACGTTGTTCACAGCCACAACATCATCATTAAACATAATCCTAAATCCTCTCAGCAGAACGTCCACCAACATCTGCACCCCCATCCATATCTCCAAGCCATGCCTTAAGACTCACCTTTTTACCTGCCTTACTCCTAGAACTTTGTCGTATCCACCATATGTTCACCTTTACTTGAGACTTCTTCTTTCAACTCATTGCTTCCAAGGCTACACTCCACGTTCTGTTCTTTGATGTTGAGACGTACCCATTTGATGTTGCTTGCTTTTTCTTTAGCCGTGTGAAATAGCTGATGTTTTTGCTATGTTCCTCTACGCAATCAGAATCACATGTTGTTGTTGTTGTTGTTGTTGCAGTTTTTATGCTGCTAGATCTGCTTCAAGTGCTCCCGTGCTGAGGATCAACCTTCTCCTCGAAGAGATTATGGCTAAGGAAATGTTGATGTCTCTTAGACTCTTACCATCTCATCATTCATCAGAGATCTGACGTGAAACACACTCTTTCATTGATTCTATGCCTCTTCATTGATTCTATGCCTCTTCATGCTCTAGCAACTAGCATTCCCAAGATAACTTTATTTATCTCCTGGTGGTTTTACATAAATGATTGCAGCAAGTATAGTTTAACTTATAAGCTGTAATACTTAACTGGAGATAAGTTTGTTTCTTCATTGTCACTGGATACATTTGATAGACAAAAAGAAGTGTCCACCTCCACTAACTCAAATGAAAGTTCGTATAAATGAAAAAACAACCATGAAAAATATGTAATTATTGTAAAGTTAATCATATGGTTTACACCTTGCGTGCGTCTATATTCAAGGTTTGATGTTTGATCATAGAGTGCTAAACGCAATATAACTCATCCAAAAATATGTGTTGGAATTTTGACAAACATTAAATGCATTAGTCAATAGCAGAATCAACACGCAGAATGCTAATAAGTGTTGTGAATTGAATGAGAGAAAAAAGATTACTTTATTCATAACATAGAGATTCCTTATATACAAGTTACAAATAGACCGTCAGAAGATAAATGGAAAGATAACTATTCCTAATCCAACTAGGGAAAGGAAAAACACAAAGACATAAGGAAAAGGAAAGTGGCCGGCTCTCTCTCTCCAATGGGCCGGCCGGCTGGTTTCTGGTTGGACCAAGGTTATGGGCCGTCTATCACTTGGTTTATAACACTCTCCCTTGGACACCATAACCATACAGGATTTGTAATATGCTTAATGTTGCCTCATTAAAACCCAGTCAGACAAAACCATAGTGAAGGAAAAAGAGTACAACACATATTACTCCCCCTGGTAAATACATCACTGAAGGTTGCTGTTGAAATAGCTCTGCTGAATTGTAACTTGAATAATCTTGTAATGCTTGGACATCTCATGTCTTTTGGAACTTCGTTGAACAATACGTGCATCTTTGCTGTCGATTACCCCACGTTCTGGTCGGACGGGTTGAGTTATGTTCCTAGACCAACCGCCCTCATGGGTAATCCCTTTGCCATCATGATTGGTGCTGATGCATCGACTATACTTCAATCTAATCGATCCAGGTTGATTTATCTTACCGTAGGCCATGTCACATACTTGATCGGATATGCTGGATTATGGTCCTCGACCAAAGCATACTCCTGGTCACTATCTTCGACCATTTTGGTCCTACTTTGCACACTTTTGATGGCGCCTCATGACCTTCATTTCCGTGAACCACGCCACACACTGAAACATATATGTTAGGTCACGGGTCTTGTTCACACACGCCCACAACTTGCCCATGAATGGCTAAGATATTGCAGCCTGATATTACTGTAATGACATGGCTTAGGTGTGATGCTGCAATGATATGGTTGGCGTGCTGCGATAATGTTATTGCAATGTCCTTATACATTGCTGCTGGTTCCTTAAGACCTTCTTTACCATCAGCTTATACCTTTTCCGTAGAACATCTTATACTTTGGTGGGACACGTTGGGTCACAGACCTCGACCAAACACATGATGATTGGTGCCTTTTTCTTTCTACGGACACACATATATATATATCTAGCAGTCCCACGTGCTTTGTTTGGATGGTCCTTGACCACACGTGCTTATGTACTGCCACATGATAGCTGATCTTTCTTTTCCATTAGCCATACCACAATCTGGTTGGTTCATGTTGTGGTATCTACCAACCACAAATATATACAAACTTTCTTGGCTAATGTTGCAGCGATGGTTTATAACTTGTCTGAATCAATTAACCTCTCTTTGGGCTGGTTAGTATAAAACAAAATACAAGGAATTCAAATTTCTTTGATACATGGACTGATTTGAATCGTTCTTACAAAACTCTTTACTAAGTATTCACTTAGTCTATCACACTATATGCAGCTGCTTTGTTTCAGTCCATAAATCAGCTTAGTACAATGCTGTCCTTTCTTTATCTTTGAGCTCAATACCTTTTGGTACCTTTATTATTATCCAGTGGACCATATACAGCTTACTACATCTACTTTCTTTCTTATGACCAGACTTTATCAGTTTTAAAAATATGTGGTAGCATCAACCACATTGGAGTATATCTCCTTATAATATGTTCTTGGTCTCTGTGAGACTACTTGTGTAACAAGCCATGCTTGAATGCTGTAAGTAGAACCATGAACAACTTAGACCATGTGATCATGTTCTACATCTCACGATTTTCTTTCCCTCATAAGACTCACTTATATGCACTGGTTTATAAGGCGTCCTTATATGTATGGCCAACACGCCTCTCTTTCTTTAGATACTTTAACCCCACGTTTCTTTTAAACTATTTTGATCTTACGAGTACTCTTTCGTGGGTTCATGATCCTCGCTTATATCTTTATATTCAAGTGCTACTTTCTTGCGCATCCTTATATGAATATATCATCTATGTGTCGACACTCTTATGTGGTTCCATTGTGTTCCAGACATGATCTAATTGATTTGAGATTATTATCTAGGACCTTTATTACCTTGCAGCTTGGCGTCCCAAGCTACATGGTTTGGTACCTTAGATGTTTAGCTGGCCAGCCTTATCTCCATGTCTGGTCTGGTTTCCTCTGAACTCGGATTTGTCATCATTTTTATGCACCTTTCTCTTTTCTTTCCGAGGATTCTTATCTTTATGGAACTTACTGGTCTATCTTGTATAGATCCTGTAGCAACTTGACTATGTCTCTTTAGGACATCAATCTCGTTTGGTGTTAAGCTGGTATGACTCAATCATCTTTCTCTTTTCGGGTCAATATGTCTGGCATCTGATTAGCTAGCTTTGTATAATTATCTCTTTTTTTCTTTGGACGTCTATATATATGCTTTTGGTCTGAGGATCTTGCCAAGACAATGATGGTTAATCCCATTCTTTTACTCTTTTTCACCAGCTTATTACTTTCTCCCCCTGATGTTGGATAGTCGGATTCATTTACTCATGCAATTCGTGTTCCTGGCCACTGAATAGATCACCCATGTTTGGCGCAAGGTATTTTAAACTTGTGGGAGAAAACATATCCAACATATATTCTCATCCTCTTCTGAGGTTCCATCCTAGACGGCACATATTTCTGTGGTGGTTTATTCAAAATCTCTTAAGATGGTATATGTCTGGCTCATGACCCGTTATCAATCTGAGATGGGAATATCTATGCTTACTTATATGGCCTGATATGTTATCAACTCATATGCATGTAAATCGTATGTCCCTAAGCTTTAGGCTGGACGTTTTGAACCTCATAGGTAATGGCTTATGTGTTTTATAAAAAGGTCTAGCCAAGCCGTTACGTTTTATAGTATGGTTATGGACCACGGTTTGTCCTCACTCCCCCTCATGAACATACTAGATGCTTGGGACATTATAGCCTAATGAGTTTCCCTTGTGTTCATGCTACACACGTGAGATTCTATGGGATAACTCTTTGTACCCTTTCCAATATCAGTTCCTCATCATGTTTTGGACCAGGATGGCCAATCCGATCATGCCATAAAGTGTTAATTTCGTGGGTAAACCATACTGGTTACCATGGCCTTTGCCTCTATCATACTGATCTTGGCATAGTAAAGATCAATAGAGAATATAGTTTTGACCACTTTTCTATGGCCTTGGGCGATTTTTCAAATCTGAAGGAACTATTGTTTCCTTTGCCCATTGTTTCAATATGGAAATCATTCTTATATCTTTGTATCTCAGTAGGCTTCTCTTGGGTGAATATAAATCATGCCTTTTAGGCAATGATACAATGCCCTGGCCGTGGTCCTTTACTGAACTTACTATACTTGCAATTTTAAATTCATATTGGCGTTTTTAATAATGAAAATCATTCATATTATCAAGCAAAAATCAGGCAAGATAATAGCAATAAGATAAACTCAAAGAAACACTAGTATTTAAAAGAAGACGTAAATATCAAAGTAAAACAAAACAAATGCCAAATCGGAAACACAAAACACAAAATCAGAATGTCGAAATCTCATTCTCTTTAGGCAATGGTCAAGCCGGCCACTCCCTTTATTACTTTGGACGTGGCTTCTTTGGATTCCTCCTTATCTTCTTCAGCCTTATTAGCTTCAGGAGGTCTCATCTCACTGGTTTTTTTAGCAACTCATTATTCTTCTCAGCTAGTAATAGGCATGAGAGTAGATCAGTATAGGTGGTGAAACCTCTTTCTCTATAGATATGTTGTAACAGAAGATCCCTTGGATCGGCTATGGGGAAGGTCTTTTCCAGTAAATCCTCCTCTGTTACCTCTTCACCACATAGTTTCAATTTAGAAACGATTTTGATTAGAGCTGAATTATTTTCATCCACGGACTTAAAGTCCTGGAATCTGAGATTCATCCACTCATGCCTAGCCTTTGGTAATAATACTATTTTATATCTGGATTTTTACTCTGTCCAAAGGTCTAGAGGGTTCTCAATATTTAGATACTGATCTCTGAGATCCTCAGTGAGATGGTGGCTAATAATCGTTATTGCCATATATTTTTCACTTTAAGTTGCATAATCGCCCTTGATGATACATCTGCCAAGTCCTCTTAACTTCAGGACAATCGCAGTGTTCATTGCCCATTCTAAATAATTATCTCCAGAGAGATTTAGGGCAGCATAGTCAAGGTTGCATACTTTCGACATCTGAAATCATGTTATCAATCAAGGTTTAGGATTTCAATCATGCGAACATGTAAATCAAGTCACACAGAATGCATATCAAAATAAATCTCTCGACCACCAACAATTTCTATTTGACCATGGTACGAAATAAACCTAGAGTGCATGGTCTATATGCGGTCAAGATGATCAGGCCACACAGCCAAATGATATTATGATGCAAAAATGTACTAAGGCCACACGACCATGAATGTATATGCATAAGCCTCACCTTTCTGGAATGAACAACATGATTCTTATGTGATCTTAATGCAACCGGAATTTAAACACCTTAGCAATCAAGTTTCTAAGGGTAATTGCAATCAAACAATGTTCATACAATCAATCAATATTTATGCGGCCGGTTATATGAATGATGCAGTGCCATTCTGCCAGTATGAGAACGATGCAATGCCTTTCGGCCAGTATGAGATTTAAGTGATCATTAATTAATCAAGAAGGCTATCAACCTAATGGATCATTAATTTAAAGATTCTGGTTGATACTAGTAACTTAACAATCGGATTCATTCAAGCAATCAAGCAATTTGATTTTTAATCATCCTAGCAAAACAGTTTCTAGGTGATAATTCAACCAAGTTCGGATTTGAATATTTTAAAACAGTCATGACCAGGTTCACATTAATGCAAAACAATTAATCTAGCAACAATCCTAATCAGATTCGGATTCAATTTTTTTTAACCTAAATCAATATGAAACAATACGAATTCATTCAAGCAATATCAATCAATCAAACAATTTAATTTTTTTTTTAGTGTTTTGAATTGTTCCATGCATGGCATGCGGCTTGCATCCATGCGGTTTAGGATTTGATGTTTTTTAGGGATTTAGATTGATCAATAGATCAAGAGAATTTAAAGCACACAATATGATCATTAGATCATGGGTTTTGAGATTCAAAACCATTATGGTTTCGATTTTAATTGTTAAAACAATCTCGATATGGAATATGGAATATAATAAGTGCTTCTAGCAACCTAACAACCATTGATCTATCAACCTAACAGGAATTCAATCTAACCAAAACATAGTTCCATATTTTAGGGTTTCTATTATCCTAGATTAGGATTCATCAATTTTTTTTTAATTGTTCAAATCTTTATCAATCAACCAGATTCAATATGGGTTCTCTTTTAGGGTTTCGATTTTACCTCTTTTTAAGTTGGGTTGATCGGACCACCAAGAATAGGAGAACCTCAAGCTGGAACGCGGCCTGGAACAAGCTGGAACGCGGCCTGGAACAGATCGTCTATCGGCTGATCAGAATGCCTCTCGGACCGTCGGACTGGTCTGATCAGATGATCGGATGAACGGATGAACTGATCGAATGGGAAAATCAGAACCGGAAAGAAAGAAAAAGGAAAAAGGGGTTTATGATCGGCGGCTAGGTCTTTAGGGTTTAGAGATCGATTTTGAGCTTTAGGGTTTTAGGGAGCAATTCGTGCTGATATCGTGTTGTGAATTGAATGAGAGAAAAAGGATTACTTTCTTCATAACATAGAGGTTCGTTATATACAAGTTACAAATAGACCGTCATAAGATAAATGGAAAGATAACTATTCCTAATCCAACTAGGAAA
Source organism: Brassica juncea (assembly GCA_018703725.1). NCBI lineage: Eukaryota > Viridiplantae > Streptophyta > Magnoliopsida > Brassicales > Brassicaceae > Brassica > Brassica juncea. The sequence goes on along the minus strand of CM031935.1, from coordinate 42,564,838 downwards.
AGGAAAAACACAAAGACATAACGAAAAGGAAAGTGGTCGGCTCTCTCTCTCTCTCAAATGGGCCGGCCGGCTGGTTTCTGGTTGGACCAAGGTTATGAGCCGTCCATCACTTGGTTTATAACAATAAGAAAATAAATGGTTCGTCTTCCTAAAGAAAAACGTATGATGATTAGTTTTGACATGTTGTACATTTAAAAAAAAAAAATTTGACATGTTGTACATGCATTACTATTATAAATAGTGTGAATTGCTTTTTTTTTTGTATATTAAGTATTTTTGTTATTAGATTTTCATCAACATGTATTTTTTAATTAATATTACTTTTTGTCAGTTAAACGGGTAAATTTGAAATATATCATTCAATTAGTCATAGAACCGAGTTTTATAGAGCCATAAACATTTTAAAATTAATTTCAATAATAGTTTTTGACAAATTTGAAAGTCATACAACTTATATATAATATATTTTTAAAATTTATAAATAAACTGTTCCATTTGTTCTAAATTTACTATTAGAAATTACCTGATATATAACATAAACCTTATTTTTGAGAGAACATTTATACTTTTATTTTTGACAATGCAAATATATCTTTCTTAATAAGAAAAATATCATAAAAATGGAAATTGTCGACAAAATTTAAATAAAACAACATTAGTGAAAAAATAGAGATGGTAAGTAGAGGCCAAACTAAGAATAAGAGACACAGTTCAAAAAAATAAGAACAAAAAATCATTTTGTTTTTTGCAAGATCTGTATTGTGGAGGCCTTCAAATTAAAGAGACTGATTTTAGCTCCATCTAAGTTGAAGTGGAAAAATATTTGAAAAACGTTGTAGTTGTGAAAATGAGCAAGAGACTCTATCACACTATCTATTCCCTGATGGATAGATTTGAACTAAGAAATTATCTTTTCTGTCTAACACATTAATAGTATGCTTGATTAACTTGACCGAGAACAAATTGTCAAGTTTTTTTTTTTCTAAATCAAATAAATTATTTGGATTTTCATAGAGAAAATATACAAAATAGCTCTTAGAGAATATTCTTATGTTTTGATATTTTATTTTAAATTTGTTTGTTGCATGGAAACAAAAGTATTTAACTAGGATTTTTGTAATGTACATCACTCTTAGATTTTAGTTGCTCTCCATTTCTCCTATGCGTTCATATAGTTTTTATAACCAAATAATAAATAATCAAAAGTTAAAGTTTAAAAGTTCATATTGGTTGATTTTAACATAAAAACAAAACTCGAATTATACGTTAATTTTGCCATAATTTATCAAAATTTAAATCAACAAGATAGGAGAATAATTAAATTATAACAAATGCTATTTTAACTTACTTACCAGCTTATATGTATTTTATGCTATTGAAAACAATTTTTTTTTTTAATAATTTCAAAATTGTACTCACCAAAAATAATACAAAAATTGCAATTTTGTCTAATAATTTACAAAATTGAAATAAATGGAAAGAAACCCGGGCGTAGCCCGAGAAAAGTTTATAGTCTAATTAAAAGCAATCACTTAAAGTAGTAATAACAAATCAAAAAGAATTTCTGTATGTTTTGATTAGAGTATTTGGAGGCGGTTGAGCGCAACCTTAGATGTTTAATACAATTGGAACTTGGACAAATACAGGAAATGAAAGAACTACTTTTTGTAAAAGAAAAAAAAGAATGTAAAGTAAAATAGAATATGAATATTGTTGTATTGTGTTTGATAAGAGAATACAAGATGCATATATATAATATTAACATTAACATAATGCTAACAGTATATAATGATAACTTTCCTAAATATTAATATAAATATGCTAAGAATATCTTGAGATTAACTTGATCTTCAAGTCTTTCCTTTTAGTTTTGAGGGTTTTCATGGGTTTCACGAGCTTTATAATCTTGGTCCGTAAAATACACATCTTTCGGCCCGACAGATCTCTAATACTCCCCCACACGACAAACGTGGGATGCACAACGCACAATCTGCAATCACAAAGCAGACCACGTATGTCGTGGACACTATGTCGAGGAAAATAAATAAGTAGGTTCTTCCGGGATAGACTTCAACTTAGACAAGGAGGGATGAAAACTTCAACTCTTCTTTGGTATTGACAATGGGAATATATCCCGTGGGCGCAACTGCAGCTGCAAAAAAAAACCATCCTAATCTTAGACAGTCCCTAACTTGGACTAAACAAATTGACCTAAAAGAATTTGAGTGTTATACTAGAACTCCCCCATAATGGTTAAACTATAACCAACAATATTCTCCAAACCATGGAAAATTAAAACACAATCTTTGAGACATTCTAAACCATAGAATAAATCTCATAAACAATTAACTAACCTATGAAATCCACTACGACTTTTAATAAATCTTGCACTCACCAAAGCAAACCCAATACTAGAAAAGGGAAAAAAAAAATCTCTTTGACTTACTAAACAAAACCCTAATAATATTATTGAGAAGTAACAAAATAACATAGAGAACTTGACCTATTCTTTGACGTCTTCATCTGGATCATCGTCACCACCTTCTTTGCCATCGTCAATACCACCGATGGTTAGCATCTTTAAACTTGCGGAAACTTTATTATAGATTCCTAAGAATTGAATGCTCTGATACCATGTAAAATATAATAGAATATGAATATTGTTGTGTTGTGTTTGATAAGAGAATACAAGATGCATATATATAGTATTAAAATTAACATAATGTTAACATTGGATAATGATAACTTTCCTAAATATTAATGTAAATATGTTAAGAATATTTTGAGATTAATTTGCTCTTTCAAGTCTTTCCTTTTAGTCTTGAGGGTCTTCATGGGTTTCACGAGCTTCATAATCTTGGTTCGTAAGATACACATCTTTCAGTCCGAGAGATCTCTAATAAAGAAAGAAAGGAAGAAAGATAACCTCAACAATTGAAACAGCAACAGAGTTGTGTGTCAAAGTTGACTGATACAACGGCCGAACTGAAATTAAAGGAACTATTTACTTTAAGTACCAATACTAAAAAAAGCATGATATGAAGAAGATGATTAGTCAGTTTGGTTATTCAATCATGAGAAGCTTCTTACATGTTAATTTCCAAGATAATGTAAACATAAAACAAACTCCAATAAGCAATGTAGTTACTGATAGAATTTAGCAATCTCAAACTCTTTTATTTATCTTCAATGTCGATTACTAACTGATAACCAATGATTACAAGAATAACTTTGAAACTTGATAACGATTAGACCATCTCTAATGGTATTCTATAATTTTCTCTATATTTCATTCTAAAATAGTGTAACTTTATTATAGAGTTGGATTTGCTCAAGTGGTTTATTCTATAATAGAGTTACTCTATAATAGAGTAGATTATAGAGTAATGTTGCTTTTTAATTCTATATTTGGAGTAAAAAAGCAACACTTTTTTGTATCTCACTCTATTATAGTGTAATTCTATTGTAGAGTAAATCATTGGAGCAAATCCAACTTTATAATAAAAGTTGCACTATTCTAGAGTGGAAATTATAGAGTACCATTGAAGATGCTTTTAGGGTCTCACGGTGAATGCAGTTGTCATTATTGATTCATAACGACCAGGTTACGACTCATGGCGTCTCAATTATACAAAATCAAAGCAAAATGTCTCCTCTTCTACTGGACTTACTTCTTAGAGTACTCTTCCTCTTTCATGAGTTGCTTCAACATTTAGTAACAGCAACGCTTCTCATGCTGTCCTAGCTAGTCTCTACTTTTTGTCTTTTCACTTAGCCATGTCAGCTTCACATTTTCCACATCAGCATAATGATAATCGATGTCTATCAATACCCTTCCTTTGAAATTTCGCGTGCCCTCAAGTGTGAAAGAATACACAATGTTGGTAGGAAAGCTAATACTGAAGTAATGACAGCTGGTACAAAAGCTAATACCGCTTCCCTCGCGAGAGATTTTAGCATCATTGAGCTGCAAAACATAAATATTTTTTTTGTGCTCTTTAGTATAATCGGAACAAACACTTCAAAAGTTGAAGATCGAGAGATGAGACATACAAGTAGGAGATTGCCGACATGTGGGTTTATCACCTGGATAGATTGCCGACAATAGCTCGTTTGGCTACATGGGGTCAATGTTTTAGCCTCGTGCAGCTTCCGTTCTAGGAATGACAAAACACAAGACCACCTGCTCCTCAATTGTATATTGGATCAAGCAGGTTTCAGTGGCAGCTCCTTTTACCCTTTGGAAAGTCGCAGCTCAAGTCACAATCTATCACTTATAACATGATTCACAATCAGACCTTCTTAGACGTTGGCTGGTCTAAGTTAATAGACTTTTTATGCCTACACCTGGTCACAATCTAGTTGTAATCGATTCTTTACCTTGCTTTTAGTTTTCTTTTTTACCGACGAAACAAAATCTAGGATGTATTCGAATCCAAACTTCTTTCATTTTTAAATGATAGTTACAGTTTATCTACAAAAAACAAAATTGACTACATGACATTTTGGTTTTGTAAAACGTTTTCCTTGTTTCCAGAAGGACCACAACCGCATTTGCTTAAAATCGTTGCTAATATGTTCTATTTCTCTTGTAATTTCATATCCGGGTTTAGGAGTCATACATAAATGACAATGAAGTTTTCAAGGCTCATTGGTCAAATTGTAGTATAAAGAGTGTCAAATCCAATCCTAGGTGATTCTGAAACAAAATGAATGCAGGTTCATGCTTAATCTAAGTGCAACCAGTTTAGGAATGATATGAACTAAGAAACTAATGATCTAATACAATAAAGGAACAAACTTTCAAGCGATATGAGTAAAGAGGATCCATGGGGCTAGGGACTTTGATTTTGGGTAATTAAGATCCAATCTAAGGATGGCAAGCTATCAATCAAACAATTTCCTTATGCCTAGACACAATATTAAACAAACTCTTGGTCAAGATGAATGTTCATTTACAATGGTCACCCATACATCAAAATCCTTGACAGTAATGACTAAAGCAATCATGGAGAACAAATCTAATAGCAATCTTAGCTCCTTTAGCAACAAATCTCTTTGGTAAAGCAAGCTAAAATGTCTATAGATCTATTTTAGTATGGTTTAGACCAAAATAGCATTGAGAACCCTCAACAAGCAAAGAAAGAAGTAGATCTAACACTAAACATCCTAGATCTTCACCTAATCACCCTAATCACCCTAGTCCATGAATCCAAAGTTGATCCACTCACTAATCCACATGCTTACTCTTAAACCCATAAAGGATTCAAGCTTAATCATGTAGATGAAGAGATAAAACACTCATGAACACAAGAAAAAGATGAGATTTAGATTCAAGGATCAAATTTTCTACAAAGTGTTTTGTGTTTCAAGAGAAGTCTAAAAACGAGTTGGGTTAACCCAACAAACCTGAGTCAACCCAATAAAAAAGTAGTCTTTTCGCCCGTAGCGACTTGGTCTTCCCACTATAGGCTGGTCGCTACAGCACTTAGTCATGTAGGGCTTCTTAGAAAACCATAGCGACATGCTCTGGTCGCTACGCTGACTCGGAGGAAGCCCTAGCGACTTGGTGAAGTTGCTACGCTCTGGTCGCTACAGGATTGACATGCCTCTAGTAAATCGATCATAACTCTTCCAATACAGCTCCAAATGACTTGAGACCACTTCCATTAGAAAGATAACTCAATTTAAAATGTTTACACAAAAGATAGGCTTCAAAAGAGATGGTTAAGACCTTCATCCATGTTCATCTTTCACCCTTTTGACTCAAAACCCCTCAAATGCCATCAAACTCACCAACAAGTATCTCCAAGACCTGATATAGACATATGCAATGCAATGCAACCTAAATATGCCTAAATGTTGATATAGATTATCAATATGTACACAAAATGATGGTTAAAATCATGCAAATTCATAAGATATCAACTCCCCGACACTAGTCCTTTACTTGTCCACAAGTAAACTTTCAAGAACTAAGGAGGAGAGGTTTGAAAGAGGGAGCTCATAACCAAAAGAAACACTTCCTAGCACTCAATTTGACATCCTAAAGAAACATAGCAAATAGCATGAGCAAACTCTCTTATTATACTTAGTTTCTCTAGGCCTATCAATACTCTTATGCCTTTACACAAGTTGCAATGCTCATCAACCAACAAGTTCCATCAACCAACTCTCACATTGATTCAAACACACACACACACGGTGAATTCTCACAAATGGGCGCATGATATCAATCATTTGGTTAGATAAGTGATATTACGTGTATACGCACACCAATTAACCTAATGAGCACACTACCACAATCGAATGGTATGTCGATATAGCACTTTAGGATCGAATCCACAGAGACCAACAGTTACACTTTATTTCTTTGGGATCAATATCTAGCTAAAACAATGATGGAGTTTTGATTTGGTTGTAACGTGCAAAGCAACAAATAAAGTAAATGTAAAATCAATTTAAAGAGAAGCCAGTCTAGGGTTACTTCATCGGGTGTTAATACTTGTGAGATGAACAATTATTCAAGCGCTAATAAGAACAGGTCCAGAACTCGGATCACTCAAGTAGAACAGCCCACTGTCGTGGTACTGCTCCCTATGCTGATCGTTCTTGATACCTAAACTCTCGTTTGGATCAAGACGCGACAGCAAGCAATAGAGATCAAGTCTGATAGGTTCACCAAACACCCTAATATCTACTTTCGCTGATTAGGGATGCTAGGCTCACTCAGAACATGTCTAGCAACCTATTACACGGTTAATGAATAGATTAAACCTAAGTTCATACATTAAATGGCCAGATTAATGCAAGAAATAAGGATGGATATAAATGAAGACAATAGAATGATTCGCTTATTTATGTTTAGCTCACTTGATTAACACCCTAGAACCCTAGACAAGCTAGCCGACTACTCAGCCATATCACAAGAGATCAAAGACATGGATACTGAATAATACTGCATAAAATAACAGAAACAAAGAGAAGATTCATGATAATCTTCTCTGGACGAGATAGATGGAGCCGTTTCCCTTTACAAAGTATCAAAATCACAATATGAAAAGCTCAAGAGTCTGGTTTCTCTCTGTAAAAATAGCGTAGAATGAAATAGAAAAGAGGAAGAAGAGATATATCAAAAACCACAGGCGGCTGGGAGAGAAAATAGGGAGATTAGGGCAAATCCCGAAATAATTATGGTTTCCTTAAAAATCTCTGCAGCTGGAACAGGCACTCGGGTGTTCCGTTCGATCGAGAACAGCCATCAGACTGCTCTGCATGAAAATCACCAAATTGCACTCTTTTCTGCCTCTTTTGCTCCAACTGGTCCATCTCCTATCCAGTGCAACTCCAGACCTGTAATGACTCGAAAAGGACTAGGAAGACTCGATAAAGACTTGAAAACTAATTAGAAAACATATATACAAGATGCATAAAACACCATATATCAGTAAGTAAATGATCTAATGTGAATGAAGAGGAGGGTTAAAATGCATCATTTCAAGGTGGTAATCACTCAAGAACAAGGAGATTGATCATTATGCAAAAATTATCTAAGACTATGAGCAGTTCATGCATACATGGATCCATCCTCATCATTCTACCCCTTTCCTAAGTGATTACAACTTCTACACCCCTTTAATTCATCCCATAACCCAAAGTAACACCCTCTCACATCACTCACCCAATAAACAACTCTCTTTTCTCATGACTTAACCACTAGGGACCTCTTATTCACTTTTCACAGTTCTAAGCTCTAACTTTTTTTTTTTCTTTTCCCTTCCCCACTATTTTATTGAATCTTTCTTTTTCTTTTTCTTTTTTTTTTCTAAGGGGGAAGGCTTAAACATAAACTAGAGCTTTCATTCTTTCTTTTGATCCCTAGGGTCTTTCTTTTCTCTTTACATCCCTTTTGTTCATTAATCTCATCATTCTCACTCCCCAGACCCAAGATATAAACCTTTAAAGAACATAGACCCACTCACCATCCTAGAAGCTAGCTCAAGTGATGAACCAATGCTAGCAAGAGATGAGAACAAATCCATGTCGCTCCCAATACTCTCAAGATTTTGCACATGAAAATTTTAAAGAGGCCTCACTCATGCAAATCAATGTAGGCTTCAAAGAATGGTACGGGTTTTAGAGTAAAGGAGTGCCATTTGGGTTAACAAAGAGTGGTACAACGGGGAAAAGAAAACCCAAATGTGTATGAGATCCATGATCAAGTATGCAAATGCCCATATGCAAGAGAGATTAAGTTCATTTAAATCAAGATTCAGGTTGGAGCTTGTTTCAAGAACAATGTCAATATCAAGCAAGCAAACATGTTTCAAGAGGAGTTTTCAAGGCTCGAAGCATGCAAGGCTTTCAAGAGATGCCTAAGCTACTTGATATGTTTAACTAGAGTGTCAATTTCAGTGCAAACAAGTGTTCTTTACAAGACATTATCAACAACTGCTCCATATGCAAGTGAATGCAACCTATATGCTCTAGACTCAATTCTAAGAATGCAAGTGATGCAACTACATGATTCTTTTTATGCTTTTCAAAATTTTTAATTTTTTTTTTTTGGTTTTTTTATGCATATATGAATGTACAATGCAATGCATGAGACTCAAAATCAACAAAGCAAACATAATCAAATACCTGGTACCTCCCCCAAACTTAAATCACACAGTCTCTGTGTGAGTAAGAGAGAAGGAGACACGAAAACATGATAAAAGCAATGGTATGTACAAAGAAGAGTTGGAGTGATACCTCAAGTGGAGACTGGGGTGTGGTAATGGGAGTCAAGGGCTTGTGGTAGGAGTTGGCCTGAAACCTCTACCACACTTATTTAAAACTTAAAGAAATGAAATAGCAAGACTATGTACAAGGATAACCAAGGGACTTCCTCCCAAGTGAGCTTGTTTTGAGTCACTAGCTTGACTACCTTTTCTCTTGGACTAGTGAGAAGGAGGATCCTTCCCATCTTCAAGAGTGATGGTGAGGACCTGAGAGAGAAGCTCTTGGAGCTTGATGGGGTCATCTTGAAGCTGAGGAGTGATGATGGCCCTTGCATTTGAGAATGGCTTAGACCTGCCTTTGCACTCGATCTCGTACTCAATAGCACCATCCTTAAGCTTCATTGGATAGAGAGTGAGAGTGTGTGGGAGCAGACCAAGAGGTGGAGGGTAAGGTTTATCCATCATCTTCTTTTTGTCATGAGTAGCCTTTGTGGCTCTACTCACCCCCTCCTTTTTAGCACTTTCCAAGTGCTCATCACACAACTCTTTAAAAGATTCTCCAGTAAGACCTTCTTCCTCACATTCAACCACTTCAGCCTTGATCTTTTCAACAGATAGTTCTCCACAAGTGATTTTTCCACAGTACTTAACATCCATTGGAGACTGGAGCAGATAGGAGACATCTTTGTTCACATTGTTGAGGGTGGCCTTCTTGTTAGGAAAATCAATGCAAGCACCCACAGTGGTAAGGAAAGGCGTACCCAGGATCAATGGAACTCTCTTCTAAGTTGCCATCTTCAAGACAGTGAGGTTAATAGGAATGGTGCAAGAACCAATCTTCAAAGGAAAGTCCTTGATGAGACCAATAGGGGTTGTAGAAGAGGAATCCCCAAACGTGAGAGAAGAAGTATCTGGCTCCATGTTCTCAATCCCAAGACTCTTCACCATCTCCAATGAGATCACATTCACACTTGCTCCAGAATCCACAAGAGCATCATCCATATTGAGCTTACCAAGGGAGCAAGACAAGGTGAATTTTCCTTGGGAATCTAGCTTAGGGAGAGATTTTGGTGTGACTGGTGGGTCAAGCTTCAAAGTTGAGATATTGAGAAGCTCTGCTACTTCTTCTTGGTGGTCTAGAATGTCCTTAAGAGCATCATCTGGACATGAGCCTCACGCATACCCGAGATCTCTGGAAGCTTGGCTCCAACATCACTCAGGTATTTTCTGAACTTGGAGATCATCTTCTTCTGAGCTTTGGTGAGGACCCTTTGTGGAAAAGGGAGTTTGTCATAGGGTGACAGCTCAACCTTAGTGGTTTCCTCCAGTTTAACCTCTTTCAGCTTGTGGTCAGGTCTCCTTTCAACCTGTTTCTCAGCCATGTGCTCATCTCTATTCATAATCTTTGCTTCAACCTTCCTGGCAGCTTCCTTCACAATTTTTGCCTCAATTGTGGCTACAACCAGTCTCTCAACTTGCCCAACCTCAGTTCCAAACACTAGCCTTTCAATCTCATCCACCTCTTTCTCATGATCGCTCAACTCAATCTTTGAAGAAGTAGTAGAGAGGACAACATTGCAATACGCCTTGGGATTCTATGGTTTCCCTGGTAGAGATCCCATTGGGCTCTTGGAGGTTGAAGGCATAGATGCAAACTGAGTCTCCAAAGCCTTGAAGTGAGAGAAAAGTTGTAGGAACTTGTTGTTGAGGTCAGTGTAGTTCCTATTAACCTTAGAGTGTAGATTTTTCAGCTCATACTCAAGGTTCTTCTCATGTCTAATTTGAGACTCCAAGATCTGCTTCAATATAGAGTCAGTGCTGCTCTCTTGAGGTGCAGAAGTGGAAGACACAGATTGACCTTGAGTAGACTGGTGCCCTTGGTTGGAGAAACCTGGAGGATAGATCTGTTTTTCTGGATAGCCTCCTTCCTGATTGTTGTAAAAGGGCCTTTGCTGGTAGTTATTGTACTGAAAGTTAGGCTCCTTCCTGTACCATGTCCCATTAGCATTCACAAAACACAGCTCCTCTTGACCTTCTAGACCAGCAACCTCATTGATCCCAACAATCTTTTCCTGTTTCTGGTCACCAACAAAGTTAACCTTCTCTTGCTTGGCCTTATCTGAAAGAAGCAGATCCAGCTTTTCTTGGAGAGAATTCAGCTCTTTCCTTGTGTACTGATCATCACCTCTGCTGCCTCTATCATGCTCCTCACTGTAGACTGAGTCACTCTGAGCCATGTTGTCCACAAGTTCCTCTGCATCTTGTTCTGATCTTCCCAAGAAGAACCCATTACTAGCAGTATCAAGCTGGCTGCTATACTTGGGCAGAACACCTCTGTAGAAGGTACTGAATAGATTCTCCTTGGTGAAGCCATGGTGTGGGTATTGTGACCAATAGCCTTTGAATCTCTCCCATGCTTCAGCAAAACCTTCAAGATTCTTCTGCTGGAACCCAGAGATCTCATTCCTAAGCCTTGCAGTCCTTGAGTTTGAGAAGAATTTGTTGAGGAAGGCTGTCTTGCACTCACCCCAAGTTTTGATGGAATTACTTGGAAGGTTCTTCTCCCATATGTGTGCCTTGTCTCCCAAAGAGAAGGGAAACAACCTCAGTTTGAAGGCATCTTCAGAGATGCCATTGGTCTTTGACAAAGAGCAGTACTTGTCAAAGTTGTACAAGTGATCAAAGGGATCCTCCAAGGAAAGACCATGAAACTTGTTGTTCTCTATCATGCTGATCAGTCCAGCCTTGATCTCAAAGTTGTTGTTGTCCACAGCTGGTGGCCTGATACCCAGCCTATGACCATGGATATGAGGCTGGTCATAGGTGCCAATAGCTCTAGCTTGGCGCTGTGGATGTTGTGGCCTAATGTTTTAGCTCCTTGGCCATTTCCTCCATGGGCAAATCCATCTTGAGGATGATGCTGTGCCCTAAGGTTTGCAGCTCCTTGGGCGACTTCATCATGAGGCTGATGCTGGTTGTGCTCCATCTCAAACCCCAATCTTTGTAAGTGAGCCTGTTGCTCTTCCTCTCTTCTCTTTCTTACAATCTCCCTCTCAAGTGCTCCATTGTCTTCAACTCCAGGAACCAGGTTTGATGCACCTCTTCTCCTCAAGTTAATATACCTGAGATTCAAAAGGAGAGTAAGAACGAGTATTAGTAACTTGCAAAAAGAAAATAAGACTTAGTCTCAAGCAAAGTCCAAATCTCAATGTCAAATCAACTTAGAACTGGCAACGGCGCCGAATTTGACAATGGAGTTTTCAAGGATCCTTGGTAAAATTGTAATATAAAGAGTGTCAAATCCGATCCTAGATGATTCTAAAATAAAGGGAATGCAGGTTCATGCTTAATCTGAGTGCAACCAGTTTAGGGATGATATGAACTAAGAAACTAATGATCTAATGCAATAAAGGAACAAAATTTTAAGCAATATGAGTAAAGAGGCCCCATGGAGCTAGGGACTTTGAATTTGGTTGATTAAGATCCAATCTACGGGTGGTAAGCTATCAATCAAACACTTTCCTTATGCCTAGACACAATACTAAACAAGCTCTTGGTCAAGATGAATGTTCATTTGCAATGGTCACCCATAAATCAAAATCCTTGACAGCAATGACTAAAGAAATCATGGAGAACAAGTCTAATAGCAATCTCAGCTCTTTTAGCAACAAATCTCTTTGGTAAAGCAAGCTAAAAGCATTGAAGAGTTGGTTCAGGCATTTCATCATACACCTTGTAAGCAGGATATGCCTATAGATATATTTTAGTATGGTTTAAACCAAAATATCATTGAAAACCCTCAACAAGCAAAGAAAGAAGTAGATCTAACACTAAACACCCTAGATCTTCACCTAATCACCCTAATCACCCTAGTCCATGAATTCAAAGTTGATCTATTCACTAATCCACATGCTTACTCTTAAACCCATGAAGGATTCAAGCTTAATTATGTAGATGAAGAGATAAAACACTCAAGAATACAAGAACAAGATGAGATTTAGATTCACGGATCAAACTTTCTACAAAGTGTTTCAAGAGAGAATATAACTTAAGTCCCAATATTAAGTCTGAAGGGTATTTATAGAAGTCTAAAAACGAGTTGGCTTAACCCAACACTGGATCAACCCAATAAAAAAGTTGTCTTTTCGCCCGTAGCGACTTGGTTTTTCCGCTACAGACTAGTCGCTACAGCACTTAGTCATGTAGGACTTCTTAGAAAACCCTAGCGACATACTCTGGTCGCTACAGTGGTCGCTACGCTGATCGGAGAAAGCCCTAGTGACTTGGTGAAGTCGCTACGCTCTGGTCGCTACATGATTGACATTCCTTTAGTAAATCGATCATAACTCTTCCAATACAGCTCCAAATTCTTGAAACCACTTCCATTGGAAAGATAACTCAATTTCTAATGTTTCCCCAAAAGATGGACTTCAACAGATATCGTTAAGATCTTCATCCATGTTCATCTTTCTTTCTTTTAAATCAAAACCCTCAAATGCCTTCAAACTTACCAACAAATATCTCCAAGATCTGATATAGACATATGCAATACAATGCAACCTAAATATGTCTAAATATATAGATTATCAATATATACACAAAATGATGGTTAAAATCATGCAAATTCATAAGGTATCAATAAACAAAAGAACTTATAATTTGTGAAATCTTATGCTCTTGAGAAAACAAGTAATCAAATTACTCATGCTCCGTAGATCTTTAGTGTTCCAAGTCTAAAAACAGATTTTTCATAGAAGATAGCACAATTATCAATCAAACACAACTTATATAAAAAATTTAATAATTAAGCCCAAAAACATAAGTAAATATAAAAGCAAAGATTAAAACTAAAAAAAAAAGGAAAACCCTAATAATTATGGCTCAAGGTATCTATGAAGTTTCATAGACAAATTTAGGTATCCCTTAATTTCTACACATCTATCGCTGTTCAAACCGACGAGGTTGAACTTAGAGGTGAACTTTCCACAGCTGGTCCATGGAGGCAACCGAATCTTCGCCCGACCCATCACAACAGTACCGTTCGATGTTCCAGGATTTTTTATAGAACGTCCTCTGATCAATTCAATGTATAAATATTTGTATGAAGAAGAATCTAAAGGAAACACTAATCTTTGCTTGAATTGATGGAAGCCATGGAAAGACATCACCACACTTGTTCCATCTTCATCTTCTTCGTCTATCCATGCCATAACTCTGAAGAACTCAGGACCCATGTGAGGTTGCGTAAGGTCTCTTTCATCTTTTGTGAATCCTTCAGAGATATCCACGACTAACTCTGTGTTTACTGGCTCTTGAACTTTTTTCCCCTTACGAATCAACCTTTGCTTTGTTGTCTGCTTTTCGCTCATCGTTCATCATGGAGGAATTGAAAATAAATTTACAGCTTTTGATGTGTTAGAATTTTTAAGAGCTATCTATTATTTATATGCAGACATATATTTTATGGATGAAGGACGAGATTGTTTCTTTATTTTAAGATATTTTAAGATATACACACGAATATTATCATCAAAAAGTAATTCTAAGAATTATTTTAGAAAATATCTTCAAATATACTATGTTCAAATTTGGTAACAAATCTACGCATATATATATATAGATATCTTAACATTATTTAACCAAAAAATCTAGACAGTTATGAAAAATCTGTAAAATAATTTTTTTTTGGTTCCCTCATTAATACAATTATAATTTTAATAGGCTGATCGTGGCCATGGAAGTAACTCTATCACCACCATCGAATCATCTTCACAATCACACCGTCAGCATCACCAACCAAAACAGCCGCTGCGGCATCTATTCTTGAATTACTCCATCCAATACCGGAATGATTACATTTTAAATCAAAGGAATAGTGGCTGACGTTTTGATGATTCAAGTGTTTCTCTGGATACGACAATCTCAAAATTAAGAGCCTTCTGCAAAAAAAGAAAATTGGCTTTGCAAGCATGTTAAATCTGTGTAGCCATATTACACAGCTTGGAAGTCTCGGATAGTCACAGAAAATGGCGAGAATATACAACATTTCTCACACTGCAACTGGCTGAAAATGCTGACTAATGATGATATTCCGTTTCTAATTAAAGCAGTAACAGAGGAAGGATAAAAGAAAGTCTCTATGCTTGTGAAAGAGTCTGTGATCGCTCTTCAATCCTAAATGCTAAACTATCCTTTTTTAGCCAATCTCCCGAGTGTAGTCCGCGATGTTATCAAGGGAGACGATGAGTGTTGTGTGTTCATGAGCTGATATTGAGAATGGAAGGACCCGAAACATAGTGGCCAAATCCTTTAATTCTAGGCTGCAATGGCCATTACTGGAGGCTTGTATGATTGCAATGGCATTCTAAGCTTAGAGGTGAAGTCGCAGCATCTTAATAATTTTTTTTTGAAAGAATGTTAAATTTATTCAAATAAAAAAAAAACTGTTTTACAACAAGTGTGGCTTTGTTTTTGAGTTTGTGTAAGCTGAAATTGAAACTAGACAATCAACTTAACTCCTCACTAGCTTCTTGTAGCAAACCAGACCATTAAAGCTCTCCCTCCCATGTGCAAGGAAGATATGCGGTTTCTTACTCCTTTATCAATGAATTTTAGCAAAGCATCAGATGATTGATGCGTCTCTCCATGTTTTCTACCATTCCGTTCTCGCCATATGGAATGGAAAGAGCACTGAAACGCGTATCTGAGAAGAAACATGTGAGTGGAATCTCGTCCCGTCTCTGCCAACAAGTTTAGAATGCAACTCCAGCTCTCTGTATAGCGAGGTCCCAACAGCTTCATTGTTAAACCCTTCCATATTTTCTGAGTATAAGCACAGCAGAAGAAAAGGTGTTCTCTGGTTTCCATATTTCCTGAGCACAAAACACAAAGAACATCTGTTTGGGGGCTCCATTTTTGAATGCGAACTCCTGTGGCCAGACGATCATGGACGGCAATCCAAGTGAGGACAGAGTACTTTGGGGTTGCTCCTGGGAACCAAATCACCCGATACCAGCTTACATGTGGAGATTGTGTTCTTGTCATCTGCCAAGTTTGTTGAGTATTGAAATCTGGCTTAAAAGAGTCTCCCATTCCCTTCCAAAGACGGATATCAGTCCCTGAAGAAAGACCCTGCGACCGCATTTTCAAAATTTCTTTCTCAATGCAGAGCAAACTCTCAACCCAATGTCGCCAACTTCTGTATCTTTGAACTGAAGATTCGACTGTTGCATTTATAGGAATACCCAAATCTATACAACCTCGAAAGCCTGTGAGATCGATGATTCTTCCAAGCGGCGACCAACTGTCAAACCAGAATGAAGTCTTTGTTCCACTTTGGACTTCAACCTGAGTCAAAGTACTGGCAAGATTTTTTTTTAAAACTTTCTTCCAAATCCAAGAGCCCAAGCTACTCTTTTCATTTGTTTGCCACAAAGAACCTTTTCGTATCAGATAGCACTCCACCCAACGAACCCATAGAGAATCTGCAGAGAGACGCCTCCATAGAAGCTTTAAACAACAGACTTTGTTAGTTTCCTCCAATGATCTTACTCCTCGTCCTCCTTCCTCCTTCGGCGTACAGACCACTGACCATGCTATCTTTGCCTTTTTAGAACTCAGAGTAGGCCCAGACCAGAGAAAAGATGAGCAAAGCTGATCAACCTCTCGAATGCATTTTTTTTTGGCAATCTATAGACTGACATCCAGAAGTTGGTGAGACTGTGAATGACTGTGTTAACCAGTTGCAACCTCCCTGCAAAAGACAACTGACGAGCTGTCCAAGAGGAATTTTTTTTTCCGAATTCTCTCTATCAAAGGAGAGTAATCGGAAGAAGTCATGCGCTTTGTCATAAGGAGAAGTCCCAGATACCTTACCGGTAAAGAACCAGTCGCTAATGGAATATTACTGATGATCGCTTCTCTATCCAGATCAGTGACACCAGCAGTAAATAATTTAGATTTTTCAAGGCTTATAGAAAGACCCGAGACCTCCTCAAAACACTGAAATACCTTAAGAATACCTTCCATAGATTGTTGTTTCCCATCAGCAAATACCAACAGATCATCAGCAGAGATGGGTGAGCTGCAGTTCTTGACAGTAAGGATGATATCCAAACTGCTTATTAGACGCTTCCTTATCAAGAAGTTTCGAGAGAACTTGCATACACATAACAAAGAGGTATGGAGACAGAGAACACCCTTGTCTCAGACCTCTAGAGCTGTTGAAATATCCTGCTAGTTCACCATTCACCTGAACCGAGAACGATGCCAACTCAACACACTTCATGATCCATGTAGTAAATTTATCAGGAATCTTTATTGCCTTGAGAACTGCTCGAAGGAAAGTCCATTGGACCGAATCAAAAGCCTTGGATATATCAATCTTAATCGCACATCTAGAAGCAATATTGCTTTTATGATAACTTTTCACCAGTTCAGATGCAAGCAGAACATTCTCCATCAAGAGACGATCTTTAACAAAGGCAGATTGATTAGGTGATATGAATTTCGGCAGAATAGTTTTCAATCGTCTCGCCAAAATTTTTGAGATCACTTTGTAAAGTACATTGCAACAGGAGATTGGCCTATAATCACCCATGGTAATCGCTTCATCCTTCTTCGGAATAAGCGCTAGGATAGTTGAATTGACCCCCTTAGGAAGAAAACCAGTATCAAAGAAGGATTTGATTGCCATCACAAAGTCCTTACTGATGATCGGCCAGCATGATTTGTAGAATTCACAAGAAAACCCATCTGGTCCCGGAGTTTGTTACTTGTCATCTTAAATAGAACTTGCTTAATTTCTTCTTCTGAAACTGTCTGCAATAAAGCTTGCTGATCACTTTCTACACATTCAAACTCCAGCAGATTGTGTAGCTCTTCCTCTCCTATGTCCGTAAATCCCAGGGGTTTGTGATTAAGAAAAACGTTAAAGTGATTAACAGCCTCCATTTTAATTTCGTCTTGACTGGTAGCTAATGACCCATCACATCGCTTGATCTCTCGAATCGAATTTCTCACTTCTCTGACCTTTGCCGCCTGATAAAACTGTTTATTATTGCCATCACCGATACCCAGCCAGTGGAGTTTTGCTCTCTGACTCATTATTTTCTCTTCTAACTGCGAAAGAAAGCTCCATCTATCAAATGCTTTCGCCTACTCCACCATCCTTTCTGAATACGGATCATTTAATGTTGCAGTTTGGCAATCACAGAGTGTGCTTCTTTATATCTCCTATATGATCCTTCCGAAAGGCCCTGAGCAGTGGCTTTAAATCCTTTAACTTCTTTGAGAGCCTAAATAAAGCCGATGTTGAGCTGAACAGAGGGTCTGTGGCATCCCAGCAAGTTTTCACCACAGGAAGAAATTCTGGCAAATCCACTAGCGCATTTGTGAATTTAAAGGACCTTTTCGGCTTCATTATCTCCTGTTGAATCATTATCCTGCAGCGTAAATGGTCTGAGCAGCAACCAGCTTCAAACACACTGTAAGACTGAGGATAAGTATGAATCCAAGCATCATTCATAAGCACTCTATCCAGTTTCTTGCATATTAGACCATTGGCTCTCTTGTTACACTAAGTTAATCTTGGCCCCTGATAACTCATGTCCATCAAAGCACATTGATTTACCACATTCTGAAAATCTCTCATTCCACTCAGCTGGAACTGATTTCCTTCATGTCCTGAATGCTTATCTATGTCCAAAAGTTTGTTGAAATCTCCAAATATAAGCCATGGCTTATTTCTCATCATGGGAGATTCGTGATGTGCCTTCAAATTTTCCAACAACTCCTTCCTCTCCTCCATTGAATTCGAGGCATAAATAAAAGAACAAAACATCTCCTCCGTCTTGCCTTCAAAAAGAATTGAGCATGTAATTATTTGCCCACTTTTAAAACAGGGAGTAACCCTTGTTGTTGGGTTCCAAACCACCCATATCCAACCTCTTCTATTATATTCATAATTTGAAATGCACGACCAGCCTTTGAGGGCTGACGCCATAACCTGCATAACATTCTTCTCCTTAACTCTTGTCTCCAGTATTCCTCCAAACTGGAATGACCCTTGTCTAATCCATTCTCGAACAACAGAGTGTTTGATAGGTTTGTTGAATCCTCTGATGTTCCAGAAGAAATTAGACATCAATATTTTTTGCGAGACGACTTTTTGCTCTAAGCCGGAGCAGACTCCTTGGCTTTCAAAGCAGCAGAATCAGAAAGAAACTTGTGCTTGTCCTTAGACCCCCGAGGAAGGGACTGCCGAGCAATAGTCACATCTTTCTCTTTCTCTTCTATATGTGGATTATCCACCACGGCTTCCAAAACTTTATTCGATTCCAAGTGTCCTGCATCACCAGTCTCTTCTGAAACCATCAACGCATCACTTTCCTCACGATCCTCATCTGTAGGTGAAAGACCCGAAAATCTTGAATTAGATAAAATGGAGCTTTGTTCCATCTCCGCACTCTTCTTCTTTGGCGATCTGCTTACCTTCCCAGGAGTAACATTAGATCACTTCTCTTCCTCTGTTTCTTCATCTTTACTTGCTTCATCGATTTTTTCCCCTAAGTTCATGTTTGGCTCTGTTTCTGTCACGACCAGAGCTTCCTCCATATTTGTTAGGGTCAAAATGGCCACGACAGAATCAATGCCTGAAAGTCCTTGTAAAATATCCGCTTTGAAAAGAGGGATGGAATGAGCGCGAGAAACCTAAATCGAGTTTCAAATCAATTCTGAAAAGGAATCAGAAAACTAGAAATCTCGAGAAGGGCTACTCTAAGCCTCAGACAACGAAACGATTACGAAAGTTCGACTATCCGAACACACAAACAAACTCACCGAAGAAACGAATCAAGCCAAGCAAGAAAACCAACTCGCAAAGATGGCCAGTTGGACCCGAAAACGAGACCAACTCGCCACCTTGGCTAGTTGGAAGCGAATTGGAAGCGAATTGGAACTCCCCGGGCATCACCAACTCGCCAATTTGGCGAGTTGCATCTCACCAACTCGCCAATTTTGAGAGTTGAAACTCCCAGAGCATCACCAACTCGCCAATTTGGCGAGTTGCTTCTCACCAACTCGCCAATTTGGCGAGTTGCTTCTCACCAACTCGCAATTTGGCGAGTTGCATCTCAACAACTCGCCAATTTGGAGAGTTGGAGCTCCCGGAGCATCACCAACTCGCCAATTTGGCAAGTTGCTCCTCACAAACTCGCCAATTTGGCGAGTTGCTCCTCACCAACTCGCCAATTTGGCGAGTTGCATCTCACCAATTTGGCGAGTTGCATCTCACCAACTCGCCAATTTGGAGAGTTGGAGCTCCCGGAGCATCACCAACTCGCCAAATTGGCGAATTGCACATCAACAACTCACCAAATTGGCGAGTTACACCTCAACAACTCGCCAAATTGGCGAGTTCCGCCTCAAAAACTCGCCAAATTGGCGAGTTCCGCCTCAAAAACTCGCCAATTTGGCGAATTGCACCAGTCCAACTCGCCAAATTGGCGAGTTGGAACTCCCGAAGGCTTCAAATTCACCGTCTTGGCGAGTTTGAGCATTCAAACTCGCCGAAATGGCAAGTTAGTTCGAGTCATGTGCCTTCCGTTGGACTTCGACATGATCAGTCTCTTGTTTCGTCTCGATCGGAGTTATCGTTGGAATCTTACGACAAAAACTGTCAAGGTCCATTCGCCTAAAATGAAGTTCATAGTTTTCATAAAATGGCGATGGTTAACTAAACACCATGCTCGTCCAAACTACATGGGAAGTATGAACTTCCTCGTCAAAATATAAGAGTGCGCTCTCAAAGAACTCGTAAAACGTTCAAGTCGGAAGACGGCCCAAAAAGGCTTATAACACGGCACAAAACCACTTACGGTTCCATTTGAGATCAAGGCCAGCAATGTTATGACGGTTTATCTTACTTGCAGGATAGGATCAAATCTCACGAAATCGGAAATATAAATATTAAGTTTCAAGATAATGACGAGGATCGAGAAAAAAAAGGAAAACATCTGAGAAACGTCCAAACCGACCTATAGGGCATATATAAAGGGAGCTGAAGCAAAGGACAAGGAGAGAACTCTTAACTTAGACTCTAGAACTCTGCACTTAGAAACCCTAGGCATTATCCTCGACATGCATGTTTCTATGCTTGCGCTCATACTAGACGAACTCGTCCAGGCAGTTCGATCTCTTGTTCAATTCTTTCTAACTGAACTACTTTCGGCTTGATCCTCGAAAGGGGTACGTAGGCAGCCTTTCATAAGGTCCTGTCCAAAATCTTTAAAACCTTTTCGATATCTTTTTCTCCCATCTAATGGACCATGGACTAAACGGCCGTCTTTGTTATCGAGCTGCGTCTCAAGTAGGTCTAGAGTTTCAGGTGGCTTGAACTGGCCGAAATCTCTTGCGGCCATAGTTTTCATAAACTTTTGTAATGATCGCAACGATCTTACGCAGATTAAAAATAAGATTTATTTTTTCTATAAATCCGTTTTGTTATCTCTTCGTATATTCGCATCTGTTTGGTCACTTGTCGTTGGCTCTTTCAGAGAATCCGGGACCTCAGGGAAAGTTAGGGTTTCTTGACTTTCTTTAATTTACAAAAATCGACGGTGTGAATTTCGGTTCCCACAGTTTGGCACTCCAAGGAGGGTAGGTCGGATTACTCTTACTCACAGCCGCAAAACGCTTGATTAAAACGATGTTTGGATATACGATAGACAAACTCGCAGCACTGAAAGCTCCTATGGCCAACGCTTACGCAAACGCCGCAGTGCTCGACAAAATAGAAAACCTACTCGTGGCTTTTCGCCACAAAAGTGCACCGAAACGAGTCCGCGATTTCTCTGTCTAAACAGAAAGGGAAACGATAAAATCTACCAAACCCCAAAAAATTGGCTCGTTACCGAGTTTGAGAAATATCGGCCCGCAAGGGTATAATTCCGAAAAACTTTTCGGAAAAATAATACTTGCTCTCTTCAAAACTGAGCGAAAAGCCTAGATTTCTCGCGGAAAAAGGAAGCACAGCAAATCGGTTACACAACTCCCGCTGTACTTCTTCCATATAACTTTCAGATTACTCACGGGAAAAGAAGCACAGAAAATCGGGATCACAATCCCCCAC
The DNA here is from genome assembly GCA_018703725.1 of Brassica juncea. Taxonomy (NCBI): domain Eukaryota; kingdom Viridiplantae; phylum Streptophyta; class Magnoliopsida; order Brassicales; family Brassicaceae; genus Brassica; species Brassica juncea. Next base: position 42,542,986 of record CM031935.1, on the reverse strand, counting down.
AGCTGTCCTTCTTCCAGATAAATTTTGGAGATACAAAATTTGATTTTTGTACGGGCACTCGAAATCTAAAACGGTTGACGAGGACTAAACAAAGCGAAACGTGAGATCGTATCACTCCACGCTTAAACGTTTTCTAAAACCTAGGATTTCGTAAAAACTCAAGTGTTGCTTCAATAGTAACATATTCCGCGAGTTGTCCACGTTTGTCGTCTAAATAGTTACGGAACAACTTTCGAAAGAAAAGGTTCTATAATATTCTCTGAAACAGGTTTCGTAAAATTAAACTCGACAATGTTTTGTGGAACATCGTTCGCATAGTGAAACAAGTCAATATTTTACGATACGAGTTTTGTAGAATAAAATTGACAGCATTTACGAAATGATCGCATCAACGTACCATCAAGACTGGAGTTGAACGCACCATCCAACTCGCCAAAATGGCGAGTTGGATTATACACAGAGTCCAACTCGCCATTCTGGAGAGTTGGACCAGTACCAATGGATACTCCTTTGTGTTCGATTTTGAATCCCGATCAAAACGTTTTTCGTTTCGTCTCAATCGGAGTTTCCGTTGAGACTTTACGATAAAAAAAGTTGGACAAAACACACAATTCAACTCGCCAACATGGCGAGTTGGACCAGCCCCAAGGGCTCCTCCTTGGTGTTCTCTTCCAAATCTCGATCGGAATGCTTTTCGTTTCGTCTCAAACAGAGTTTCCATTGAGATTTTATGACGAAAACAAGTAAGACTCGCTAAACTCCTCGGTTTGCTCCTACTCGCCCTCTTGGGCATACTACTCGCTCTCGCCTCTTTCTTTTCGTTCTCATTCAAATCTCAATCGAAACATCTCTTGTTTCGTCTCAATTGGAGTTACCGCTAGAACTTTACGATAAAAACCGCAAAGACTTGTTTTCTCGTATGTATTGAAATTGATCGTATAAAACAGCAACGGTTAACTTAACACCTTAGCTGCCTCGACTATACGAGTAATTTGAACCTTTTTATAAAAATTGACGTCTTAGCAAAGGAGAGGATAAAAGTCAAGAAAAATGTCAAGTTTCAAAAGACAAACACCAATATCGAAAATGGCGTACATACACGGGAAGAGGAAGGAGAAATAAGCAAGCAAAACGGGTAAGAGGCAACACCGAATCTTCGAGAAAACTAAGGTATGTCCGACTTGGAATTTTTGTAGGAAGGTACAAAGAACTAAAAAATCTTTGGAGATTTCCATAAACTTCACGAAACGTAGAATCTAGGTGGATAGTCTAGCGAACTAAGTCTTAGGCGATTTCTCCTATCTCGATCTATTGTTTCCTAAACTGTTCAGGCGGATCTTGCTAACCGATCTAAAATCTCGCAAAATTGAGAAACGATCACCACACATACTTAGCTCGCTTCCTAAAGTAAGAAAGAACTAGAGACGCGAACATCGTCTTAAAATTGATGCGTTCCGAGTAATTTTTATAAAAAACCGACATATTCCAAGTCGTCAGCCTGAAAACCAGCAAGTCGCAATGCTTTTGACAAAGCAATCTCTCGCAACAACAGGCAGAAAAACACTTAGGCATTCTAATGCCTCATTAAAATCGTCCCACAAAGGCAAACGACAATCTAAGATTCGTCTAAACGCTAGCAACATATCAACACCACCACGGACAAAATCTCGAGGACTATACAGCATCTTTTATCGCGATCATGCGTGAAGAATACCTATACCAATATCAAACTAAAACTCGTTGATTGGCCAAAGTCTGGAATACCTTTTCGACTTAATAAAACGATTATCGTGTAAAAGTCAAAATTGTACGAGAAATCTTTAAGCACAAAAGCATTGCTTCAGAGTCCGTCGAACCTAGTGAGTCACGGAAAAGCATCGAAAAATTGTTATCACGACTAGATCATATCAAAATAACCTTCGGTAAAACTCCATGAGTGATTCAAAGGAAATTCGCAAAAGATCGAAATCAAAGCAGAAACGCGTCCCGTGTAATTTGCGGAAACATCGCAACTTTGAAATTTTCGATTTCTTGTCTTCGTAAAACTGGTCACCCATCACTTTCGTATAACCAAAACATTTTATACTAAAAACCCTACAAGACCGGTGTTACTACCAAACAACTCCACAAATTTTACAATTGATTTACGAAAAACACTCTCCAGTTACTTTTATTAGAAGCCCCTCTCACAATATTTTCACGAAAAATCCTCCGTACAGACGAAACAAGTCATACGAAGCAACTTACGGAAATAAACACAACGGGCCTTACGGAGAACTGTCATAGATAATTTTTCGTATAATGAAAACGAAGCTCCATGAAGACTGCTGACTTCTACCTCTCACTTCCCTTGGTTACATCCGAGCATGAAATCATCTCGCAACCAAATCCGAAAGGGTTCTGCGTCAATCCTCTTAAAATTTCGTCTTCCTTGGATAAAAAAGGAAACAATTCTATACGACTAAAGGAAACAATATACGAAACATTCATCGTATAACTTAACCTAAAGTGGAAACTCCTTTTTAACAACCATCAGCAACATGGAAAACTCCGCTGTACTTGGCGTTGGGGTCAAAAACGGTTATCTCGAAATCTACGGCCAAAGATCCTTCCAAACTCGAAGATTTCCCGCACGAACGACTAGCGGGGGAAAGATCGAGCAACGGAAAAACCACGGATGGCAAGACGGCCTGGCACCGGCGGCACGCGGGACGTGGGCCGGCCTGGCGCCGGTGGCTACCTGGTCTGGCGCCGGTCCACGGCCCTCGTCCTGGTCTCGGTCCCATTGTGTTCGGTCCAATCCCATCTTGGCTTGTTCGGATCAGTCCTCGTGAGTTTGGTACAATCAAGGCTACGGAATAAACATCCTTCGATTCGGTTGGAACCATCCTCAATGTTTTACGATGGAAACTGGAGGGGTTGGATTTCTCATAGAAGATATCGTATAAAACAAAGATCGATTAACTTGAACATCAATCCTTTAAGCTATACGGTTTATTCTCCGAGAAAGATCATCTTTCCGAGAAATCGTATAAAACGTTTAACGACTTAAGACAAGTCCACGGACTTACTTACGATTTTCAGAATTCAGGGCCAATCAGGCCATGACGGTTTATCCGATTTCCCGAAACGTCGGATAAACATCAAGTCATCGAAAGATAGCGGAAAACTCGGGGATGATTACGAAGACCGACGAAAATGGAACATTTCCTGAAGAGATAAGCTTGGGCCCAAAGGCGAGGCCCATCATCCTAAGGCAAACCGACCTAAGAGTGGGTATATAAGGAGAGCAAGAGCAGAGGAGAAGAGCATCCCAAAAATCCGAGAATTAGACTTAGAGCATTCTGCTAGCTTAGAAGAATTAGGGCTTAGGTGGTTAGACTAGCGGAGCAAGACTTAGGACGTTTGGCTGCCTGCGACTCTATATTTTTCTTTAATCGCAACTCTCTCTGTCTTTCGGAAAATCCTTGTACTCGTAGCTTTCATCTAATAAAACGCCTTCGGGCAAATATTTCAATTCCTATTTTTTGTCTTCTGTTTACTTTATCGATTTCGTGTGGCAACGCAGAGAATCCGGACCTTCAAGGAAAGTCGGATTTACTTGGCTTTCCTCCGCAATCTTACTTATCAGAAATTGACGGTGTGAATTTCGGTTCCCACAGTTTGGCGCTAGAAGGAGGGGGAGACGGATTCTCTAACTCGAAAACCACCGATCGATCGAAGTTCAGTATGACTTCTTCGTCAGCCCGCAACATCGTATCTTTCGAGGATCGAGCAACGGCCCGTACGGCCAAACCTCACAACGATCTCCTCGTAATAGAACTCACGATCCAGGATATTGACGTAGCAAGGGTATTAGTCGACACCGGATGCTCGGCTAATATTATCTACAAAAGCACCCTCGAGAGGATGGGCGTCGGTCTAAGCATCCTTACAGATGACCCCAGCCCAGTATTCGGACTCTCGGGAGAAATTATGACCCTCGGCTCGACTAACCTCCTAGTCAAAGCCGGGAGCGTCGCCAAAAACACGGAATTCCTGGTGATCGATGGTCCAACATCCTACAATGCGATAGTTGGAACTCCCTGGCTAAACTCCATGAGAGCGATCCCATCAACATTCCACCTATGCCTCAAGTTCCCAACGCCTTTCGGGGTCGAAACAATACATGGTAGTCACGGAGCAGCGCAGATCTACCTCGCTACCGAACTAAAACGGAAAAACTCCGAAATCGAGACCTCTCGAAAAAAGCAAACGATTCACGACTCGCCGGAAACCTTCTGGCAGTCCCAAAGAGCTGAGGCCCTGGAAGGGAAGCGTGAACCAACCTGCGAACCGGTGGTCTCAGTTTGTCTCGACGATTCTTTCCCGGAACGGTGTGTCGAGATCGGAGCTAACCTCCGCGAACCAATAAAAGCAGAGCTCATCGCGTGCCTCAAAAAGAACCTCAGTACGTTCGCTTGGGCTGCGGAGGATATGCCGGGAATCAACATTAGCGTAACCCAACTCACAAACCTGTAAAACAAAAGAGACGAAAGCTGGGACCTGAGCGTGCCACCGCAGTCAATGAGGAAGTCGAAAGACTCCTCAAAGTAGGGTCGATAACAGAAGTCAGGTATCCGGACTGGCTTGCCAACCCCGTCGTGGTTAAAAAGAAAAACGGCAAGTGGCGAGTCTGTGTCGATTTCACGGATCTGAATAAAGCCTGTCCAAAGGATTGCTTCCCGCTCCCACACATCGACCGACTGGTCGAAGCAACCGCGGGAAACAAGCTTCTGTCATTCATGGACGCTTTTTCCGGATACAATCAGATCATGATGAATCCCGACGACCGCGAAAAAACTGCATTCATCACAGACCGCGGAACGTATTGCTACAAGGTAATGCCTTTCGGTCTTAAAAACGCAGGTGCAACATATCAGCGACTCGTCAACAAAATGTTTGCCGAGCAACTCGGAAAAACTATGGAAGTATACATCGATGATATGCTCGTAAAATCTCTTGACGAACACGATCGTATAGCCCACCTAGAGGAATGTTTTGCATGACTCAACCAGCATAACATGAAACTCAACCCGGCAAAAAGTAGATTCGCGGTGGCATCGGGAGAATTCCTCGGATACCTCGTAACGTATCGCGGAATCGAGGCCAACCCTAGACAAATCGACGCACTGATAGATATGGCCTCCTCGAGAACCAAGCGAGAAGTCCAGAGGCTAACCGGAAGAGTCGCGGCTTTGAACCGTTTCATCTCGCGCTCCACGGATAAGTGCCTACCGTTTTACGAAACATTGAAGGGAAACAAGAAGTTCGAATGGTCCGAGCAATGTGAAAAAGCTTTCCAACAGTTGAAACAATACTTGGCCACTCCACCAGTCCTCGCAAAACCGGTGGAAGGTGAACCTCTTTTCCTCTATATCGCAGTTTCCGCAACGGCGGTCAGTGGCGTCTTGATACGAGAAGAACGCAGCGAACAAAAGCCAATCTTTTACGTAAGCAAGACGTTACTGGATGCGGAAACTCGATACCCGCTAATGGAAAAATTAGCATTCGCCGTCATAACCTCGGCAAGAAAACTAAGACCATACTTCCAGTCTCATACTATAGTGGTTCTCACCACGTTCCCGCTATGGATAATCCTGCATAGTCCGAGTCAATCTGGTAGGCTCGCAAAATGGGCAATCGAACTGAGTGAATACGACGTCGAATATCGCCCAAGGACGTGTGCAAAGTCCCAAGTACTTGCGGATTTCTTGGTAGAGTTACCCACTAGAAACATGACTAACGAGGAACCAAACTCAACTTGGGTCCTCCACGTCGACGGATCTTCATCCAAACAAGGATCCGGAATCGGAATACGACTCACCTCTCCTAACGGGGAAATCCTAGAACAGTCTTTCCGATTGGCTTTTCATGCTTCAAACAATGAGGCAGAATACGAAGCACTCATCGCAGGCTTGCGAGAAGTCCAGAGGCTAACCGGAAGAGTCGCGGCTTTGAACCGTTTCATCTCGCGCTCCACGGATAAGTGCCTACCGTTTTACGAAACATTGAAGGGAAACAAGAAGTTCGAATGGTCCGAGCAATGTGAAAAAGCTTTCCAACAGTTGAAACAATACTTGGCCACTCCACCAGCCTCGCAAAACCGGTGGAAGGTGAACCTCTTTTCCTCTATATCGCAGTTTCCGCAACGGCGGTCAGTGGCGTCTTGATACGAGAAGAACGCAGCGAACAAAAGCCAATCTTTTACGTAAGCAAGACGTTACTGGATGCGGAAACTCGATACCCGCTAATGGAAAAATTAGCATTCGCCGTCATAACCTCGGCAAGAAAACTAAGACCATACTTCCAGTCTCATACTATAGTGGTTCTCACCACGTTCCCGCTATGGATAATCCTGCATAGTCTGAGTCAATCTGGTAGGCTCGCAAAATGGGCAATCGAACTGAGTGAATACGACGTCGAATATCGCCCAAGGACGTGTGCAAAGTCCCAAGTACTTGCGGATTTCTTGGTAGAGTTACCCACTAGAAACATGACTAACGAGGAACCAAACTCAACTTGGGTCCTCCACGTCGACGGATCTTCATCCAAACAAGGATCCGGAATCGGAATACGACTCACCTCTCCTAACGGGGAAATCCTAGAACAGTCTTTCCGATTGGCTTTTCATGCTTCAAACAATGAGGCAGAATACGAAGCACTCATCGCAGGCTTGCGGCTGGCCCATGGGTTAAAAATCCGTAATATTCACGCTTACTGCGATTCTCAGTTAGTCGCCATCCAATACAGCGGAGAATATGAGGCAAGAGACGAAAGGATGGACGCATATCTAAAACTCGTCCAAGAACTGGCTCGAAATTTCGACCAGTTCGCCCTGACCAGAATTCCTCGCTCGGAAAACGTCCAGGCCGACGCCTTGGCTGCCCTCGCCTCAAGCTCAGATCCAGGGCTCCAAAGAGTAATCCCGGTCGAATTCATCGAGCATCCAAGCATCGGACCACCAGTGGTCGTCAATCTAATCCGAGACGAGATTGAAGATGCGGAAGAAGTCGAGGATCAACCGGAAGCGGATGTGAACCCAACCGAGTATGGCTGCGACAGCCCTTGGTTAGAACCAATCCGAGCCTATATCGTGAATGGAACCTTACCCGCCGAAAAATGGGCGGCTCGTAAAGTGAAAACCCAAGCGGCACGGTACATCACGATAGAGGGAGAAATTTATAAGTGGTGTTTCTCTGGTCCTCTCATGACATGCGCAGAAGGGGAAAGAGCGAGAAGAATCATGAAGGAGGTCCAATCTGGATCATGCGGAAATCATTCTGGCGGAAGATCTCTCGCGGTCAAAATCAAACGCCACGGTTATTATTGGCCAACCATGGTAAAAGACTGCGAGTCACCCGGAAGTGCGAAAAATGCCAAAGGCATGCTCCAACAATCCATCAACCCGCGGAGATCCTCTCCTCAATCTCGTCCCCCTATCCTTTCATGCGATGGTCCATGGACATCGTCGGACCTATGCACCCATCAAAACAAAAGCGCTTCCTCCTAGTCCTTACGGATTTCTTTTCCAAATGGGTAGAAGCAGAATCCTACGCAAGTATCAAAGACACACAAGTCGAGAACTTCGTCTGGAAACAGATCATAACTAGACATGGGGTCCCGTACGAAATCGTAACAGATAATGGATCTCAGTTTATCTCTACTCGATTCGAAGCATTCTGCGAAAAATGGAAAATACGACTTACAAAGTCAACTCCCAGATATCCGCAATGCAACGGACAGGCAGAAACCATCAACAAAACCGTCCTTGACGGACTCAAGAAACGCCTACACATCAAGAAGGGGCGATGGGCAGAGGAGCTCGAAGGAGTTCTTTGGTCGCATCATACAACCCCAAGACGGGCTACGGGTGAAACTCCATTCGCCCTCGTTTACGGAACGGAATGTATGATCCCCGCGGAAGTAGAACTCCCCGGAGTACGGAGAAGATTCCTCCCCGAAAGAGAGGATTTAAACGACGCTATGATGCTGGACAATCTCGATCTCATCAATGAGCGCCGCGACCAGGCACTCATTCGAATCCAGAATTACCAGCACGCTGCCGCAAGGTACTACAACTCAAACGTACGCCATCGCAGGTTCAAAGAAGGCGTTTTAGTCTTACGCAAAGTCTTCCAAAACACTGCCGAACGAAGCGCAGGAAAACTGGGAGCAAACTGGGAAGGACCGTACAAAGTCATAAAAGTAGTCCGACCAGGCTCATACCAAATTGCAAACATGCAAGACGTCAAAATCCCGAGAACTTGGAATGCGATGCACCTCAAAAAATACTACCACTAAACGATAAAACGTGGTACAAAAGAACTACGAGATGGCTTGATCCCTAGACAAGGGTACGTAGGCAATTCGCCAATCGGCGGATTCAGCTATCCCCCCAATTTAAAAAAAAGGGGGGGAGTGGGTACGTATACTCGTATACTCCCACAAATTTCGAAGACTCTAAAATTTTCGAAACTTATTCACGACTTTTTCAAGATCAGCCGAAACGGCCACAACAACGGATCTAGTATCCGCTAAGCGATTATCACATCCAAAAACAAATCCCGGATGGCCAACACTTCACGAAGCACTGTGAATGTAGACGCTTCTCCCTGGGTCAAACTTACGCAACCCCTTGGTCCCGCGTCCAAAACGGAAACAACAGTTTTCTGGCTGCGAACATTCGCAAAAGACATCCCCAAAGCCCGCAAGCGTTTCAACACGAGATGCGGCATAAGGAAAAATCAACCTTCAGCACTGCGAGACGTCGCTAACGCTTGAAGGACATTCTTTTCCGCAAAACATTGCAGACGAAATCTTCGTCTCTGAACATACAAACGCACCTCGAAACGGTGTCATTTCGTTGTTGCTGATCACAACAAACGAACTCTAACGTCCTAAACAGACAAATAGCCGCCCTTCGAGGGGTAGGCTCTCTTACATCCGGCAAGGATAAACATAGCGCGCTATACAAGAAATCCAAAATTTTGGTCTAGCTCTTCGTAAAGGAAGTAGCTCGACTCACGCCCAAACAAATCATATAAGCCGACAGCAATTCGCGGATTTTAAACGGTACGAGTCAGGTTAAAATCGCAAACAGGCAAAACGAAAGCCGATTTGTCATCGCAAAGCCTCAGTCCAAGAGTAAACCTAGGTCTTGCCCTAAACCCAGCCACGCTGGATCTTGACATCTCACAGACATAGTATGGTATACGAGATCCAAAAATTTGTCTCTTCACTTAAGCCTATTCGTTTCACGAACTTTCCGCGTAAATCGGTAAACGGCGGAAAATCTCGCTTTATGCAAACAATAGGTACGGTGATCATCAGGGAACTAGGAATGAGACGACAACTCACACCCTCGTTCTCATACTTCGAAAAACTGAAGTTCATAAATAATCGAAAACGTTTCATTGATTGAGACTGCCGAAATTCAAACAAAACCCCAAAAAAGGGGCAGGGATTCGAAGCCACCAACGGCCAGTCCCGGTAAATGTGGGAACCGAAATTCACACCGTCAATTTTAATGAATAAGATTGCAGAGGAAAGCCAAGTTAACCCGACTTTCCTTGAAGGTCCGGATTCTCTGCGACAGCCAACGACAAGTGACCGAATAAATGCGGAAAAGATTTGTTAAGATTTGAGACTGGACCTTAAGAAAGGCTGCCTACGTACCCCTTTCGAGGATCAAGTCGGACGTAGTTCAGTTTAGAAAGAATTGAACAAGAGATCGAACCGTCTGGGCGGGTTCGATCTAGTACGAGCGTTTGTCATAGAAACAGGCATGTCGAAGATAATGCCTAGGGTTTCTATGTGCGGAGCTTTGAAGTAAAAGAATTGTCCGATCCTTCCGAGAGGAGCGGAGATTTGCGAGCAGGAGGCGGCCAGACGTTCTAGGGCCTGGTTCGTCTAGTACGAGCGTTGGTCATAGAAACGGGCATGTCGAAGATCATGCCTAGGGTTTCTATGTGCGGAGCTCTGAGTAAAAGTATAGTTAGATCCTTCCGAGAGGAACGTGGGTCTGCGGAGAAGATAAAACTAGAACAAGAGGCGGCCAGACGTTCTGAGTCCTGCCTCGCTGGCCTAACCGCCTAAGTTCTAAGTCTCTAAGCTAGCAGGATGCTCTAAGTCTCCAATCTAGGATTTTCGGATCCCCTTCTCTTCTGCCCTTGCTCTCCTTATATATCCACTCCAAGGTCGGTTTGCCTTAGGATGATGGACCTCGCCTTTGGGCCCAAGCTTATCTCTTCAGGAAGTATTCCATTTTCGTCGATCTTTGTAATTATCCTCGAGTTTTCGGTGACTTGATGTTTATCCGATGTTCGGGATATCGGACAAACCGTCATAGCCTGATTGGGCCTGAATTCCTAAATTCGGAAGTTAGTCCGTGGACTTGTCTTAAGTCGTTAAACGTTTTATACGCTTTCTCGGAAAGACTATCTTTCTCGTAAAATAAACCGTATAACCTAAAGGATCGATGTTCAAATTAATCGACCTTGTTCTATACGATATCTTCTACGAGAAATCCAATCCTTCTAGTTTTTGTCGTAAAACATCGAGGACGATTCCAATCGAGTCGTAGGATGTTTATTCCGTAGCCGTGATCGTCCCAAACTCATGATGATTAATCCAAACAAGCCAAGATGGGATCAGACCAAACACGATGGGACCGAGACCAGGACGAGGGCCGTCGACCGGCGCCAGGCCGGGGTGCCGCCGGCGCCAGGCCAGCCCGCACGACGGGTGCCGCCGGCGCCAGGCCAGCCCGCGCGACGGGTGCCGCCGGCGCCAGGCCGGGTGCCGCCGGCGCCAGGCCAGCCCGTGCGACGGGTGCCGCCGGCGCCAGGCCGGCCCGCGTCACGGGTGCCGCCGGCGCCAGGTCGGGTGCCGCCGGCGCCAGGCCGGGTGCCGCCGGCGCCAGGCCAGCCCGTGCGACGGGTGCCGCCGGCGCCAGGCCGGGTGCCGCCGGCGCCAGGCCAGCCCGTGCGACGGGTGCCGCCGGCGCCAGGACGGGTGCCGCCGGCGCCAGGCCGGCCCGCGTCACGGGTGCCGCCGGCGCCAGGCCAGCCCGCGTGTCGGGTGCCGCCGGCGCCAGTCCGGCCCGCGTGGCGCGTGCCGCCGGCGCCAGGCCGGGGTGCCGCCGGCGCCAGGCCGGGGTGCCGCCGGCGCCAGGCTGTAGATCTCGGCGAGGGCTTCGATTTGATATCCTGATCGTTTTCTGGTTCCTCACGGTTTGAGAGAACGACCTCTTCGAAGTTTCGAGGCAGATTCTTTTATGTAGTCTTCCGATCTCACAGAGAGTGGATATTCTAATTTGAGAAAATCTCGTATAACTCTTTTTAGAAATTATCCGAGACTTTTTGTTTCAAGAAATACTTTCTAGAGACTTTCAGTCATTGATTCCGTCGCGACCGATTTTGACACCAACAGTTAGCCCCCCAGCTCGTTAGAACCTTCGTGATGTTCTTGCGAGCGATAAGACATGTCAGGTAAGATAGGCGGAATCAATGGTTGAAAGGCTCCGTTGAAAGTGGTAAGATTGGGGCTGCGCCTTTCGAAGGCTGCCTACGTACCCTTGGTGTAGGGATCAAGCCTTCCGTAGTTCGTTTTGGAGTTTAAGACCCTTGTGATCTGTTTTCCGGCGAGACTTATATGGTCTGGTTATGTGTCATGAGAGACTTTCGAGCATGATGCTGTTGATGTATTTGTTTTTCGATTATTTATGAACTTCAGTTTTTTCGAAGTATGAGAAAGAGGGTGTGAGTTGTCGTCTCATTCCTAGTTCCCTGATGATCACCGTACCTATTGTTTGCATAAAGCGAGATTTTCTGCGGTTTACCGATTTACGCGGAAAGTTCGTGAAACGAATAGGCTTAAGTGAAGAGACAAATTTTTGGATCTCGTATACCATACTATGTATGTGAGATGTCAAGATCCAGCGTGGCTGGGTTTAGGGCAAGACCTAGGTTTACTCTCGGACTGAGGCTTTGCGATGACAAATCGGCTTTCGTTTGGCCTGTTTGCGATTTTAACCTGACTCGTTCTGTTTAAAATCCGCGAATTGTTGTCGGCTTATATGATTTGTCTGGGCGTGAGTCGAGCTACTTCCTTTACGAAGAGCTAAACCAAAATTTGGATTTCTTGTATAGCGCGCTATGTTTATCCTTGTCGGATGCAAGAGAGCCTACCCCTTGAAGGGCGGCTATTTGTCTGTTTAGGACGTTAGAGTTCGTTTGTTGTGATCAGCAACAACGAAATGATGCCAGTTTAGAGGCATGTTACCGTTTAGAGGTGTGTTTGTATGTTTCGAGTTCTAGAAACGAGGATTTCGTCTGGAACGTTTTGAGGAAAAGAATGTCCTTCGAGCGTTAGCGACGTCTCGCAGTGCTGAAGGTCGAGTTTCCCTTGTGCCGCATTTCGTGGTTGAAATGTTCGCGGGCTTCGGAGATGTTTTGCGAATGTTCGCAGCCAGAAACTGTTGTTTCGGTTTGGACGCAGGACCAAGAGGTCGCGTAAGTTCGACCCAGGGAGAAGCGTCTACATTCACAGTGCTTCGTGAAGCGTTGGCCTTCCGGGATTTGTTTGTATATATTAAGGATGACTCGTATAACTCTTGGAGCCTTGTCACGAGTGTTTCTTTTCATGCCGTGTTTACGGGTGTATAGAACTTAATCGATTGACGATGAGTTTAAATCTTCCGTTAACCATATGGTTGTTAGGACTGAGTTTTGGTATGAAGAGTTTTTCGTATGATTTCCGATTCTGGGTTATGCGACAAATTGCTTGCGTAATAGTCACTTGGCATTCTATGAACAAATCGTGGATTGTTGTTTTTAGCCGTTAAGCAATTGGAGCAGTGGTCGCTCAGTAGTTTTGGATTGGCATGGAGGCTAGATTCAGCCGTATAGCCAAGGAAGTTGTTGGTAAACGATCAGACCATGATCCTTATTAAGGTCATGATGGTTTACGATTGTCTTTAATGGGGATGCCGAATTCAGGTCCGGGCTTTACGGAAATGCGTAGTTGGCCGAGGGCCAAATAGCGTTTGCCGAGATAGACATTCCAAGCATAGTGGAGTTTTCTGAGTTACGGCTGATGGCTTTTAGAAACGATCTTCCACTTTAGGTTTCAGTTCCACGATGAATGGTTCGTATGAAAATTTTTTTGTTATACGAAAGTAATGGATGACCGGTTTCATGGAGATAAAAAATCGCAGATTGTTAAAGTAGCGATGTTTCCGCGGATTACACGGGAGATGTTTCCGCTATGATTTCGACCTTTGGACGAAAGCTGCTTCGAACTACTTATGGAGTTTTACCGAAGGTTATTTCGTTATTTTCGTAGTTCACCGTCGTGCTATTAGTCCGACGTTGGTACACGTTTCTAGTCGCGAGTTTGCGACGAGAGACGACGTAGAGTTTTCAAGACTATGTTTGTAACGGTTGGGCTATGCCGTTAGCGTTTTTTAGACGAATCTTATTGCTGCGAGAGTTTTGCTTTGTCAAAAGCGTTGTCTTGATGCTGAAGCAAAAAGTTTTCGAAGATGGGATTATACGGATATAGTATACGTACCTACTTCCCTTTTCTTTTTACGAAAGAAAACGGGTTAGCCGTTCTTCCGAAGGCTTGTGTACGTTTTTTCTTTCTTCTAGGGAGCGGGATGAGTATGCTTTTTTAGAACGCGTGGCGATCGTTTCTCGGTTTTTCGAGAGACTAGATCGGTTTGCATGTTCTGCCTGGACAATCAAGGAACGATGGAATAAGACTGGAAATTTTGCCTAAGACTTAGCTTGCTAGACTATCCACCTAGGTCCTAAGTACCTACTTCCCTTTTCTTTTTACGTACCTACTTCCCTTTTCTTTTTACGAAAGAAAACGGGTTAGCCGTTCTTCCGAAGGCTTGTGTACGTTTTTTCTTTCTTCTAGGGAGCGGGATGAGTATGCTTTTTTAGAACGCGTGGCGATCGTTTCTCGGTTTTTCGAGAGACTAGATCGGTTTGCATGTTCTGCCTGGACAATCAAGGAACGATGGAATAAGACTGGAAATTTTGCCTAAGACTTAGCTTGCTAGACTATCCACCTAGGTCCTAAGTTCCCTAAATTCTACGGCAGTTTTTCAAGACGTTTTTGTTCCTGTCCTTCAAAGAATTAAAACCTTTACAAATTTTTTTGAGAAAATAGTCTTTTGAAGGTTTCGGCATTTCCGAAGGAATCCCATTTCTTCGTATAGTCAAGACGATTGGTGTTTAGAATAACCGTGATCGTACCAAACTCACGAAGAATGATCCGAACAAGCCAAGAGGGGATCGGACCGAGCACGATGGGACCGAGACCAGGACGTGGACCGTGGACCGACGCCAGGCCGACCCGCGTCCTGCGTGCCGCCGGCGCCAGGCCGGGGTGCCACCGGCGCCAGGCCGGCCCGCGTGACCGGTGCCGCCGGCGCCAGGCCGGGGTGCCGCCGGCGCCAGGCTGGCCCGCGTCCCGCGTGCCGCCGGCGCCAGGCCGGGGTGCCGCCGGCGCCAGGCTGGCCCGCGTCCCGCGTGCCGCCGTCGCCAGGCCGGGCCGCGTCCCGCGTGCCGCCGGCGCCAGGCTAGCCCGCGTGCCGCCGGCGCCAGGCTGGGGTGCCGCCGGCGCCAGGCCAGCCCGCGTCCCGCGTGCCGTCGGCGCCAGGCCATCCTGCCGTCTGTGGATTTTTTTGTTGTTCGATCTTTCCCCGTTAGTCATTTGCGGGAAATCTTCGAGTTCGGGAAGATCGTTAGCCGTAGATTTCGAGATAATCGTTTCTAATCCAACAAGACTCCTCGAGTATCGGGATTGAGATGGACTTGGATTCGTAGACTTCCCGTTTTCGAGGGTTTGAATAATGAGGCTTCGAACTTAGATTTTAAAATACGAACTTTGTTAAAAAATAGAGAAAGCTTTGCGGAAGAATCGTCGTGTTTTTCGAACAATCCGAACATGGGTTTAAGGGACCAAGATGTTGCCGTTGCCCGAGATCACGAGACGACTGCATGGATGGGCGCCAGGACCCTTGCCGCCGGCGCCAGGCCGGCCCGCGTGTCGCGTGCCGCCGGCGCCAGGCCGGGGTGCCGCCGGCGCCAGGCCGGCCCGCGTGTCACGTGCCGCCGGCGCCAGGCCGGGGTGCCGCCGGCGCCAGGATGGCCCGCGTGTCGCGTGCCGCCGGCGCCAGGCCGGCTTGCCGCCCGTGTCGTGTCCCGCGTCAGCCGATGCTGCTGCTGCTCGCCTTTGTCGATCCCCGGGGCTCCACGGACTCAAAGATCGAGTTACGAAAACTCAGGCAGAGATGCATGGTACTGAGACAGGATCGGTCTCATCCTATGACGGGACAGAGAGATCCTTCTCATGGGCGAGGTGGTCGAGACAGCGATATTGTTTTCTTCGTAAAATCTCAATGGAAGCTCCGATTGAGACGAAACGAAAACCATCTTGACCTAGACTCAAAGGAGAGTAAAGTGAGGTTTCCACAGGCGAGGTGGCCATGGGCGAGGTAACCTTGGTGATGGTTGTTCTCGTCCACGGGCGAGGTGGCCGGGAGAGTGATTTTGTTTCCTTCGTAAAATCTCAACGGAAACTCCGATTGAGACGAAACGAAAGCCACTTTGATCTAGACTCAAAGGATAACGAAGGTGAGTTTTCCCTGTGGCGAGGTAGCCATTCCGGAGGGTGAGGTGGCCTCGGTAATGTTTGTCCTTGCCCACGGCGAGGTGGCCGGGACAGTGACTTTGTTCTCTTCGTAAAATCTCAACGGAAACTCCGATTGAGATGAAACGAAAGCCATTTTGACCTAGACACAAAGGGGAACAAAGTGGGCTCCTACTAAGGCGGACTGGGAAGACTGATCTTACCCTATGGCAAGTCGTCCTAGTAAGATTAAGCTCCGACCTCCTTTCGTTTTCCCGTTTATTCCTCGAGAGTTGTTTGTAAGAAGTATGGCAGTGGGAATCGGTGAACCGATTTGCCGTGCTTCTGTTCTGCGAGTAATATAGGGTTTCCCCAAGGTTTCGAGGAGAATAAGTTTTATTTTTCCGAGAGGTTCTCGAAAGAAACGTTTTTCGTAGAAACCTTGCTCGTTGCGATTTCTCTAACTTGGTAACAAGACGAATTTTTGGGGTTTGATAGATTTTATCGTTGCCCTTTCTGTTTAGATAGAGAAATTTGCGAGCTCGTTTTCGTGCTCTTCCTGTGGCGGAAAGCCGCGGCTAGGTTTTGATTTGCTTGAGCACCGTGGCGTTTGCGTAAGCGTTGGCCGTAGGAACAGTCGCTGCTGGAGTTGTTTTACCATCGTTGACGCAAACTGCAACTTTTTCTTTCATATTTCCGGACATCGGTTCGATCAAGCGCTTTGCGGCCGTATGAGTAAGAGTAATCCGTCCCCCCCTCCTTCTAGCGCCAAACTGTGGAAACCGAAATTCACACCGTCAATTTTAATGAATAAGATTGCAGAGGAAAGCCAAGTTAACCCGACTTTCCTTGAAGGTCTGGATTCTCTGCGACAGCCAACGACAAGTGACCGAATAAATGCGGAAAAGATTTGTTAAGATTTGAGACTGGACCTTAAGAAAGGCTGCCTACGTACCCCTTTCGAGGATCAAGTCGGACGTAGTTCAGTTTAGAAAGAATTGAACAAGAGATCGAACCGTCTAGGCGGGTTCGATCTAGTACGAGCGTTTGTCATAGAAACAGGCATGTCGAAGATAATGCCTAGGGTTTCTATGTGCGGAGCTTTGAAGTAAAAGAATTGTCCGATCCTTCCGAGAGGAGCGGAGATTTGCGAGCAGGAGGCGGCCAGACGTTCTAGGGCCTGGTTCGTCTAGTACGAGCGTTGGTCATAGAAACGGGCATGTCGAAGATCATGCCTAGGGTTTCTATGTGCGGAGCTCTGAGTAAAAGTATAGTTAGATCCTTCCGAGAGGAACGTGGGTCTGCGGAGAAGATAAAACTAGAACAAGAGGCGGCCAGACGTTCTGAGTCCTGCCTCGCTGGCCTAACCGCCTAAGTTCTAAGTCTCTAAGCTAGCAGGATGCTCTAAGTCTCCAATCTAGGATTTTCGGATCCCCTTCTCTTCTGCCCTTGCTCTCCTTATATATCCACTCCAAGGTCGGTTTGCCTTAGGATGATGGACCTCGCCTTTGGGCCCAAGCTTATCTCTTCAGGAAGTATTCCATTTTCGTCGATCTTTGTAATTATCCTCGAGTTTTCGGTGACTTGATGTTTATCCGATGTTCGGGATATCGGACAAACCGTCATAGCCTGATTGGGCCTGAATTCCTAAATTCGGAAGTTAGTCCGTGGACTTGTCTTAAGTCGTTAAACGTTTTATACGATTTCTCGGAAAGACTATCTTTCTCGTAAAATAAACCGTATAACCTAAAGGATCGATGTTCAAGTTAATCGACCTTGTTCTATACGATATCTTCTACGAGAAATCCAATCCTTCTAGTTTTTGTCGTAAAACATCGAGGACGATTCCAATCGAGTCGTAGGATGTTTATTCCGTAGCCGTGATCGTCCCAAACTCATGATGATTGATCCAAACAAGCCAAGATGGGATCAGACCGAACACGATGGGACCGAGACCAGGACGAGGGCCGTCGACTGGCGCCAGGCCGGGGTGCCGCCGGCGCCAGGCCAGCCCGCACGACGGGTGCCGCCGGCGCCAGGCCAGCCCGCGCGACGGGTGCCGCCGGCGCCAGGCCGGGTGCCGCCGGCGCCAGGCCAGCCCGTGCGACGGGTGCCGCCGGCGCCAGGCCGGCCCGCGTCATGGGTGCCGCCGGCGCCAGGTCGGGTGCCGCCGGCGCCAGGCCGGGTGCCGCGCGCCAGGCCAGCCCGTGCGACGGGTGCCGCCGGCGCCAGGCCGGGTGCCGCCGGCGCCAGGCCAGCCCGTGCGACGGGTGCCGCCGGCGCCAGGCCGGGTGCCGCCTGCGCCAGGCCAGCCCGTGCGACGGGTGCCGCCGGCGCCAGGACGGGTGCCGCCGGCGCCAGGCCGGGTGCCGCCGGCGCCAGGCCGGCCCGCGTCACGGGTGCCGCCGGCGCCAGGCCAGCCCGCGTGTCGGGGGCCGCCGGCGCCAGTCCGGCCCGCGTGGCGCGTGCCGCCGGCGCCAGGCCGGGGTGCCGCCAGCGCCAGGCTGTAGATCTCGGCGAGGGCTTCGATTTGATATCTTGATCGTTTTCTGGTTCCTCACGGTTTGAGAGAACGACCTCTTCGAAGTTTCGAGGCAGATTCTTTTATGTAGTCTTCCGATCTCACAGAGAGTGGATATTCTAATTTGAGATAATCTCGTATAACTCTTTTTAGAAATTATCCGAGACTTTTTGTTTCAAGAAATACTTTCTAGAGACTTTCAGTCATTGATTCCGTCGCGACCGATTTTGACACCAACAGTAAATACATCATGGCCTCTTAAACGGCCGAAACACATAAAAAACGAAATCCCAGAAGGGATTGATAAACCTAGACGCTCCCAGGAGCGACATCTTCATCCTCACTCGCGACAGGGACAGCCTCGCCATCGCCTCCCTCAGTCGCATCGCCACTACCCGCCTCGTCCGCGCCAAGCTCGCAATCTTCTCCCGCGCGCTCCTGATCTTCTGAGTTTTCGGAGGTCGGAGCTAGGGTGCATTCGGCTTGCTGGCCGGCGAGGATCGAATCGAAATCTCCCTCGGTGGCCGCCCACTCTCCTTTACAGGACGATAATCTAACTTCCTCAAAGTCCAAAGACGGGCCCTCATTACCTCGAAGCAGCTCGAGCTCATTCAAACTCCCCTCGATCCCCGCTAAAACCAAGTCCCTCTTGCGGATGGCTATCAAGGACTCAAACAGGATGGCCATCCTCGTCAGACGACCATAGAAGTCGTCGCTGGCATCGGCAACCTCCGAGGATCTACGGGCGCTCATCTCCTCGTGAGCCTGAACCTTCTCCTGAAGACGGCGGACTTCCGAGGATTTACTCCTCTTCTCTTTCTTCACCTTGAGTAACGAACTCGCGGTCTTCCCCAGGTCGCGCTCAAGATCGCTGATACGAACCTCAAGCTGGGACGTCTGGGCAGCATGGGTGTCCTCGACAGTCTGCAATGCAGCCTTAGTACGCTTCAGCGCTTCCTGCGACGTCTCCAGTTCCTTCGATAGACGAATGACTTCCGACCCGCACTCGCCAAGCATTCCGTCAATCAGCTACACAAACTGCCCGCAAAAAGGAAGGAGTAAGTATCATCGTAAAGAAAAAACGGTGCAAGAATTGCGGACAAATTAAAATCGAACCTTGGAACGATGACGCGCCAACGGCTCTGAGAGTTCGCTTTCCTCGCTCTTCGCACCCCGCTTCTTTTTCGCTCCGGACGCCGCGCCAGCCCTTGCCCTTCCCTTGGGCAACGGCGCGGCACCAGCCACTGGCAGTCCCAAGACGAGTTCCCTCTTCGCCGGGGGAAGAGGTGCAGATTTTATCATGTCCTCTCTTCCGGAGATCACGATCGGAGCAGTCGAAGAACCCGATGGATGAATCTGAACATCAAGAGTCTGTTCAGGAAAAATAACCCCTTCTGTAGACGGGAGGGCATCGGATGGGACTTCGGGGCTGGGAACCGAAGGAGCAGGCAAAGGAGTTGGAGCCGCGGAAGGAACATCGGGCGTCTCAGTCCTCGCCCGCTTTGATCCTTTCGCAGCACTACGCCGGGATAGCTTAGCCTTGAAAGAATCAAACCCATCAGTCAGGGACGGAGTAGCCTCTTGAACGGCCTGAACGGCGGGAGCTTGACTGGCCGGAACCGACGGAGCTTGGCCGGCCTCGCCCATCTCAACATCAGAATCACTCTTTTCAACTTGGGATGAAGACATTTTCTTTCTTGAGAGAGAAGAAGAGAGAATTTGAAAAGATGTGAAGAATGAGAAGGGAAGGTTGGCTATTTATAAGAAAAAGGGAGGTGAAGACACAGGTTTCCTGCGGAAAAATCCTTAGCCGAAAATTTCGATTTTCAAAAAATTCAAATCACTAGCCCGCAAAATCGTCTCCGATCTTACGAGCTGGGGGGCTAACTGTTGGGGTCAAAAACGGTTATCTCGAAATCTACGGCCAAAGATCCTTCCAAACTCGAAGATTTCCCGCACGAACGACTAGCGGGGGAAAGATCAAGCAACGGAAAAACCACGGACGGCAAGACGGCCTAGCTCCGGCGGCACGCGGGACGCGGGCCGGCCTGGCGCCGGCGGCACCCGTCACGCGGGCCGGCCTGGCGCTGGCGGCACCACGGCCTGGCGCCGGCGGCACCCCGGCCTGGCACCGGCGGCATCCGTCACGCGGGCCGGCCTGGCGCCGGCGGAAAGCGGCAAGCGGGCCGGCCTGGCGCCGCCGGCACACCGTCCTGGCGCCGGGGGCACCCGTCACGCGGGCCGGCCTGGCGCCGGCGGCACCCGTCACGCGGGCCGGCCTGGCGCCGGCGGCACCACGGCCTGGCGCCGGTGGCACGCGTGACGCGGGCCGGCCTGGCGCCGGCGGCACCCCGGCCTGGCGCCGGCGGCACCCTGGTCTGGCGCCGGTCCACGGCCCTCGTCCTGGTCTCGGTCCCATTGTGTTCGGTCTAATCCCATCTTGGCTTGTTCGGATCAGTCCTCGTGAGTTTGGTACAATCAAGGCTACAGAATAAACATCCTTCGATTCGGCTGGAACCATCCTCAATGTTTTACGATGGAAACTGGAGGGGTTGGATTTCTCGTAGAAGATATCGTATAAAACAAAGATCGATTAACTTGAACATCGATCCTTTAAGCTATACGGTTTATTCTCCGAGAAAGATCATCTTTACGAGAAATCGTATAAAACGTTTAACGACTTAAGACAAGTCCACGGACTTACTTACGATTTTTCAGAATTCAGGCCCAATCAGGCCATGACGGTTTATCCGATTTCCCGAAATGTCGGATAAACATCAAGTCATCGAAAGATAGCGGAAAACTCGGGGATGATTACGAAGACCGACGAAAATGGAACATTTCCTGAAGAGATAAGCTTGGGCCCTAAGGCGAGGCCCATCATCCTAAGGCAAACCGACCTAGGAGTGGGTATATAAGGAGAGCAAGAGCAGAGGAGAAGAGCATCCCAAAAATCCGAGAATTAGACTTAGAGCATTCTGCTAGCTTAGAAGAATTAGGGCTTAGGTGGTTAGACTAGCGGAGCAAGGCTTAGGACGTTTGGCTGCCTGCGACTCTATATTTTTCTTTAATCGCAACTCTCTCTGTCTTTCGGAAAATCCTTGTACTCGTAGCTTTCATCTAATAAAACGCCTTCGGGCAAATATTTCAATTCATATTTTTTGTCTTCTGTTTACTTTATCGATTTCGTGTGGCAACGCAGAGAATCCGGACCTTCAAGGAAAGTCGGGTTTACTTGGCTTTCCTCCGCAATCTTACTTATCAGAAATTGACGGTGTGAATTTCGGTTCCCACACTTGGCCTGTCAGTCTCGGCAGACGCTCTTTGGCCCTCAACCAACTACGCCTCCCCGTAAAGCCCGAACCAGAATTCGGCGTCTTTTTGAGGACAATTGTAAAACAAAAGTTCCATGGTCTGGTCCTTTACCAACAGCATCCTTTGCTGCACGGCTGAACACAACCTTCATCCCAAGCAATCAAGCGACCACCGCTCCAATCACTTAAACGGCTAAAAAACGATCAAAGACTTGTCGCAAAACGCCAAGTGACGATTACACAGATTATTTGTCGTATAAATCCGAGAGGAAATTATACAATAAATTTTTCGGAACAAAACTCAGTCCTAGCAACCAAACGGTTAACGGAAAAATTAAACTTGTCGATAAACGACCAGATTCCACACAATTCACTTAAAGCCCGCAACGTTTACCTGTAAAACGCGGCATGAAAGGAAACACTCGTACCAAATCTCCTAGAGTTATACGAGTCATCCTTAAAAAAAAACCGGAGGGCCAAGACTTCACCAAGCACAGTAGAGGACAACGCTTCTTCCCACGAACAAATCTACGCGGCCCCTTGGTCCTAATCCCTCTATCATAAATCAATGTACCTAACGTCGAAACAGGAACAATAGTTTTGGCTGCGAACATCCGCCTACAAACCAAGACGTTTCTCCAACGCAAGGTTAAGACTAAACCCTTGCAACACAGAAACTCTTCAAGCCCGCAAACATTTCAAGCACGAAAAGCGGCATACGAAAAAATAACAAATCTTCTGCATTGCGAGACGTCGCAGACGCCCGAAGATTTGTTTTTCGATAAAATCACCTTCCTCGAGAAAAACACCTTCTTGGAAAACAAGACAGTCATGCACTAACCTCATCTTAAACACGTATCCTTCGCGAAGAATCAAAAACGGTAATATCTACCGATAAGTTTGTTGCTGATCACAACAAACTCTTAACGTCCTAAACAGACTAAGCCATCTCATAGAGATAGCCCTCGTACACCCGACACAAGGTAATAGCGCTATAAAATAAATCCAAAATTTTGTTCAGCACTTTCAGGAGACTTAAAAATTGTCCCCGAAGATATGCTTGATTCCTACCATACAAGTTGTACAAGCCGAGAACATATCGCGGACTTTAAATCGGGATGGAATCAGGTCAAAAACAATACGGGAAACGTAAGTCGAATTAGTCATCGCACCCCCTAAAGTCATGATTAGACCTAGTTCTTATCCTAAACCCAGCACATTGGTCTCTAACATCTCTAGGCATAGTATCAAATACCCTGATACGAGATCCCAAAACTTGTCTTTTGGCTATTATCCGCGCATCTCCTGAAATCCTGCATGCTTGCATGCTGCGGAAAACTCTCAAAACAGGTT
Source organism: Brassica juncea (assembly GCA_018703725.1). Lineage (NCBI taxonomy): Eukaryota > Viridiplantae > Streptophyta > Magnoliopsida > Brassicales > Brassicaceae > Brassica > Brassica juncea. The sequence continues at coordinate 42,520,111 of CM031935.1, read as the reverse complement.
ACGATTATGGCAGTTCACCCAGAGTTAGATTACAAGATGACAACTCGTACTCTTCCTTCTACATTCACACGAATACAAATATGCTCATAAAACGCGAAACACATAAATTTGGCCACATTTGGCCGAAACAAACAGCCTACGCGGCTAGTCTCGAGGCTGACAAAAGTCCAATAACATGTCCGATAATCTCTACATAACACACAACTAGACCTTAAAGGTCTCGCTGGAAAACAGGTCGAAAGAATCTTAACTCCAAGACGAACTACGAAAGGCTTGATCTCTCCATCAAGGGTACGTAGGCAGCCGTCATAAAGCACAGCCCCAATCTTATCGCATTCCATTCTTAGGAGAGCGAAAGACCGCTTACAACGGACCTATTCAACCATTAATTCCGCCTAACTTGCTTAACTTGTCAATCCGCGCGCTAGAATCTCACGCTAGAAACTCACGGTTCTAACGAGCTGTGGGGCTCACTGTTGGGATCAAAATCGGTCACGACAGAATCAATGCCTGAAGGTCCTCGGAAAATGTCCGCTTTGAAAAAGAGAGATAGAATGAGCGGGAGAAACCTAAATCGAGTTTCAAATCAATCCGAAAAAGAATCAGAAAACAAGAAATCTCGAGAAGGGCTACTCTAAGCCTCGGACAACGAGACGATTACGAAAATTCGAATATCCGAACATACAAACAAACTCACCGAAAAAACGAATCAAGCCAAGCAAGGAAACCAACTCGCCAAGATGGCGAGTTGGACCCGAAAACGAGACCAACTCGCCACCTTGGCGAGTTAGAAGCGAATTGGAATTCCCGGGGCATCACCAACTCGCCAATTTGGCGAGTTGCTCCTCATCAACTCGCCAATTTGGCGAATTGCTCCTCACCAACTCGCCAATTTTGCGAGTTGCATCTCACCAACTCGCCAATTTGGAGAGTTGGAACTCCCGGAGCATCACTAACTCGCCAATTTGGCGAGTTGCTCCTCACCAACTCGTCAATTTGGCGAGTTGCATCTCACCAACTCGCCAATTGGAGAGTTGGAGCTCCAGGAGCATCACCTGCTCGCCAATTTGGCAAGTTGCTCCTCACCAACTCGCCAATTTGGAGAGTTGGAGCTCCCGGAGCATCACCAACTCGCCAAATTGGCGAGTTGCACCTCAAGAACTCGCCAAATTGGCGAGTTGCATCTCAACAACTCGCCAAATTGGCGGGTTGCATCTCAACAACTAAACAAATTGGCTAGTTGCCCCTCAAAAACTCGCTAAATTGGGGAGTTGCATCTCAACAACTTGCCAATTTGGCGAGTTGCACCTCAACAACTCGCCAAATTGGAGAGTTGCACCAGTCCAACTCGCCAAATTGGCAAGATGGAACTCCTGAAGGCTTCCAATTCACCGTTTTGGCGAGTTTGACCAGTCATAACATACAACTAGACCGTAAAGGTCTCGTTTGAAAACAGGTCGAAAGAATCTTAATTCCAAGACAAACTACGAAAGGCTTGATCCCTCCATCAAGGGTACGTAGGCAGCCCTCATAAATGCAGCCCCAATCTTATCGCATTCCATTCTTAGGAGAGCAAAAGACCGCTTACAACGGACCTATTCAACCATTAATTCCGCCTAACTTGCCTAACTTGTCAATCCGCACGCTAAAACCTCACGCTAGAAACTCACTGTTCTAATAAGTGCAAGAAACCTAGATCGAGTTTCAAATAAATTGTGAAAAAGAATCAGAAAACAAGAAATCTCAAGAAGGGCTACTCTAAGCCTCGGACAACGAGACCATTACGTAAGTTCGAATATCCGAACATACAAACAAACTCACCGAACAAACGAATCAAGCCAAGCAAGGCAACCTACTCGTCAAGATGGCGAGTTGGACCCAAAAACGATACCAACTCGCCACCTTGGCGAGTTGGAAGCTAATTGGAACTCCCGGGGTCACCAACTCGCCAATTTGGCGAGTTGCTCCTCACCAACTCGCCAATTTGGCGAGTTGCATCTCACCACCTCGTCAATTTGGAGAGTTGGAATTCCCGGAGCATCACCAACTCGCCAACTCGCCAAATTGGCGAGTTTCTCCTCACCAACTCGCCAATTTGGAGAATTGGAGCTCCCGGAGCATCACCAACTCGCCAATTTGACAAGTTGCTCTTCACCAACTCACCAATTTGGCGAGTTGCATCTCACCAACTCGCAAATTTGGAGAGATTTGTAGCTCCCGGAGCATCACCAACTCGCCAAATTGGCGAGTTGCACCTCAACTTACACCTCAACAACTCGCCAATTTGGCGAGTTTCAACAACTCGCCAAATTGGCGAGTTGCACCTCAACAACTCGCCAAATTGGGGAGTTGCATCTCAACAACTTACCAATTTGGCGAGTTGCACCTCAACAACTCGCCAAATTGGAGTGTTGCACCAGTCCAACTCGCCAAATTGGCAAGATGGAACTCCTGAAGGCTTCCAATTCACCATTTTGGCGAGTTTGACCAGTCATTACATACAACTAGACCGTAAAGGTCTCACTGGAAAACAGGTCGAAAGAATCTTAACTCCAAGTCAAACTACGAAAGGCTTGATCCCTCCATCAAGGGTACGTAGGCAGCCATCATAAGGCGCAACCCCAATCTTTTCGCACTCCATTCTTAGGAGAGGGAAAGACCGCTTACAACAGACCTTTTCAACCATTATTTCCGCCTAACTTGCCTAACTTGTCAATCCGTGCGCAAGAACCTCACGCTAGAAACTCACAGTTCTAACGAGCTGGGGGCTAACTGCTGGGGTCAAAATCGGTCATGACAGAATCAATGCCTGAAAGTCCTCAGAAAATGTGCGTGTTGAAAAAGGGAGATAAAATGAGTGCGAGAAACCTAAATCGAGTTTCAAATCAATTCCAAAAAGGAATTAGAAAACAAGAAATCTCGAGAAGGGCTACTCTAAGCCTGTAAGCCTCGGACAACGAGACAATTACGAAAGTTCGAATATCCGAACATACAAACAAACTCACCGAACAATGAATCGAGCCAAGCAAGGCAACCAACACGCCAAGATGGCGAGTTGGACCAGAAAACGAGACCAACTCGCCACCTTGGCGAGTTGGAACCGAATTAGAACTCCCGGGGCATCACCAACTCGCCAATTTGGCAAGTTGCTCCTCACCAACTCGTCAAGTTAGCGAGTTGCTCCTCACCAACTCGCCAATTTGACGAGTTGCATCTCACCAATTCGCCAATTTGGAGAGTTGGAACTCCCGGAGCATCACCAACTCGCCAATATGGAGAGTTGAAGCTCCCGGAGCATCACCAACTCGCCAAATTGACGAGTTGCACCTCAACTACTCGCTAAATTGGTGAGTTGCATCACAACAACTCGCCAAATTGGTGAGTTGCACCTCAACAACTCACCGAATTGGCGAGTTGCACCTCAACAACTCGTCAAATTGGCGAGTTTCATCTCAACAACTCGCCAAATTGGCAAGTTGCACATCAACAACTCGCCAATTTGGCCAGTTGCACCTCAACAACTCGCCAAATTGCCGAGTTGCATCTCAACATTTCGCTAAATTGGCAAGTTACACCTCAACAACTCGCCAATTTGGCGAGTTGCAACAGTCCAACTCGCCAAATTGGCAAGTTGGAACTACTGAAGGCTTCCAATTCCCCGTCTTGGCGAGTTTGACCAGTCAAACTTGCCAAAATGGCAAGTTAGTTCGAGCCGTGTGCCTTCCGTTGGACTTCGACATGATCAGTCTCTTGTTTCGTCTCGATCAGAGTTATCGTTGGAATCTTACGACAAAAACTGTCAAGGTCCATACGCTTAAAATGAAGTTCATAGTTTCCATAAAACGGCGACGGTTAACTAAACACCATGCTCGTCCAAACTACATGGGAAGTATGAACTTCCTCGTCAAAACATAAGAGTGCGCTCTCAAAGAACTCGTAAACATTCAAGTCGGAAGACGGTCTAAAAAGGTTTAGAACACGGCCCAAAACCACTTATGGTTCCATTTGAGATCAAGTCCAGCAATGTTATGACGGTTTATCTTACTTGCACGATAGGGTCAAATCTCACGAAATCGGAAAGATAAATATTAAGTTTCTAGATAATGACGAGGATCGAGAAAAAAAAAAACTTCCGAGAAACGTCAAAACCAACCTAGAGGGCATATATAAAGGGAGCTGAAGCAAAGGACGAGGAGAGACAACTTAACTTATACTCTATAACTCTGCACTTAGATACCCTAGGGATTATCCTCGACATGCCTGTTTCTATGACTTGCGCTCATACTAGACGAACTAGTCCAGGCAGTTCGATCCGTTGTTCAATTCTTTCTAACTGAACTACATTTGGCTTGATCCTCGAAAGTGGTACGTAGGAAGCCTTTCACAAGGTCCAGTACGGAATCTTTAAAACCTTTTCGGTATCTTTTTCGTCTTTGTTATCTAGCTGTTTCTCAACTAGGTCTAAAGTTTCAGGTGGCTTGAACTGGCCGAAATCTCTTGCGACCATAGTTTTCATAACCTTTTGTAATGATCGCAACGCTCTTACGCGGATTCGAAATAAGATCTTTTCTCTATAAATTTGTTTTGTTATCTCTTCGTATTTTCACATCTGTTTGGTCACTTGTCGTTGGCTCTCGCAGAGAATCCAGGACCTCAGGGAAAGTTAGGGTTTCTTGACTTTCTTTAATTTACGAAAATCGACGGTGTGAATTTCGGTTTCCACAATATTTGAAGAATCCGAGTCAATTATCTTCTCTACAATCTGACCTTCTTCCACCTCCGTTTCTGATAGATTTAGGACAAATTTTTCCCTGATTTGGTTCTCACTCTGTTCATCCCCACTAGAAATCTCTTTACTTTTGCCAAAGCACTCGTACGTTCATCATCTTCCACCTCTTCAGTTTGTTGCGTCAGTATCTTTTTTGGAGCAAGACAAGCTTTTTCCAAGTGTCCCCACTTCATACAATTGGTGCATCTCGGAGGAACCCACGGGTAGGTGTATACAACGAGAACTTGTTTACCAAGCAAGTTAAAGAGCAACTTTTTGGGCAACTCTTTTGTGAGATCGGCGTTCACAAAGATCTTAGGTGGCTTAATGTTATTACATTGTGCCGTTTCTGGATGAAGTCTAACCGGAAACCCAATAGCGCTTGTGATAAAGCTTAACCCTTCCCAAGATACCATATTGGATGGAACATTCTTAAGATGAACCCAAAGAGGAATAGATTTCTCTTCTGGCTGATTTTCTTCAATGAAAGGAGTCCATTTAGACATCACTACAGGGATGCCAGCCAAGTTCCACATACATCGTAGAAGTATACGGGTCCTAGCAGCCATATTAGTCACTCTGAACTTCATGGTGTTAGAGTTTATTACGAAGACATCTATCATCTGGGTTTTGTCCCCCATTGACCAAATTTTATTGACTATATCATGGACTTTGGCAACGTGAGGAGCTTTGCCAAGAATTTTCCCATAATGAAATCTTCCCACAATGGAGAAGCTTCCTTGATTACTTCTTCGGGAACGTTGATCGATCCCACACCATTCTTCATACTGATACTCACATCGTACTTCTTCAACCCTTTCTGAACCCCTTGAACCGCGCGAACCCATTTACCATTTTGCGAATCTAGAACAGTAGGCGGTGGAGAGCCATCCTCCGACGAGTCTGAGATAGCCGGAGTCTCCATCGGAAACCCTCAGGCAGCGCCGGCAAGCTGCCTTGAGGAAGCAGAAACCTTAGTCGCAAAAGATCACCTCAGAGCCTTGCCACGTCAGCAATACGAAGGTTTCTTCGCAGCATCTTAATAATTAATATTAAGATTTAGATGTAAAGTAGGAGCATTAATCTTTATCTTAATTTCTTCCAAAACTCTAGGTTTCAAGACTATTAAAAAAATGTTGTCTTGATCTCCAGCCAACGTCTAGGTTTGTGGCAGTCTAGCATTAAAACATTTAAACACGATAGAGCTTTTCTTGCTCAATCAAAAGCACTGCGTTATAAACAGCCAAGCTAAAAAATTAATGTCTGGCTAATTTTTAGGCTTTGGGTATATAAGAAGAGTGCTCTTGGCTCTCCAGTAATTGCCATTGCAGCCTCGAATTAAAGGATTTGGCCATTGCAATCATACATACAAGCCTCCAGTAATGGCCATTGCAATCATGCTTCACCACCTTATCGACCTTTATATACATAGATCAATTTCAAACACCTAAATGATCATCTTGAAAAGATGATAGAGATTAAATCCTTTTTGTATATTTCCATCAAGTCATGTTCAACTCCGGTGGTTTGGAAGATAAATTAACTTCAATTTAAAATGTTATGTTTCCACAAGAAGAGATTGTGAATTAAAAGTTCGATAATTTGTTGGTTACAAAACGTCTATGTATTATCACTATTACAGTAAAATTCTATAAATAAAAAAAATATCAAAGTTTCAACATTATTAATTTTTGAGTTTTACTGTTTTTGTTTCTTTTATCTTCAACCTCTATAATCAACTTAATCATAGTTACATTAATGAGCTGTGAGGACCATTAGTCTACTTATTTAAGTATCTAGTAACACATGACATTACCTTTGCTTGTATTGAACTTGGGAAGACCCTTAGAGACCAAGTGAAAGTGTTAGGCTATTATACAACAGTAAAGAGAGAGCACATGTTTCAGACGGTAGATACAATGTCTTATAAAATCAGTACTTTTGTCATTAAGAAATTTTAGAGAAAAAAAAAATTTAGAAAGCAATTGTAAAATGTAAATGCAAGAAACTGTGAAGAAAAAACAATTGTGAACTTATACACAAATGTTTCCTTTTTACACGAAAATGAGTTATTATGTACATTCTAGATAATAAAATAAACTAAAATGACAATAAGATATATATATATATATATATTAAAATATATTTTTAAAATAATAGTATATATATATCGGTTGAATATGTTTTCATAAATAATAGTATAGATAGATTATATATACATAAGAATTAGATATCAATTACAAGTAAAACTTATCTAAATTTTATTAAATCAACTAATTTTATTAAAAAAATTATAATATATTCTATTTGGATTTCATAGACTTTACATTTTCATTTCATACTTTGACTGTAACTGTTTGTAATGGTTAATCCGCAAGACATACATCGAAATATATAAATTGTCTCCAATTAACCACTTTTATTCAATTTATAATACTCCGTTACTAATAGATTTCATCAAAGTACTTGACATCTTGACATGTCAACACCACGACTCATGTTCGAGATAATCTAAAAATAATGCCAAAGTGTTCATGAACCTGACCTAATGTTTTGGTTCCAGGTAGTATTCGATTATTTTTTAAAATTAGTCAAATGGGAGAAGAACATTCATGCATATACTTTGGGTATTCAATGCTTAGTCTATATAGCTTACAGTTTAGTTTTATGAGTATGATTTAGTTTGTATGATGTTGTGAGAGAATGCATGGAGACCTGATCCTATATTTGTACTTTTTTTCCAAGTTTTGTATCTCTCAAGCATTGAATATTAAATGACCCTCGTAGACACCAAAATAGTCTATGAGGAGCGTATATGGAGACCCAGTCAGAGAAAACCGCAGAGGAGTGTGGGATTAGTTAATTTCTATTGGAATCCGTCGAGATGAACCTTGGCTACTGCTCGGGGATTTCAATGAACTGATGAGTGATGCTGAAAAGGATGGAGGTGCAATAAGACCAGAGTCAACTTTCTGGGACTTTCGTAATCTTGCTACGGCTTGCTAGATAAAAGAGATGAGAAGCTCTGGAAATACCTTATCATGGGCTGGAAAAAGAGATAATGTGTGGGTGAAATGCCGGCTTGACAGGAGCTTCGGAAACAACCAATGGTATCATCTCTTCCCACACTCAGAAACTGAATACATGCGTATGTGGGGGTCTGATCACAGACCGATCAAAGTTACATTTGCTTGGGAACCGGGGGATAGAGGTAGAGGCCGTTTCTACTTTGATCAGAGGTTGATAAAGAAACCGGGATTTGAGGAAGCAGTTGAGAGAGGTTGGAACATGGCTATGCAGGCTGGTGGTGGTCATATTATGGACAGAATTGCTAGTTGTAGAAAAGAACTTGCAAAATGGAAACGAGCATCAAATTTTAATTCTCTTAGCGCCATTGAAATACTCTCAGTGAAGCTGGAGAAGGAAATTGCCAAACGATATCCTGATTTCCAGACCATGAAGAGACTATAGACTGAGCTAGTGGAAGCATACAAGCAGGAGGAGCTGTATTGGCGCCAGAAATGCAGAGAGCAATGGCTGAGAGAGGGCGACAGAAACACTACCTTTTTCCACAATAGTGTAAAAAGGAAGAAGATCAAGAAAAAAGTTATTATGCTTAAAGGCGAGGCGGGAACTGAGTTCTTCTCAGAAGGAGCAAAAGGGAACCTTGCAGTTGAGTACTACAAGGACCTTTTTACAAGCACCAACCCACATGATTTGGAAACTTTGTTTACAGACTTCGACAGTCGAGTGACTCCTGAGATGAATGCTTCACTTACTGGTACTGTTACGGTGGAAGAAATTAAAAATGCAGCTTTCAGCATCAGTGGAGGCAGCGCACCTGGTAAAGATGGTTTAACAGGAGCGTTCTACAAAAACTGCTGGCACATTGTTGGCCCATCTATTATGGAGGAGGTGCAAAGCTTCTTTTCGTCAGTGTTTCTTCCGACTGGGTGGAACCACACACAGCTCTGCTTACTTCCAAAGATATCAAATCCGACGATGGTGAAAGACATGAGACCAATAAGCCTCTGTTCTGTCCAATACAAAATTGTGTCAAAGATTCTCTGCCAAAGATTGAAATCTATCATGCCATCGCTAATCTCAGAGACACAAGGAGCTTTTGTTTCCGGGAGATTGATCTCAGATAACATCATTGTTGCTCATGAGATGGTTCATGGACTGAGAACAAATTATTCTATTGGGAAACAATTCATGGCAGTTAAGACAGATATGTCCAAAGCCTATGATCGGGTGGAGTGGTCGTTCTTTGAAACGCTTCTAGAGAAGATGGGCTTTGATAGAGTTTGGGTTCAATGGGTGATGACATGTGTGAGCACAGTGTCTTATTTGATCCTCCTCAACGGGCAAGAACATGGTTTCATTAGACCGGAGCGAGGCATTCGCCAAGGAGATCCACTATCTCCTTTTTTTGTTTATCTAGATCTTATGCACTGAGGCATTGGTAAACATCCTGAATGTAGCTGAGGATAATGGAAAGCTCCACAGGATCAGACTAGCTTCGACAGGCCCGGCCGTCCATCACCTATTATTTGCAGATGATAGTTTGTTGATGTGCAAAGCAGACGTCGCGGAAAGTAATTTTGTGGTTCATCCTCTTATACTTTCAATTAGTTTGTGTTTTGAGTAACCCAAATTACATGAATTGATATATATTAAGGGTTAGTCATTTTATGTTTGCATGTGAGATAAGATATGGCGAAGAAGATGAAAACACAGTTGAGAAAATCGACTCGAATACATGATTGTAGAATTTCAGCCAACGAAGACGAGGAAGGAGATGAACAAGGGATGTATTTCTATACTATGTTTTATGAAATAGAACAGATTTTCTTCCCTGGCACTTCTCTTATTTAACATGTTTATTTATATATAATGTACTATTTTGATGCTTTGAAAGAGGGTTCAATCTTGTTTGGAACTATAGTTTGTAAATTTTTCTGTGTTGGTTGTTTATGTTTCATTGATACGAGTTTTATATCAGTGTGTATATGAGTTTTATATTGGTGTGTATATAATTTTGTAAAGAGAAAAAGTATAGTTAAACGTAAATAGAATAGAATGTATTATGACATCAAATAAAATAGATTACAACGTGATGTCAAATGGAATAATATTCATATGATGTTGTCTCTTCTTCCTCTTCTCTCTAATGTTGGCAATCTCTATCTCTTTTGATACCGTAAATCTGAATATTTTATCGTCTCGTCATCGTCAATTCAAACTCTTTTGAATTTAGGAATTGTGTGTTGGGTTTAGCATTTAAGAGTTGTGTGTTGGGTTAGAGCGTTATACTATTTTGTTCACCAATATGTACTATACTATGTATTTTATTCTATTATATTTGGGTTTAGGGTCTATACTTGGGTTAAAGTTTAGTGATTAGGGTTTAGGGTTTAGTATTTGGAAGGTGGGGGTTGAGGTTTAGGTTTAGTGACCCTATCATGTATTGTTTCATTTAAAAATTAATATATAGTGTTATATTTTGTTCACCAATATATACTATACTATATATTTTGTTCCTCCATTCTATTTGAGTTTAGAGTCTATATTTGAGTTTAGGTTTAGTGATTAAGATTTAGGGTTTAGTATTTGGAAGGTGGGGGTTGGGTTTAATAACTAGAGATTTTGGGGTAAAATCCTATACTATTTTGTTGATATGATATCATCAGCTCCATCACCTATACTATTTCAGTGATAAAGTTCACTCTTCAGCATATCATATGCTCCATTAGAAGGTCTTAGCAGTGGATAGTATATTCATGATCGCTAATTTTTATTGCATCGATTTCAAATAGAATAGTTTTGGAACCAAGAAGTTCTATACTAAGACAGCGGTATAGAACAGCACATACATGAATTTCATTACAAGTCACGTGTATGTACCTTTTGGTTCGTTTCAGCCACAGTCAGTGGAGTTTCAGACTTCCCAAACTCGTTTCATTCATCATCTAAATTGGCATCATAAGCTCTGTCACATACAAATATGCATGCGGTAACTAAAAACGTTGCGTAGGTGGCTTTACGTGCCTTTATATGGTAATAGTGTTCGTTAATTTTCATTCATATCTTCCTTTGTAGACGTCATCCCTTTTCTTCTTTGTTAAATGGATACTTGCTGATGATAGGGGTATAACCGGTTCACAAGTCGTGCAAATGTTAGTTTTTTAAATATGTCAAAATCAGTATCATATGCTTAATTTTCATTTGTGTTTTGTATATTGAGCAAATTCTCCCAAAGATTATAAAAAGAACAGCCTATACAGGATTTAACCTGTGACCTTCATGTTATTAGCGTGAGGCTCTAACCAGCTGAGATAATAGGCCTTTTTGATCAAACTATGTCAAAAGGAATTAATGAATATATTAGCTCTCTGATTACGCACTAACAACACCTTTGGACTCTCCGTATCTTCTTCGTCTCACATTCTCTCAAACACACTGTTACTTTGACAATGGCTACTACGTCCAACTCGTTAATCTTCCTGAGCTCTGACTCACTGCGTCACCATCATAATTACCCAAGAATCCCTCTCAATCTCCTCTCCTCCTCTAGCAGTTTCTGCAGGTAGTTCGCCATAATCTCACTCGCTATATGTTGTTTCTTCGTATGCATCTTTTTTGATTCAAACAAGTCATACGAGCTAAAAAGTTATCTCGCCCCCTTTGTGTTCTTTACTGATGCATCTTATCAATACCCATTTAGCATAGATCATATACTTGGCGTCATACAAGGAGGCACAAACATAGTTACTTACTCTTGACTCTATTACAACATTTGATCCAAAAGCTTAGCTAATCTTCCCAGATCAACCCTAAGATTTCTCTTCTACACATTCATTATGTTAATAGATAAAACGAAACAATAGAGCATTCTTCTTCTTTGTCCTCTCACTTGTACTCCAAGATCATGTTGTTCTCTGGCGCAAGCCCAATACAGGCCCTAAGAATATTCTCCAGCATAGCTCTCTGTTTTGATAGAGCGTTTACCACCGGTATCCCAGGCGGTACTAGAGGTGCCTTTGCGAGGTAACTGGGTATGGTTGCTACTGTGTGGAAAGAGTGAAACTTCCCCTGTTTTATACAAAGATTCAAACATGAAAAAACTTAGTTTTAAAGCGGATCATGGAGAAATTCAAGTACTAGGTAGAATAACACAAACCTCCCCTTGGGCTTTGACTTGGATTCTGGTGCTGAGTTCAGCGAGAAGAACAAGACCCTAGATGATTAGGCAGACAAAAGAGAATCCTCACAAGTGTTATGCATAACAATTGTATTCTTCCCTCCCATGAATATCTCCGAGGTGTACTCATCCATGGCTCTCTTACTATCCGCAACATACGGTACATACTACAAACAAAACAATATAATTTGGATTGTGTGTAGAAACAAAGAAGAACTTATGACTCTAGACTCGAAAAAAAAACCTCGATGACAACGACATGGTCAGGATGTTCACCGGGCTCAAATAGGATGCCGTTACTAGCCACCATGTCGTCAACAACATTACTCTTTGAAATCTCCTTGGACCGGAAAGTCTGCGGCACCGAGAGTTTCATCCCATCGTTGTTTCCCAAGTGACTTAGCTCACAATAAAAGTAGGCTGCCACCAATAAAAAAAAAGATCAACCACCAGGTTACTTCACTGACAAGAAAGAACCAAGTTATGTTACTTGATACAGAAGTTTTCTTTCTCTCTTTTACCTTGATACCAGCTCCAACAAGAAATTCAACCAAAACATATTTCATCTTAGTCTGACCACTCTTGAAGTCATCACCACCAATCAAGCAGTTCCTCGATATAACCAACTCGATAAGCCCCGGGACAAAAGTATTCTCAGGACTCCCATTGATGAAAGGGACGCCTTCAAGAACACAAGCAATAGCATAAAGCGTAGAAGGCGAGATATCAGACTCATTCTTCTCAACAGAAGCCAATAGATTATCCATCGTGTCGTTAAGCCTTACGACCACATCGCTATAACACTCTGTGTTGGCTGTCCAAAGAACAACTACCTTTTCCACTTTGTTAGTTGTTGTTACCTCATGTCCTTGATGATGTGATCAACTTGTTCTTTCTTTGTACCTTTGATCACGCTATTAGCACGTGACCCTTGATTGGAAGCGATGAAGTCAGGGTCGTATACACCAGGGAGCGGGACCATGTGCTCCATGTAAGGTCTGAGCTGTTTCTTGATGATGACAATGAGTGTTCTGTGTTCTGGAACACTTTTCTCCTCTTGTTCTTCAAAAATAAAGTCGTTGAATGAATCTGTAAACCGTCCAAGGCTAATGGGACTTCTTCATCCGTTCACTCAGTCCATGTTTCCATTCAGAACGACGGACTGTGAGTTAATTTTTGGAAAACTTACATATATAAATATGTAAAAAATGAAATGTTATTTGTTATTTTAATAACGTAGATATACTAACATAATGTTATAGGAATATAAAAGTTATTTTTATTTTTTTAAACCATAAACTAAACTTTGTTTAACATATTTTATAAAAATAATAATCTCATCATACGAATATAGTTTTATATATAAGGACTTAGGTTCTTGTTTTTGGTGATGATTTATCATTTATCATTTATTTGTTTATTATATTATTTAATATTTAATTTTAAATATATATATATATATGCTTAAAATGAATAATAAATGTTAATTTCATTCTAAATCAGTTATATACATAAACTAAAAGGCCTAAAAGGTTATTTGTCATTTTATATCGTAAATTAAATTTTTTCAACTTATCGTATTTAAAAAAAAAACTTGATTATATTAATATATTTAGATTTTTATACTTCTATGCTAAATTTTATATTTATTACGATAATTTTAATTGATCTAAAATTTTAGCACATAATATATTTTAAACATGCTCTATATATATATTAAAAATTCTAAAATACTTAAGAAATAAAAATATTTTTTCATTCGAAGAAAATATTTTAAATAAATAATAGATTTATAATGAATCCAATATAAAAATAAATCAAAAGGTAATATAATAAAAAACAATCACTAATTATAGTCTGAAAACTTAAATAATATATATTTTTTGAAAATTATAATCAGTTTGGATGGTACAGTTCATTTGTAAAAGGTTTTAAATAGGTATAAATACTTTTAAATTGTATGGATTAGTATTAGATTATAATACTATCTAGCAAGTTTAATACAGTGAAGCGATTATTTCCTTTTCGTATTATCTAAACCCATTGGTTTAAATGAAAATGTATTAGAGAAACTAAATGTTTCAATGGATTGAAAAACAAACTAGTAAGTGAGAAAATTTTGAGTCATTTTATATTACACTAGGGTCGGCCCGCCCTACGGGCGGGAAGTTATAATAAAATTTATTTTATATCATTTATAAAGTATTTAAAAATTATTATAGATTAAAAAATATTATAATCAAACAAATAATGAATCATAATTGTTTTGAATTAAAATGACAGTAACATTCACTATTTGTTTATAAATAGCATTATATTTTTAATATTTATTTTAGTTTCAAATGTTAAGTTTTATAATATACAGTAATCATTATTTATTATTATATAAATGTGCACATTAAAATATAGATCCTTACATAATTAAATAAATGATTTTTAAAAAATTAAAATTTTGAAAATTAACAACAATGTTACACTTTTTCTTTTCCAATCTTTGGTAAAATATATTTTTAACTGTCAAAAAACAAAAGTTCAAATTATTTTGCAGAAATGTTGTCCCATAGTGTTTATTTTTATTTCCTGGAAAGTAAACAAAACACATTTACCTAAATCCACCAATAATATATTATTACTTTATTTCTTTAGTGGAGATAATAGAATATGTTTTCTACCGGAATTTACACTTGAGTTTATATTTGTCCCCTTCTTATTATTTTCATGCTCATTAGCATGTTCCTATAAAAATCTAACATAAATATATCTGTCTTTTTTATCAAAATTATGAAACCAGTGCAGTGCATACACTCGGGACAATTCCCCAACAATATGCCCATCTACTAACAGCAGGCTCAGTAACTACAGAGGCTTCTAAGTTCCATCTTCCTTATCAACTCATGCGAGAAATCAAGACTTCATTTGAACCGCTAAACACAATTTTTTTTTTTTTTGAAACTTTGCTTGCATATACTTGATTGTGGCATGTTTGATAAAAAAAATTAATGTGGCAAACTGGCCAAGGTAGCTTACAAACACCAACCATATTTATTTTACTAACCCTTTAATGAAATCCATATAAGTACTAACCTAATAAATCCAAATCGAAAGAACCCAATTAGGATGATTAGAATCTTGAACATAGGAGCCCACGTGAGATGAATCCTTGGTTTTGAAATGAAATATCCAGTAAATGAAAGTCTATCAAGAAGTGACAATATGAATTAAAACGGTTCAGAATCTTGAGAACTCAGACTTTATTCTGAGAGTTTCATTGGTAACTCTGATGAAAGTAGATAATTATATCAAAAGTATGCTGACACACGGGAAACTGAAAGACAATTGAAGGGATGATAGGGTTGAATAAGTCACATGAGGGAGAGTCATAACCTAATTCTTGTGATCGCTTGGATCGGATTATGAATTTTAGCGACGGTGATTCTGTTGTAGATCATGAGCTTGATTCCCTAAAGGAGGGTCTCCGGTGGTCCGTGGATGTGCCGGTGTAATCAATTTTTCCTTTCTCGCCAAATTTCATGAATGGTAGCTTGTCAAGCTAAATGTGGAAATTTTTGATCTCCCGATCCCGTTGAAAGCTTAAGTTGATAGACGACTGTATTCCATGGGACGTTTGAAGCAGAAAAGTCGAATTTTATAGATAAAACTGACCATACATTAATAGAGAACGGACATTAAAAGAATAAGTGGTCACTGCATTTCCAGGAGCAATTTACAAAGAAGACAAAGTGGACATCTGCTTCTCTTCATCCACCGCCGTTTCCATCGCCAAACCATTCCAATCCCCTTCCCAACCTCCACATTCATGGCCTCTTTTCTTCACACCATCTCTCTCTCTCCTAATCGCTCCCTCAATTCAGCAGCCGTCGCAGCTACAATTCAACCACCAGATTCTTCTCAACAACCATCTCCTCCGCCACTTCCGTCAGAGAAGAACTCCCGACTCCACTCTCTCCTATCTCGATCATACTACAGTGGTGTCAAAAAGTCACCGTCTCATCACTAACTACCGAGAAGAAAACCATTCTTCTCGACGTCCCATGAGCTTGCAACCCAACCTTCTCACAGAAACACATCCATGGATTCATTTCCATAGCCAGAGAGCTCAAATCAAAATCAAAGAAGACATTTAACAAAGGTATGGGAAGCATGGTATAATGAATTTACACGGATACAAACTCAACTTTTTATAACTGCAGATTCACCGACTGAAAGAAGAGGAGAGCATTGATGAGAAATAGTGGAATGAGTGGGGATAATGAGTTAAGAAGAATGTTAATGACGACGCTTGAATGTATCCGTAACGGATTCGATTTTCCATTACCTGTGAGAAGAACTTCAGCAGAATTGACATGAATGGCGAATTCCAACAGAGATTGTCCGTTATTAATCGTCTCTTGTAACCTAGTCGAACTCCATGGTCGGTTTTAAAAATTCAGAGATTTAGGAATGGCAAGAACACTAAAAAAAGTTGAAGATGAGCTGTTATTTGATGGGCTAGCAGCATGCCACTTGAAAAAACAACGCAAGCTCAACCCAAATGAATTATTCTTAAAGCCCGTAAAGAAAGGAAACACATAGTTAATGAAACACAGAGTTTTATTGTAGGAGGACACGTATCGCAACCACAACGCACGAATTTGTGTGCTGGATGGCGACGTGGCATGGCTCAGGAGGGAAGGAACTGAACTAGATGCCTGTAGAACGGGTTTAACCTTACTTTTGAACAAAAATTAAAAGCCATGATTTTGCCTCTATATGATTCAGTCACAAACATACACAATAATTAAATTTCATCTACAATAAAAAAATTTAGGCTGCTGTTGGATTGTTTTTCTATGTAATAAAATAATGTAAAATAAATAATTCTACTATTTTACATATCTTAGTTATCATTTAAGTTAAATGAAATGGAGTAGTCATTTCGTTAATTTTACAAAAAAAAAATACTCCATCTGTTTCATAAAAGTGTTATTTGGAAAATTTTCACACATATTACAAAATCATTTAAAAATTCTATTTTACCTTCTGTTCACACATTAAATAAACTTATTTTTCTAATTAATGCATTAATATAATAGGGATAAAACTGAAATTTTATTTTTAAAAAATTGTATTGAAAATACAAATCGACACTTTTGATGAAACAAAAATAAAATCTTAAAACGACACTCTTTACAAAATGGAGGGAGTAAACTAAAGAAAATCTTTTACTGTAGTGTGATGATAAATAAATGAATACATTTTATATTCTATTTCTTACATTCCATTTATTTATCTTATATAACTTTATTCTATTAATGTTTATATGTTTACTATTTACAGTTTTAGATTTCATACACATATAAAACGGTAGTTGTGTACCGGAAACTCTAATCGTTATTTTACCGTCATATTGCAATTACAAGTGAACCGATAAACGCATAACATCAAATGATTAGTACTATCAAAAGGTTTTCCATATTTGATCAAACTAGCTGTTATATAAACATGAACGTAATTCCTAAAGAGAGAGGCCGGACAATGCAATAATTGAGATAATTGTTTTCCATCTTAGGGGTATGGTTGAGAGCTAATGTAATAGGCTCACACCATATTATTAGCAATGTATTCGGCCACAAGCCAACATAATCGTTTTCTTTGGTGACAATACACTTTCTTAACCAAACGGTATTAGTATGATGGTAAGAATAGAGATCAAATATATGTGTAAACTCACCAGTTCTAGTTTCGAATTTAAAAGTGCAAAATACAACACAAAATAGTTTCAGAGAAGATAAATAAAGATACAAAGTACATATTTTTTTCTATTAGAAATCACTTATACCATTTTTTACAAGATTTCTTAAATCATTTTTGCACAACTTGTTATCTTTCTAACAATTGCTACGGAAAAAAAATTGCTACTGAAAAGATTTTTAAGGTACCCAAGCTTATGTCTCTCCATCATCCGATATATCAGTTCCTAACTCATAACGATCCCAAGAACACTCACCTTGTCTTTAACTTTTCTATAAAATCAGCTCTAAATACATTACCGTTTCTCAATGATCCTTAAGCTATTTTATATTCTTCCTCATGTTTACAAAATCTTAGGTATATGATCTTAAAGGAATCTATGAAAATGGATATCTTCCATAGTAATAAATATAACATCCTTACGAATTATACTTTTTTCAAGACATAAATTTCTTCATCAAGTTTATTCTCTTTATTTCTTCAACGTATAAACTTGATTCTCAAGTTTAGTCTCATCCAGCTTATCATCTGCATCCACACGCCCCCTCACTTCAGTGTGCTTCATGTAACATTGTCTGATGCAACCTGCTACAACGACTTCTTAAAGACATAAACTTGCTCCTCATATTTATCATTCTCCAGCTCATCATCTATTGTAACCTGACTCATCTACATCACATTCTTCAAGGCATAAACTTGCTTCTCAAGTTTATCGTCAACTATCTTAGAATATGCATCCATGTAGCGCCTCCACTCTTCACTCTTCCTAGAACACTCTCTGACGCAACATGCATCAGTGACTTCGTCAAGGCATAAAATTACTCATAGTTTATTGTTATGTAGCTCAGCATCTTTTGTACCCTTGGCTTCTCAATGTTACATGCTTCATGGGACAATGTAAACTCCGCTCACCCGACAAGATGGATAACACGTGTTTAAGAACACATGCCTACCCCTGAACGCAAGCCATCGTGTCACCAACGGTCCCATGATTTTTAAACGTGTTTCCTTCTGTTTAAATCCATCAATCCAACCATATCCATTATTTCTACTTACACTCCTGCACGAGGGAAATGGAAATAGGGATGAGAAAATGGATTACTTGGTGAGATACCTTCTAAACCAGCCTCCCCATATGAGCCGCTAGATGACTCAATGCTGAATGAGGACTGACTAGCAGCACACAAGCACACAACAGTTCAACAACACATATATCACAGTACTTTCATCACCTCACAACATTAGATTAAGAACATCACAACACACTCATGATCACACCTCATCATGACATTCTACAGCTTGAGATAGTGTGTACAACCTCCACTCGGCGGACTTAATGCATCTGTCGATGCGCTACTGTGAATACCCACATACGTCTCTTCAAGATCAACCAGTCATTGTCCACATCTCTACTAACTCTTCGAACCCTCACAAGTCACAATCAATCACATTGTCTCTTGCTCAATAACATTCATTCCCATTAACTGACTCATAACATACATCTAACAACCTAACTCGCTTAGCTCATCTAACAATCTCACCCATACAATTCATTATCACAATAATATCAACAATCATTCCATCAATCAATCCATGTCATCAACACAATCATACAATTAAGTATTCTTATGCAACATGTAAGATGAATTTAACAACCTAGCAACAATTTTTATTTAACAACCTAACAATAAACTAACTAACCAATTCTAATCCAAAATCTGGTAGAGTACAGAATATCAAGAGAAGAAACTAGCTTTCAAGAACTACGTCACTTGGATTAGATCTGAAACACAGATCTGAAGAACAAGTCGAATAGCAACACACAGCGACAACACAAACAAACCCGTGACCAAAAGGATTTGCGATCCAATAGTGGCTTGGTGAAAGCGAGGTGCGAGGATGGGGGCATAAGGGGAGAGAGAGAGAGAGAGGAGAGGAGAGAGAGAGAGCGAAGAGAGAGAGAGGATGAGAGAGAGATGAAGAGAGACTGAGAGCAGAGAAGGAGAGAGTAGCAGAGAGAGGAGAGAGATAGAAGATGACGGAGCGGGAGAGAGGAAGGAGCAACGGAGAGAGAGAGGAGGACGTGAGAAGCGAGAGAGTAGAAGAGAGAGAGAGAGAGAGGGAGGAGAAAACTTCAGCAGAGAAGAGAGCAGAGATGTTGAATGAGAAGAAAAGAGAGAGAGAGAGAGAGGAAGAGGAGAGCAGAACGATTAGAGAAAGAGAGAGAGAAGAAAGAGAATTAAGAGGAAGCTTTTGAGGAAAAAGAGGAAGAGGATTCTCTATAAACCAAAAGATCGGGATTTGAATATTAACAAAATGTACATATATCATCGACTCGGTTTGAAAACATGGGCGGTTTGGTGATTAGAAAATCCGAGATTGGACTATTTTCTGGTAATGTTCGTCTACAGATGATTTGAGTTTCGGTTCAGAGACCACCGTCCACCAATTTTAAAATCACCGTCCCCTGATTAAAAAAATACACTTTCTCATGGTTTAAAAAAAAAAAATTTACTCTTCCCCTTACATGACATGGGTTTTTTTCTTATCTTTACGAAAATTTCCCAAGAAATTAAAATAAATTTTATTTTGCATTAGCATATTTATATTTAAGTTCTTTTGCGCTAATGCAAAATAATATTTATGTTTACATCAGGTATTATGTTTAATGATGAAAATGATTGATACATTCTATCACAATCAGAATCCCAGCGGTATCAATCTACACATTAATTATCTGAGAATGACATGTAAACTGTTTGAGAGAATAGCTGCAATGGTGGCATGTGTTTTTAAATCGAGTTGGAATAAATATAATAATTTGATGTCTTTGGTGGTAAAAAAAATTAGTAACTGTTATTTGTACAATTATTTTGCAATATATATTTCTGTTTTTCAACTTTTTGCTGTACAGATTTCCTGTATTAGTTAAATAAAATTCATTGAATTATAAACGGGTTATATTTGAGGAATGGGTTTGAAGTTTGAGATTTGAACGGTGGAGTTTAAAATTTTAAAAAATAATATTTAAAATTTGAAGTAAGAATTTTAAAATTGTTTCAAAAATAATTTTTGAATTCAAAATAAAATTTTGAATTAAACGAAAAAGTTTGTTCAAAAACAATTTCTCGAATTTTTTATTATTTATTCATATATCAATAAAATAAGATTATAATATGTATCTCTTTAATTAATCCTTTTTTAATCAATTTATTTCTTGTGTGTTCTTTTGGTAAAAAAAAGACTTATTTTATAGTCTTTTAAGATATTTACCCTTACATAATTACATAGATACTCTTAGTAAATTAAAATTATTGCAACTAACTGCAATTACTACTATTTCTATTCAGTTTATTTTTCTCTTAAAATTTTATTACAAATAACTAATATGTAAATAACAGAATATTAATTATTTTAAAAATATATATATATATAAATATCTCAAAATGTATATTATATAAAATAGAATGAATGTAAAACCTTCCTATTCAAAAAGATCCATAACCCTTCATTTTCTACAAGTACTAATTTGAATACTATATGTCGAGGCCTATCTAAGGTGAAGAATATAAATAAATGGATTTAGTACAATTATTTTATTTAAGTTCGAACTAAAATAGTTATAGTTCGATTTGAAAAAAATACAATTCAATATAACTAAAAGAAAGCAATCAATATTATTTTTGATTTAGGAAATCACATGTTTGATTAAGACAATAACGTAATATCATTTAGTATGATGTTTTTTTTTTACATCCTCTAAAATGATGTTATATATATTAGTACTTAACTTGTGGTATTTCTAACCATTTCTTTTAATAGGGGAAATTTCAATTCTACCACAAATTTGATACCACTTTTCAAATTTACGATTAATGAATGATTATTTTCACAAATACCAAAATTTTTGATAAAATAACACTAAACTAACTTTTTAAATATTTATAGAATATTTGTAAACCCAACTCCAACCCCAATTCCTTAATACTAAACTAAAAAATAATCATTAAAGCCTAAACCCAAATGTTAATATATTTTTTGATTGATAGTGTTTTTGAAAAGTGATACTAAACTTGTGGTATTTTTAACAATTTCTTTATATTTTCATACATATAAATTAGAAATAAATTAAAACATACAAAAAAATAAAAGTAAAATATTAATGAATTAAAAAAATATTAATAAATTATTTTATTTTGTTGTTTAAAAATATTATATATATGAGCATATAAAAATTGACTAGTTTATTTTAATCTCTAGATTTTTTTTTCAAAAAAAACTAGAGAAATTAAAATAAGGTCAATTTTAGTGAATGTAGACACCAATAGCCTCACCCATACGTGCGCTGAATCACCACAGTTTACAACTACATCTAAACGTGTATATATATGTATGTATGTATATATATAATTTTCTAATTTTCTCATTTCTTTTTTTATCTTAAGTATATTTTTTATTTTCTTTACACGACAGCGACTTTCAAATTTCGAGGCTCACGCGTACAATAAAACTTCTATAAATTAATAATATTGGGACTTTGAAATTTTATTAATTTATAGAGATATTAATTTACAAAAAAATTCTTATTCAGATTTCTTATTTTAAGATTTATCCATTCCAAGATTTTTTTTTAAACAATATTTGATTTTAGTGTATAAACACTAATTGTTATTTTTCGAAATTTGACATTTATATTAATTTTATTATATTTATGGTGTATATAATATATAATATATAGAACTTAAATGTAGTTTTAGATATAATATTACTAAATCTCATCAAAAATATATTAAGTCTTAAGAAAATATAAAGATAATTTTATTGTGAATATAAAAAATAATATAATAATGGATTCTTAAT
This sequence comes from Brassica juncea, assembly GCA_018703725.1. Lineage (NCBI taxonomy): Eukaryota > Viridiplantae > Streptophyta > Magnoliopsida > Brassicales > Brassicaceae > Brassica > Brassica juncea. Next base: position 42,497,528 of record CM031935.1, on the reverse strand, counting down.
TATATAAAATATATATACATATAAATTATTAATTTATAATTTCAATGGGACCATATATGTACATAGAATTTTCGAAAAAGTTATTATCTTATTATTTATTGATTTGTCTCAAATTTTGAACCGGTCCAAGTTGACATCAACAAAATTTATTAATTTATAGAGATTATTAATTTATCGAGTAGTAATTTACGGAGGTTCCTTTGTATTTGTTTTGAAGAAGACTATTAATTGTTGTTTGTGTTGTGTTACTGGGCCGGCATTAAATAGTTGTAACCAAGAAAGAAATTTGAAACACCTTGCAAATGTGTAGTCACATACATGTATACCCTTAAAATAAACAAATGGCAGACCATAAGTCAAACTTGCAGTCTGGACATACCGATAATGTTGTAATCTGTAAGAGCTTGAGAGGAGTCACAAGAGTAACAATATTAATGTGGTTTTAGAGAACTATATGAAACGATGAGTTGACTACTTGACTTTCACTTTGATGGACATTTGTTGGAACTTGCACGTGAACTTTCATTGCTAGTCCTAAAGAAAACTAATTTGTAGAAAATATGAGAATTCGTTTTCAGCTTTATGTATTTTCAAATATAAAAAGTTCATAGCTTTGATCAAATGGGTTGTTTTGGGTGACTCCCATGTGCCAGTCCTTTCCCTCAAGGACCAATTCTTAAAGTCCTACCCTTAAATTTTTCTTTTTTGTGTGCACAAATTCCTACCCTTAAATAAAATTTGAAATACAGAACTTTAAATTTGATTATTATATTTTAAATGGTTGAACATGCGTTAAGAAAAAACAGAATTACTTACTGAAAACATTCTCTTATATTTTTAGCACATTTGTACCATGTAGCAAAATACTTTTTAAGAGCATAAAATATAAAAATTAATAAATGCATCCATAACAAAAAAAAAACATAGATGTGAGCATTTATGTAGGCTAATAGGAACAAATTTGTGATTCAAAGCTGAAGATTTATCTTTTGCACATGATTTAAGATTTACTTAATGGTTAACTTATGGTTATTAAGTTTTTTTTTAATCGAAAAGAAGGAAAGAAATCCAAATAAAACATGTGGCTCAAACAGTATCAACATATGTGATGTCATGTTTTTTATTCCCACAAGTCATATTATTGAAAGCTTTAAAAGTATGATTTTAAATTTTTGATGGAGTTTAGATCAAAACATCAGAAGTCTATACTGGATAGCATGGAATAATATTTGCATCCTCAAGGATATAGAGAGATTGGCATTTAAGATCTGCATGATTTCAATTTAGCGTTTTTTGCAAAATAATTATGGAGGCTAATTTAATTCTCCTGGTCTTTGTTAGCATGTGTTCTTAGAGGCAGATACTATAATCGTTCTTTCCTTTTTGAAAATTGAAATACGTACTCGCCATTATTTGGATAGTATAGCATTATGATTGCAAAGCATTTGCAAGTCGCAATTACGTAAAACAATTGGGTCGGATCATAGTACTAGAGTTTGGAGTACGTCATGGATTCCAGATACGATTTCGCCCTTCTGGAATCTCGGACTGTGTTGTCTATAGACAACCCCAACTCCTTACTCATTCGGCTATTTGGAGCGATACCAGAGAGTGAGATCTTCCTCTTTTACATGTGTTTTTCACTATGAAAACCTACTACTGGCTTTTGGGTTGAGACCTAGTCATTCGTTATATTTGGATGGATATGCTTATAATTACACAAAATTGGGAGTTCACTCAGTGAAATCCGGATACGAACTAATTAGAGCGTCACATTGAGCACAGCCAAAAACATCTCGAACGAGTATCACATACCTACAAAGGTGTATGAGTCTCATGCAATATGAAACACTTCTTGTGGCAGGTTCTCTCTGGCTTTATGACGATGACAGAGACTCACTTGTAAACACATAAATACCGATAAGATCTGTGTCCTAGATGCGGGGGGGGGGGGGGGGGGGGGGGGGGGGGGGGGGGTGGGGCTCTATGGATTCAATTAATCTTTTGTTTCGTGAAAGTTCTCCTTCCATACAGATTTGGTTTTTATCAGACTATATGTCTCTTTGGGTTATTTTTTGAGTATATCTATAGTGTATTTTGTTTTTCGTAGATGTTTTATTTTTCTTTTGTGAGATAGTAATTCATACCTTAACGTTGGGAAACGCTAGAACAATAGAAGTTTCAAAGGCTCTTTTAGTACAATCCACCTCCAAACCGCGTTAGTGTTGATAATGCGAGAGCACTTGCAAGTCTTAACACCTATTCATTAATCATAACACCGTATTTAGAGCTGAGTATTATATCGTTTAACCAGAATAAAAGTATGTACTAATACATATTCCCTTTGCATCATTTTCACTGGTTTTTAAGATCTTATAACAAGGATTAAGAAAGTATAAATTTATGTAATTTATCTTGGTTGCATAAAAATAGCATTAAATAAAATTAATTCAACCAATAAAAAGATACATTATTTTGTAATTTGTCATAAATTTTAAATGACATTAAATTTTATCTAGATTAGTGAGAACATCACTTATTTTCAAACAAAATAAACCCTTAAAACCACTTATATTGATACTGAGGGAGTATATACTAGTGAATTTTCTACCGATTTTTATTTTTAACAAAGATTAGTTTACAACAAGAGTTATTAACAGAAATGGTCACATTTTGTGTTTTTATTACATCATAGAACACTATATGCTACTGAGGTAGTTTACTGTGGTTGAAGACTCATTTAACCTCAGAAAAGCTAAACCAGATATGGATATTTAGGTAAATTAACATTTTATTTCTAGTTAGGCTGGTTAGAAGATTTTAAATTTAAAAATATTGGGTAATGGATGGTGGACTCTAAATGAAGTTGAAATATGTTTATATTTTATCCTTGGGCCCGTAAAAAGTTAGATCTGATCTCATAAAATTATTTTTCACAGAGAGGAAAACAGAAAACGTTTATACGGTGGAGACTGACGGAGAAGACGACGTCGTCAAGAAAGAAGCGAGCATCAAAGGAGAAAAACAAAGGTTAGATCTTTTTATGGTTTCAAATGCGTTCAGGTTTAAGTTTTGGATTTGGGGTTTGGTCCGTGAAAGGGCTCTGATTTGAGAATTATCTAAGATCGTTGATGTGTTTTGTGAATTCCGAGTTTTGGGATTTTTGGTTTCCAGATTTGGGATACGGCAAAGGGTTTCGGTTTTGGGGTTTGTGCATGAAACTAGTGAAGAGATGGAGACGACAAGCTTCAGATGTGGGGGTTTGTGCTTGCGTTTAGGGGGGGGCGACGAGATGAAGCTGCTGAGTTATGTCGCTGAGAAGCTCCCACAACACATAGGGTTGGTTTTGGTGGAGGTGCAAGAAGCTCAGCATGATCCTCAGGTAACTATTTGAACACATGTATGAATATTTAAGGTTGTACACGTTACATGTGATGTACATGTGTACAACAAGAACATGTGTATATGTATACTTTGCATACTATGCTTGTATGGTTTGCAGTTGAGGTGTGTATTGGTTTTGCTTTGGATTGCCGTGGTTTTAAGTTTACAGCTGACTGTGCAACCTATGATGGAGTGTATGAAGGACAAGGAGGATGGCTAGGGGAAATTTGACAGTGAGATTTTTGATCGTAAAGTTGCCAACATGGTTGAGCTTCTGAAGACTGGGCACAAATTCATAAAATATGAGTGGAGAGGTGGTGATGCATTTGAGCCTAAGTACATGTGTACAAGCAAGTGTGTACATGTGTACAAGAAAATGTTTTCATGTGAACAACACCTAGTGCTTACATGTGTACAAACGAGTATACGTACAACCTGGGACGTGTACATAAGTGGTTTATTTTTGTCATCTTTGTTGGTGTTTATGTTAGATATTTTTGGCATGATGCTATGATATTTTCAGATGTTTTGGGCATGTAATGTAAAGTACCAGGATGACTGTTGATTTTAAGTAAAATTCTTCGCATTGAAATGCATTTTTGTAGTATGCATATAAGCTAAAATTGTACAAAGTAGTGACCAATGTAGAAAAATTGTAAGATATCTCTTTAATCAAAAACCAAAATATTTACTATCATGGTCAATGATTCACATGTACACAAGCTCAGTTGTACAATGATTTCTATATACTCCGTATAATTTTCATAAATTTGCAAGTTTGAGTATTTGTAAGGTCTATATTATCAATGTGTACACATGTATTTAATTGTCCACATGTACACCATTTCATCGGTACATCTATTCGATTTAAAGGGCCAATATCATCTAATATCAACAAAAATCATCCAACATAAAGCAATTGATTCATTACAGTGACCACATTTTTTGGGAGTAAACTTGAGAGGGCATGATTTGTAAGTACGTCTAGTGGTCATACAGTGGTCCGCCATTGAAACCTACAAAAGATGAACAGCTGACATTTGCATGACTTAGATTGTCCAGTGAACATCGTGTACACATGTACACACATGGAAATCATGTACATTCTGATATTGTTAGGGTCAGAAGGTGAAGCATAAGAAGAAGAACCCTCCTCCTCTTTTCTTCGAAGTCTCATCACAAAAAAAGCATCCTCCTTTACACGACCCAGAACGTGTTTTGTGTTTCTTTCTAAGCCTATCTGTAAATTGTTTCCTGGGTTTTGAAATCAAGGGTGTTACTTACTGATTCTCATTCTCAACATCATCCTTCTTCTTCCTCGTCTTCTTCTTCCTCATCTTCGGAATCGAACGCAGAGATCGAAGGGTGGTAGAGTAATTGAGAGGAACATGAGTATGATTTTTGGTTGTTGTCTCCTCCACGGCTTCATTTCGGTTTCGTTTCCAATCAGAAACCTTCACTGTCTCTGTTCTCTCTCTCGATTAATTAGTTAATTCTGACGTCGGAAGTCTTGTATTCACCGGCGATAACCATACAATGGTCCGCCATGGAAGATATCTAAAAGCTGAAAACTGAGAAAGCAGAGTTAGGGTGTTGCGGGTAAAGTAAAACAAAAGGTTAAACAAGCTTAGAACAGAAACCTCAGACTTAGAATACAATAATAAGGTGAGTTGGGATTTCATGATTAATTAGGAAGGTTATACTTTTTTATGAAGAATTTGCAGAAGATGACGGTGTAGAGAACCAAAGAAGGTGAAAATAGTTACTTGATCTGGACCGTCGAAAATAGATTGATCGAATGGTTGGAATTAAGTGGTAGATATATTTCTTTTCTATATATGTTTAGTAGTTTAATATGAGCCATTTATAATTTATCAAGATCAGTGGTTGGGAAGAAAGCCCGCCTAAGGAAGGATCTAGTTGGCATCTTTATAGTTGGAATCGAACAAAATAATTATGGGTTAGTTAGGACCCACCTTCAGTTTCTAAGGAAAGTGTCTTGGTATAACAATGTGTCCCACGGTGTAAATAAAGATGAGGAATGTGATCTAAAGTGAAAATATTTCTTACAACAAAACCCATAAAGATTCACTAATAAAGCAAAGCACAATCTTTAATAATAACTGAAAAGAGAATCTTCTTCATCCAACTACCGAACAACTATTCATGTCTAAGATCTTGAGGAATGGGTTGGTGGTTTTAACTTGGTAGTATACTCTCTCTTTTTTTTTAAATGATACTCTTCCTACTTTACCTTCTAAGTATTAAAATAAATATTGAATATTATTTGGTTAACAACTTTTTAGGATTGCTTTTGAAACTGAACTTCTGACACTCAATGAATCATAATAAAAGTTACAAAAAAATAAAAATAAACAAATAAATCATAATTAGTTCGATTTGATCGTTAAGAAGACAACCAAATGAAAATAAAAGTATGAAGAAAACAACCAAATCTTGTTCTATCTTGCCCGGTTATAAAGTGTGACCCTAGAATGATTCTATCTTGCCCGGTTATAAAGTCGGTTTCTTTGGTGTGGAGAGAAGTGATCTCAATATCGGTAGAGGTTGATGTTATCGTTCGGTGGACCGTGGACGACAGCGATAAATCTTGTTTAGAGATACGTGAAAGTATCAAAATGTTGCAAGTTTAGTTTGCTAGTTCGATTGTGAGTTTTTTAAATTTCCTTATCTTAGATGTAGATTTGTTTTAGTTCTTGTAAGATATCCCGATGTGGATTTTAATTGCCTATTTATGGGCTGTTGATTTCTGGGAATTTCTTGTTCTTCCGCCAGATGATGTATGAAACCTTGTAATTTCATTTTGAATGAATTTTATCAGATGAAAAAAAAAATCAAATAAAAAGAAGCAAACGAATTATTTTTATCAATACTATTAAAAGGAAAGGAATTCTAAAAAATCTACATATGAAAGATTGTTGCACCATTTCATTAAACTTTGGTCTTACCTTAAATTTAGATTAACAATATGTTACCATATATTTCTCTAACAATTATTCAGTCAATATCTATCTAATTTAATAACCATGTATTTCGGCTGATTTACCAAATAAGTGGCTCTTGGTTTATAGCCTAATTATTAGGCAGTTTTATGCTTACGTTTTTTTTGTAACTGTGCTTACATTTTTTTGATTTGACAATTTTCTTACTTTTTCATCATATATTATTCATATGCCACTCTAGACATTGGAGACTGATATTTCAACCATGTTTGTCTCTACTTTTTGATTGTACGGTTATCATATTATCCATATAATATTTTTATGTATGCTAGACCATTTACTTAACTCAATTTATATTCAGATACAATATTATAAACTAATACATAGGCAAAAAATATGATTAAAATGTGTTAACCATACAATCAAAACACTCAAACAACAGTTTGTTATAGATATAGAGAAAGAGGGCAGGAAAAAATTAATAAGCTATAATAATATTGACAAAAACCCAATTATTTATAAAATTTACCTTTAGATTTTGTGTATTAGAAAGACTGTTTTAAACAAACCTTTCCGGTCTCACATTGAGTTACATCAATTGGCTACATTTAATATTTTAATTTTTGTAGACTTTATAGGTTTATAAGACAGATGCATTTTCGTTTGTATATTTAACATAATGCAACATATAACGATTAACAAAAACATGATTGATAATATTTGGTTGTAATCAAGTGAGGGATATACATTCGATTCGTTATATCAAAACACTCAAAAAACAGTTTGCTATAGATATAAATAAAGAATCATCTTGACTCATTTAGTTTGATAGGTTTTAAATAGTTTTAAATATAAATAAATAGTTATTTAGACTCATTTAGTTTAGTGAGTTTTAAGTAGGTAGTTTTATTAAGATCCATTACTGAATTGAGTTTTACTTAAAATGGGATCCTATTAACCCATTTAATTTAATATATTTAATTAATTAAAACTAAATAGTTTTTAACAAAATAAATAAATATTTGTTTCTAAAAAAATTATTTTCAAAATTATTTTTCCAATATTTTTTTAAATTTTGTAACTTTTTAAAAATATAACTTAAGTTTCTAATTCTTTTTCAAAAACAATCTTTGAATATATTTTCATAATTTTAGAATTTTCATTCCAAATAATTTAACAATGTAAATAATCTTTTTATTAAAATATTAAAAATCATATTAATTGGTCTAGGTGGGTTTGAATGGGTCAATGTAATATTTGTGGGTGTAAATAGAAAACTCTAATAGACCTTAAAATTGAATAGATCTAAATGGGTCCTAGGTTTAAATGGGACAGGTTCTAAATATGGTGTGTTTAAATGTGAGGGTTTATCCATTTTAATATCCTTACCGATTACTATTATTTTCTATAAGTATTACAACATACTTTAAAAATTCTCCAGCAATATTTTGTATTGTTTAGTTTACAACATTAATCTTAACTTAATATTTAACAAATAATAAATATATCTTTAAAAAAATACATCATTGAAATTTTATAGAAAAAATATATATATTTATACCCGCGCTTCGAAGCGCGGGTCAAAATCTAGTTGGTTTATTAAAAGAAGAAGCAAGTAAGAAAATAAAAATAAAAGTATTTATTATGTATTTGTAGTAACAGAATAGTATTCTTCATAGTTGATAGCAAATTTAATTATATTTTTATTGTGAACTGTAAAAGGATTTTTTTAACAATAAAAGACTTATTTATTTTGAGTTATTTTATAGTGGATAACTCTAAGAATAGGAATTTTGTGGGCTGGGTATGGATTATTCATTTGTTGGTCTTTCGCATGAGCAGCGTAGTCCATAAGCTTGGTGTAGCTGGTTTTCCTAGAACACACATTCGGTAAAGGGGAGTATTAAACCAGCTTCTAATAGTGTAAGTTTTTACAAAAGAAACACCCATATTTACAGTTTATTTTTATTTTTACATTAGTTACAAATATGTTGTACGAATATATATAGTATGAAAGGTATGGTACTTTTTTGGATCAATTATGAAAGGTATGTTACAAAATACAATTTCTTAGCAAATATGTTATCGTAAAGGCATGTTACAAAAATGCAGTGTTAGTATTTTATATACTAGAAGTATCATAAGTTTTTAAGAAAAAAAGTAAGTTAATATATTAAATTTCGTTTTTAATGCTTCAAACTAGATTTTTACCCACACATTTCTTGCGGTAACTTTTCATTTTATAAATATATTTTAATATATAATATAGAAGATTTAATCCTCATGATATGAATTTTTAATTCTGATTTTTAAAGACCGACTCAGAATACTTCGAAATTATTGACCAATATTAGGAACTTAGAATTTCTTTTATTTAAAAAAAAAAGATCACAACTTTTTTTTAAAGTAAAATATTTACACTGTTAATAATATTTCAACCAAAACATTATTATGAAGGGTATTCTAAATACCACTAATTACAGAACAAAATTTTCAATAATTATACTTAGCTTTAAAATAGCATTTTGGTTATCATGATGCATATTTTCATGCTAGGAGACAATTAATGTGACAAAATAACAAGTCTACCTAAATACTATCATATTTCCTAGAATAACAGTTTTAGCCAAAAAATCAAACATAATACAATGAGAAAAATATACAAAGAGCTGGTGAAATTCTACATACGTTTGTTTATGTATTTTTTTCTATGGTAAGAACACCATCAATCTTCTCTCTCCATGTCTCGTAGCATGATGCAGTTGACTTAGCTTTCTATATAAACACTTACAGACACACCCTTCTAGTCTCAACCACATTCAAATCACCTTCTCTCTCTTTCTCTGTCACTCTCTCTCTAAAAGCAGATCAAAAAAAAAAGGAACAAAGAGAACAGAGTGAGATGGGAATAGCGATGGTGATGATTGGTTTTCTTTTTGTCATCATCTTGCTCTGTTCTGCGCTGCTCCGATGGAACGAAATGCGATACAACAAGACTAATCTCCCTCCTGGAACCATGGGGTGGCCAATCTTTGGCGAAACAACCGAGTTCCTCAAACAAGGCCCTGACTTCATGAGAAACCAAAGACTCCGGTAAAAAAACTACTCAAAAATAAACAAATCAAGATTTTGTTTGTCCTCTAAAATACTAACTTGGGAACAACAGATATGGGAGTTTCTTCAAATCGCATCTTCTTGGTTGTCCAACGTTAGTCTCGATGGACACAGAGATCAACAGATACATCTTAAAGAACGAATCGAAAGGTTTGGTTCCTGGTTATCCACAGTCGATGCTTGACATTCTAGGGACTTGCAACATGGCTGCGGTTCATGGTTCGAGCCACCGCCTTATGAGAGGCTCGCTTCTTTCGCTCATAAGCTCAACCATGATGAGAGATCACATCTTGCCCAAAGTCGATTACTTCATGAGAAGTTATCTTGGTCAGTGGAGTGAGCTTGAGAATGTTGATATCCAGGATAAGACCAAACATGTATGCTCTCTCTCTCTCTCTCATCTCTCGATCTTCTATCTAGATCTCGCTTCTCTCTCTCGCTCTCGTATCGCTCTCTCTCTCTCTCTAGCTCTCTCTCTCAGATATCTCTCTATCTCTCTCTCTCTCTCTCTCTCTCTCTCTCTCTCTACTCTCTCTCTTAAGTCTATATACCTTTACTACATGAGGATTTAATGTTCTTAATAGGTCAAATCCATTATGCAGTTTATATTCTTTAGGCGGATCGATTATATCAAAATTATATTGGAATTAAATGCTCGTACCAAAAAGTAGTTTTCTCTGTTTTGAAGTAAATAATGTTTTGCTAGAATGCACAATTTTTAAAAGAACTAAAAACGACCAAAATATATCTATTTAACAAGATAGTGATTAAAAAAACTTGTTAATTTGTATAATGGTAAATTAGTAAGAGATAGTTTCTGCAAAGAAAAGATAATTAAACACATCTATACTATTTTGTTTCTTTGCTCAGGAGAAATTTTAACTTATACGAAAAATATATTAACAATCAGCTTACATGCTGTGGGAAGCTTAGTTCAATGGATGGCATAATGGGCATATTATTAAATAACTGATTACACATCAAAATATATATTTTATTTTTTCGTGCAGATGGCGTTTTTATCTTCTTTGTCACAAATCGCTGGAGATTTAAGAAAACCACTCGTTGAAGAATTCAAAAATGAGTTCTTCAAGCTTGTTGTTGGAACTCTCTCCGTCCCAATCGATCTTCCCGGCACAAATTATCGTTGTGGAATCCAAGTAAAATCTTTGATCTTGACGTTCCAAACAAATTTGAATTAAAAATGCATAAACTGAATCTTTATTGATTCCTTTTAGGCAAGGAAGAACATTGATAGGTTGCTTAGCGAGTTGATGCAAGAACGTAAAGATTCAGGAGAAACATTTACAGACATGTTAGGTTACTTGATGAAGAAGGAAGGCAACAGATACCCATTAACAGATGAAGAGATAAGAGACCAAGTCGTAACGATCTTGTATTCAGGTTACGAAACTGTGTCTACGACGTCAATGATGGCTCTCAAGTACCTCCATGATCATCCAAAAGCTCTTGAAGAACTCAGAGTATGTCCCCTAAGAAAGAACAAAACCGGTATATTGATCCTCCGGTTTAATTTGGTTAAGTTGTTTGATATTGGGCTGTTTTGGGATTTCAGAGAGAGCATTTGGCTATAAGGGAAAGAAAACGACCAGACGAACCACTCGATTTAGAGGATGTGAAGTCAATGAAGCTCACTCGATCTGTGAGTAATTAACATTTTATGTTTCTTACAATTATTAATCATTAGCCATTAGTAATAAATAAGTAATTTTATATGACAGGTGATTTTTGAGACATCAAGACTGGCAACAATCGTTAATGGGGTCCTGAGGAAAACTACCCGTGACTTGGAAATCAACGGTACGTGTATACATTTCTTATTTCGGGTTTCTTGTTATTTTTAATAATAATTTTGTAAATTTAAATTTATAAACAAAAAAGAGAAATAATGTGAGCATGTGGTGGACCTTAGAGTAGATCAATGATTCAGAGTGTATTATGAACACCAACCAAATCCAGCGATGAAAGCATTCTCCTTTGTGTGAGCCGTCCATGGTTTCTTATATTTTCCAATAAATTTGGCAGAATATAAACCTTTTTGAACTTGTGTTCTTTAAATGATTTTAATATGCTTCACAAATGCTGATCATGATCTTTAATAATTGTAGGTTATTTAATCCCAAAAGGATGGAGAATTTACGTATACACGAGAGAAATTAATTACGACACAAATCTTTACAAGGACCCATTGATCTTTAATCCATGGAGATGGATGGTAAACATCTGTTTCACAATAAATGCAGTTTTATATTGTTTTGTATTTATTAATATACTTAAAGGTAAATTATATATAATAGTATCTATAAAATTAGTCCATTTGTTGAAACTACTCTTATTAAATTATAAACATAAAATTTAATGTACTTTTATTCGATGATATGAATTTATCAAACTATTTTAAAAACATGAAACGAATTTTTTTTTTTTTCGTAACCTTTTCTGAAACGAATGATTTTGAAAACGTGTTTTACTGAATATGTGAATGAAGGAGATGAGCTTGGAATCACAAAACTCATGCTTTGTGTTTGGAGGTGGGACAAGGCTTTGCCCTGGAAAGGAACTAGGGATTGTTGAGATATCGAGCTTCCTCCATTATTTTGTTACAAGATACAGGTCGGTTCTTGTTCAAAGATGTAATATTTTTATTTTCAATTTTGGAGTTAAGGTCGTTTGATTTACGAAGTTTGAAGTTTGTATTGATGTTAATACTGTGTGCTGAATTGAATATAATGGCAGATGGGAGGAGATAGGCGGTGACAAACTAATGGTGTTTCCAAGAGTTTTTGCACCAGAGGGCTTTCATCTTAGGATTTCACATTACTAACGTTTTAAATACTAATAATTATAGAAGTAATATAAATGCACATAGAATATAGAAGAAGCATCAGGGCATGATCTAATCGGGTTCTTAGGGTAGAATTTTTAGCGGAATATAAAAAACCGTCTCTTAACTTTTAACTAAAAAAACTAAGAACAGACTCTTAAAAATCTTAATTTTTAAGAGCCGGTTCTTAGTTTTTTTAGTTAAAAGTTAAGAGACGATTTCTTATATTCCGCTAAGAATCACATCCTAAGAATCCCATTAAATCATGCTCTGAAAAGACAAGATAAGGATAATTCTTTTTTTCTGCTCTATATAATAACCCATGTTTTTTACTCATTTAAGATTTTCTGATCACATGTATATATCCATGAGCACCTTAATTTACGAATGATTTACTATTCATATATCTGTATTTTCCTGTTCAAATCTTAAATAATCTTATACACAATATCTTAAAACTTCTTCGTTAAGAACATACTATAATAGTATTCACTTTCTATCATTTACTCTTTGTATCTGGGCCATGAAGGCACTTTCAGTGATCAATTATGAAAATGTTTTGCTATTCAGATACCTACTCAAGGTTATATCTAACTGTATATTAAATGAGAAGTCATTTAATCGAGATTTTCTTATGCATCATTCATAGATGAAATCTTAAGAAATTTGTTATAATTTGATAGGTTAATGATTTTTATTTATATTTATTTTAATAAAGTTAAATGGAAATTCTGGAACCATTTAATATCATTTTCAAAAAAAAAAATTCATATATACATATAATGATTTATATTAACTAATGTAGGAACTATCATAACGTGTATATAATTCTTCATCAGTTTGGTATAGAAATAGATAACAAACTATAATAACTATTCATAGTTAACTCTATTCATTTATTTAGCAATCTATATTCATAAACTACAAACAAAAATATTGTTATAGAAATAGATAATATAATAACTTATATCCCCATATAAAACATTATATTTTTATATAAGACCCTATAATAACCATTAATGTTTTGTAAAGTTCACATGTGATTTATAAATCATTTAGACGAAATTTAAATTTATTTATGTAATCACATCTAAGGATTTTTTAAAAATGTTATAAGGATTTATAAATTTTATTAAAACTTTCAATATTTAGAAATTTATTCATAATTGAATAAATGTATATTTATAATGATTATAAGTCATATAAAACGCTATTGTACATAACTTCATAAGTCAATACTTTATGTAAGATGAGTAAAAGTTTCTAAATATTAAAACAAATATTAAATAAGATATTTTTGGAGAAATACAACAATTTAACATCATGTCACGTTATTGATGAACTGATAGAAGATAGAAGAAAATACAACAATTTAACATCATGTTACATTATATGATCCTTATTCAAACAAAGGATAGAAGAAAATAGAAGTGTTTACTCCCACAATATTTTTCATTTCTTAATTAGAATTTGGCCGGTAGATCCATGATCTATGTTGCACCGGGACGAATACAGGTGAGAAACGGCAAAACCAAAAAATTATGGATATGGATTAGGCATATATATTAGTAAGAAGTACTTATAGAGAAAATAAAAATTGGGTCATAAATCTAAAATAAAACAATACTTAAACATATATCATCTTGTTCACTATAATAATCACCCTTGCCATCTAAAATTCAAAAGAAGAGAGAGAAAAACTTCATAGGAAACAAACTTGAGTCCAATTCTAAGGAAACTGAGAGAATAATTGATATGTGCAAGGCTCTCAAGACAAAGCTTGTTCATTGGGTCCTGCCGTAAGTCTTTTGACTTACAAGACTTACAATCAAGCAACATAACAATAACACAAGCATTAGGTTCTGGGGAAACAAGTTTCACTTAACAACTAATTTCTCTTAACGTCTCCAAGCTGTTCCCGTAATGTCCCCGTTCGTGGTGTACCCGTCCCCAAAACGCTTCCGGTATGGGTACCGTAACTAAACAGACGTCCCCATGCTTCATAGTCAGGCCCGGCTCAAGTTTATAGTGGACCTTGTGCAAAGTTTGACTTTTCAAGAAAAAAAAAAATTAATTTGCAAAACAGAACCCTAATTCTATAAAAATGGACCTTAAATTTTAACTAAATTTTCTTAATTTTTGTTGGACCCTGTGCAAATGTGCCTTGTGCACATGTCAAGAACATTTGGGTCAATCGCGGGGTTAGACCCGAACACAGAGTTGACAATAGTGACAAAATCATATGTTGGTGAAGGATAATTCTCCAAATCTTTTTTTTTTTTGGGAAAGAGTTAACTCAAGGAAATATAAAACAATGCATTAGGCCAGCTAAAAGAACTAAAATGGCTATGCCCAACAAAGGCCTAGCGTCTCGATGGTCAGGTGAATTAACCAATGCTGCTCACATGTGCGGAAAAGGAGGGGTAAAGGCAAAGGTAAATGCAGAGAAGACAAAAGGGAAGACAACAAAGAGCACTATGGATACATTCTCTATCAAAAACCGTTTTGCAGCCCTCTCTCACAAGTCAGAACCGATGGATTATGAATATTAAGCCATGCGGCATTAAGGGCAGCACAAATGCTCTCATATAATATTTGTATACATATAGATACTAGGTGTTTTGTCGCACTTGCGGACTTAATAATTTTACAAAAACTTGTAAATATATATATTACTAAATCACTAACATTATCTATTAAGATTAATATTTGAGCATAAAATATGACTCAACATGAAATATTTAATAATTAATTAAATATTAAATTTTTATATACAATAAAGTTCTATATTTTTATTTTGTAAAATAAACACTAAAACATTAATGTATACATAGAACTATGTACATGATTTATTTTTAAAGTATTATGATGTAAAAAATTTTTTGGCTAACATAGTATAGAATCTTTTTAGTTAATGATAATTATCAAATTAATTAAATTTGTTTATAATTTATGGGTAATTATATATAAAGAATCTAATCTAATTATTTATTAAGCGTAATAAAGACTTTAAATGCTCTAAATTTTAACTATCATATTATCGTTAGAATGTTTTAATTATTTTGAAATAATGGTAAATTATCAGCTAAAACACCAACATTATCTATGAAGATTAATAATTAAGCATAAAATATGACTAAAGCTAAAATTATGGAGTTCATGACAAATCAACAAATTCACTTCATAAATAATAGTATAGATAGATCCGTTGTCAAATACCAACTTGTCAAATCAATGCTTCATGGACCGATAATGTTAATGCTAGTGGACTAGGGTAGAGTCTCAAGGATCAAATGGGTATTGAATCATTTAGACTACGAGCATGCAACAGAAGCCTCTCGGCCTTATATGCGGAGATGGAAGGTCTACTGTGGACAGCTTCACATTTGAGAGACCGGAGTATTTCCTCGATCCATTTCGAGACAGACTGTTTAGATCTGGTAGATATGACTACGAAACCGATGGACTGGCCAGTCTTTGCATCAAAGATAGATACATATCGGAGTCTACAAAATAATTTGAGAGCGTGAGCATGCTTCATATCCCCTGGAGCATCAATGGACGGACAGACTCATTAGCTAAAGAAGCAAGGAACAGATGAGTTATTTTCATCCACATACATCAAACACGGTCAGATGGGCGTGCTCTCCGGAGAAACGCCTCATCGGATCAACAATTGGTTTAGTCAAGTGGGAAGCGGACAAAAAAATATATCTCTTGTAAGAACAAAAGCTTAAGCGGCTGTTATATGAATATAATGTTTTACTTCTTCATCCTCTATTCTTGAGTTTTATCTGTACATTCAGTTTTTACAGTTTTTTGCACAATGAGAAGTCTTACCACAAACAAAACGTTCTCCTTAATATTGTTTACTTTCATATGATTTTTCTGTTTTATTACCGAAATAGCAAACATCTTCATACTGAATCACATTTATTTGGAAAGAAAGTTACGACTACGAGTAAAGCCTATTGCCAAATTAACTTTTCTGAGGATTAATACATTGTGGAAGGAATAAAAGAAAGACCAAAAAATTAAAATATTTAATTCATTGAAAATGTTTTAAAAGGAAATACAACAATTTAACATCATGTCACGTTACTGATGAACGGATAATACATGATCCTTATTCAAATAAAGGATAGAAGAAAATAAAAGTGTTTAGTTCCACAATATTTTTATTTCATGATCAGAATTTGGCCTGTAGATCCATGATCACCTTTGGATCCAACTGAAATGCTCTTGCAAGAACATTTGGGTCAATCGCGGGGTTAGACCCAAACACAGAGTTGGCAATAGTGACAACGCCTGGGTTTTGACTGCTCAGAGCGGCGAATGCAACCGCTGGAAAACGTCCCATATTGAATTGGAAATGAATTAGTCCTTCTGGAAACACAAATACATCACCCTCGTTGAGTGTTTTTGTGAACAGACGGTTTCCATCTCCGTTCGATGTGACAAATCCTACAAGAAGTGTTCCATGTCCAACATACAGGATCTCCGTAGCACGTGGGTGGGTGTGAGGTGGGTTTTGTCCATTTACTCCATAATCTATACGGACAAGTGAGATTCCAAGGGTGTTTAATCCTGGAAGGTTGTTAACATTAACGGCTGTGACATTCGACCCGACTACATTAGCTACGGATCTTGCATTTTGAAGCCCTGCCATAAAGAAGTCATCCACGGTGACGAGCTTTGGGTCTTTGCAGAACTTTCCATTCACAAACACTGATGAGAAAAATATCCAAATAGTAAAGAGTACAAGAAATGAGAAATCAGTAAAAAGAATACGGCAAAAACGATTATGAAGTCATCATCATGTACATACCACCATCTGATGGGGTGTTGACGCCGACACAGAAGTCTTGAAGAGGGCTTGGGTCAGAAGCAATGGCTAATGGAAGTGTTAAAGCTAAGAGAGATAGGACTGCAAGAAATGAGAGATTCTTCATGGCCATATATTTCAACTTAAAACAATTATATTGTTTCTTCAATTAGATTTTGATGGAGAGGTAAGAAACTTATGAGATACGGATCTCAATATATAGACGATTTTAGGTGCTGAACCAGTCAATTTATGCATATACTTGTAAAGCCAAAAATGTGACAATGTCTTAACTAGATGTTTGAAATAGCTTTTAAAAACAATATTGTTCTCATGTCTCAAACATATATGTTTATTGAAAATGATGCATTTGAAGTTTGAATGGGTTTGTTTATATCTTTTTTGAATGAATGCTAAATTTTATTTACCAAAAAACCTGTTTTGTTTATGTTTACTGATTCTATTTACTCAACTTGTCACGAATTTATACGTGCTTGTTTAGATAATATACAATGACACGTTTTATTGAGTTGACTGGAACAAATGTCAGTGTGGACTTGGTGGTTTGGTTTGATTGCTTCATAAGTAACTAGACATGACTATATCAACTCAGATACGGAAGTCAATATCGGTGTCCAAACTTGGAAGACAAAATTTCAAAAATTCTGAGGAATATTTACACTTTTAAATCATAAGCTTAACTCATTCATACCTGGTATTAGTTTGAAGTCTTGGATGAAAATGCTAATTTTTGTAATACTTGTATTGAGTTCGAAGAAAACAATTTCTGTGGTAGCTTCCTTTGTGTATGGAAACACTTAAAAAGCTAATAAAAACTCATTTGGAATCATTTGATTGGTCATTCTGAAGCTAGAGAGTAGCCTAGGTTTATAACCGGAGACTTCAGTGACTTAAGTAATGATGATAAAGTGGGAGGACCTCCACTGTAATAGCCTTCTCAAGTGGATGGATTTTCGTTGAGATGTTTCAGTAAACTCAGTTCAAATTCGAAATTGGCCCAGTCTAGACTAAAAGAAAAATAGGTAGCTAGTTCAATGTCCCCACTGGACCGTCTAATGCTCAGTTCCAGCCCGTTACAGGTCTGGTCGACGGTTGTTTGAGAGCCGAGAGAGGGGTGAGGTGTGTCTGGTCGACTGTTGGTGGAGAGATGGTTAAGAGCGGATGGACGTGCTATGTCTGCTTGGTCGGGCATGTGCCGTGCACCTGCTGGTTTCCTTCCTGTCCGTGATAGGTCTGGTCTAATGGTCGGATACCAGCCCGTGATAGGTCTGGTCGAGGGTTGTTCGAGAGCCAATGGATGAAGTGTGTCTGGTCGACTGTTGGTCGACTGTACTAACTGTTGTGGTAATTATATAGATACGCATTTATATAATAATTATGTAAAGTCTTATTATATACTAGCTATCCAAGTACTCCAGTATGAAATGTGAACAGTAACTTGGTCGTTGTGTGGTGGCGCGTGACAGATCAAGCGCACAAAGACATTTCTTCGACTCAACTCAATAGAACGTGTTATTGTATATATGGAGCAATCAAACTAAATCACCAAGTCCACACTGACTGAGTTGATATGGTCATGTCTTGTTACTTATGGAGCAATCAAACTAAACCACCAAGTCCACATTGACATTTGTTCGAGTCAACTCAACAGAACGTGTCATTGTATATTATCCAAACAATCACGTATAAGTTTATGACAAGTTGAGTAATAGAATCTGTAAACCTAAAGAACCCATTCAAACTTTAAGTGCATCATTTGCAATAAAAATATATGTTGAGACATGAGAACAATATTTTCTTAAAGCTAGTTCAAACATCTAGTGAAGACATTGTCCCATTGTTGGCTTACAATCATATGCATATATGGGTCAAGTACCTAAAATCATCTATATGTAGAGATCTATATCTCCTAAGTTTCTTACCTCTCCCTCAAAATCTAATGTAGGAAAAAATATAATTGTTTTAAGTTAACTCATCGTATGTAATGTCCTGCTATCAATTCCCACAAGATTCTTGGAAAAAACTTTCCCCCGCAGTGGCGCGCTTCTGGTGGAGCACAGGAAACAATAAAAAGGAATGCATTGGGTCGTATGGGATAAAATCTGTACACCACTAGAAGAGAGAGGCCTTGGATTCCGAGACTTTCATGACTTCAACACTACGCTACTAGCGGAACAAGTGTGGCGACTGCTATCTATCCACAATTTATTTTAGCCCGAGTTCTAAAAGGAAAGTATTATCGCCATTCCAACCCTTTGTTAATAGGCAAGGCAAATAATCCCTCGTATAATGGAGCAGCTTAATGTCTGCAAAACATATCCTCGAAAAGGCTGTTAAAAAAAACCATAGGAACGGGTAATGATACGAAGGTATGGAAAGACGCTTGGATCCCTACTGAACCTCCCCGACCAGCAAAGCCAAGAAGTGGGACCTTCGATCCTGACTTAAAAGTCCATCATTTGATCGACCACGACTACAAAATATGGAATGAAGAGTTAATTAACAGGTCCATTGCTGAAGAAGATGTTCCAAGAATCCTATCTTTGAGGATAAGCCGTACCGGCAGGAAAGATAACTATGTCTGGACCCAATCCAAGTCAGGTAGCTATACGTTTCGTACTGGCTATAAAGTGGCAGTGGATCAAAGACGAAGCTCTCAGCCTAAGGAAGTCATAGAACCAAGCACGAACACTTTGAAGAAAGAGGTTTGGAAAATTAAAGCCCCCCGAAAGATAAAACATTTCATCTGGCAGTCTATTTAAGGATTCGTTGCCTCAGCAAGCCAATTGAAGGAACGACACTGCAGAACAGACAGCACTTGTCAACGTTGCGAAGCATAGCAGGAAACGGTGAACCACATTATTTTTGAATTCCCCCCCCCCCTGGCAGTTTAGAGCTGGGCCTTAAAGAATATACCATCAGTTCCGGGGGCTTTCCCGAGTTCTTCATTATACATTAATGTCGAAACACTGATGAGATGGGCGAAAGAGCCTGGGCACCTTGGACAAGTGTCTTGATATTTCCATGGCTAATGTGGTACCTATGGAAAGCGCGAAACGAGAAGTGTTTTAACAACAAGGATAACCTACCCCAGGACACACTGCAACTGGCATGACATGAACCGGAAGCCTGGAAGGTAGCCCAGATTGTGGACAAAAAGCTGGAGACTGTGGAGATCACAGAGGAGATAATGCCACCCATCAAAAACCTTGCTTTGGCGAGTCCCTGGAGATGTCAAGTCGACGCCTCATGGACGGAGACGAGCGATGGAATAGGAATGGGATTTGTTCTGCTTAAGCTTGACAAGAAAGTAATTGCAGGTCAATGCAAGAGCACTCAAACGTCATCTCCACTCCAGGCGGAAGCAGAGAGTATGTGCAGGGCGATGAAAGAGGTCAAAGATCGAGGTCTGCAGCATGTAATCTATGAATCAGACTGTCAATAACTGTTGGACATGGGTTTTACCCCCAACAAGGCCTATAAGATAATGGGCTCAGCCCATTTAAAAGGAGATCACTAGGAAACCCTAGACCTAATGCTTCTATAAATAAGGAGGCACCCCCTCCTTAGAAAGGACCCTTCTTCCCATCATTTACACCTTCTCTCACTTCTAGAGAGATAAACACATTCTAGAGAGAGAAACACCACATCACATGCTTTCTTCTAAGCACTTGTAACCCTTTGTTATAGAACTACGATTGGCTTGATCCCCTTTCGGAGTACGTAGGCATCCCTTCACCGGGTCCAGCTATAACATATTACACCTCTTTATTCTCCATCCATCCAGTTCAAGCTCAGTATGAAGACTTCTCCTAATCCCACCATCAAGATCTGTCTACCTCCAGTGCAGCACCGATTTCGGTACAAACAGTTGGCGCCCACCGTGGGACATGGGGAAGTATCTTCGAAGAAGATTAAACTCGTCGGTGTTCACTCGTCGGCGTTCTCTCGTCGGCGTTCACTCGCCGGCGTTTACTCGTCGGCGTTTACTCATCGGCGTTCACTCGTCAGCGTTCGCTCATCAACGTTCGCTCGTCAGCGTTCGCTCGTCGGCGTTCGCTCGTCGGCGTTCGCTCGTCGGCGTTCGCTCGTCGGCGTTCGTTCGTCGACGTTCGTTCGTCGGCGTTCGTTCATCGGCGTTTGTTCACTCGTCGGCGTTCACTCGTCAGTGTTCATCCATCGGTGTTCACCCGTCGGGGTTCACCCGTCAACGTTCACCCGTCAACGTTCACCCGTCAACATTTACTCGTCGGCGTTCACTCGTCCGTGTTCATTCGTCTGTGTTCACTCGTCAGGGTTCACTCGTCAGCGTTCACTCGTCGGCGTTCACTCGTCGGCGTTCACTCGTCGCCTAACCGTTCACTCGTCGCCTGACCGTTCACTCGTCGTCTGACCGTTCACTCGTCGCCTGACCGTTCACTCGTCGCCCGACCGTTCACTCGTCGCCTGACCGTTCACTCATTTTTGAACGTTCACGCGCCTAAAAAAAAAAGGGTGTGGGACCCACCGTATTTCATTTGCTCGGTAACAAACCAAATAAATTGGTTCATGTCGCTAATCACCACTACGCCGAGGATTTTGTTTCGAGAAGCCGCAAATCCAAGTTTCCATTTCGATCGGTTCAAGAATTAAGGCCCACACCAGATCCAACAACAACCTCATTGCCAGCCCATCACAGGCCGAGTAAAAGAAAAATATAATAAAGTGACCAAAGTTCAATGGCGAACAACAATCACATACAATTTTTTATTTGGAGGAGCCCAAGCGCACATCACTTCAGGCCCAATTGAGCTTCTGCTTCTCTCGTCTCTGTAACTCGTGTCTTGGGAGGACTTTCACGAGCCGAGCAACGGCTCAGCACCTCGACAGAACTGCTCGGCATCTCCCATCAAACGCCTCGCCGCCAAGCCGCTCAGGAACTCGCATGTCGCGCTCGGCCCGAGTAAAGAGACAGCTTATACGAGAATTTAAAAGCATCTCACCTGTTACTCGCCACAGCTATCGCCATCTTGAGATTAAGGAATTCATCGTCAAGCTCCATCAATAGCTGCTAGCTTCCAGTCGAGACTCGTTACTAGGCTTCATGTACAAAGGCTCAAACTCATGCGCTTATGTGCTTTACTCGGCACAAGCACAACGAAACGAGACGTCACCGACTTCCAGCTCCGTCGCTCACTCGTCACGATTGAAACAGTATGCAACGTCTTAAGCTCGTCGATTTTGTCAACTCCACAAGTTGCTTGCAACACGTCTAGTCGCCTTTCTCACCATCTCGTCATCACTTTTGTTCGGCCTGTCGTTTTACTCAGCATGAACTTGTCGACGGCGTCACGTCGTTTCAGTAACAACACCATGCGACCTCGTCAACACTTTCTCGCCATCAAGCCGCTTGTCGTCTCTCGTTTCTCTGGCCGACCAAAAGCTGAGGCCGACTAGAACACACCGCCGACTTGGATTTCCATCAAGTGTCTTCATCAACTCGTCATCTCACTTACTCGGCAAAGAAGTGGACTGAGACATCTTCGATAGCTCCATAACGGAAGCTTCTTGCCGACTCTAAGCTCCATTATCCGTCTCGGCTAGAAGGAGACTGTCGTCAACCTCTCAGCCCGAGTTAAAAGAGAAGCTTTTGTTTACCACCCCGAGTAAAGAGATTTAAGCCATCATGACCTTCTCGACGAAAAGCTCTCTCTGGCCAAAAGCACAAGCTTGTAGACTCAACCATTGTCAGCGACTAAAAGCGCAGGCCGACTAAAAAGCAGAAGTCCAACATGATATCACGAGCACTCGCTCGATAACTCGGAAAATCTTGCTCGGCAACCATCTCTCGGGAAGGCTGCTTCTCGGGAACTGAATGAGCTCGAGCTTTGTTTTAGCAGTGACAAGCAACGAAGCCTGTGCAACACCATCACCATCATGTGCTTTACTCGGAACACTTGTTGCTCGGCATTTAGTCCCGAACGAGTAAAGGCTTATGAGCATGACGCTTTCAACAGCTCCACCGTAATGAAGGCTTGTTCCCGACTTCAAGCTTCACCAATTTGGTCAACTCCATAAGCACGTTTCAAATCTATACGTGATCCGGTCTGTCTTCTCGGCAATGAGGGCCGTGGCATCTATGAAACTCGTCGGTGATCGTAAGCTCACTCGCTTCACCTCAGCACCTCGACAAAAGCCCTCGTCGTGTCTCGTCAAACACCTTGCTTCCTGACGAAGAGCTAACGCCGACCAAAAGCTCTTCAGACCAGACGTTTTTCCCGACTAAAAACAGAGGCCCAAGCATGACGTCTTTAATAGCTCTTCAACGAACAACTCATGGGCCTCAGATTGTTTGCATTGGCCCAGGAATGACTCAAAAAAAAAGATGAGCTAAGGTCGTAGCAAAGTCAAGTCGATTACGATCACACTGATCGTCACTACCATTGCCGAGTGACGGAGGCAAGATTCTGCCCGCAACATTCGTCAAAGCCGCAGCTTTCATTACTCGCCTATTGCTTGGGTTTACAAACTTGCTTTTTGATTGGCACGAGTTACTCGCCGAGCTACAGTTCTTAGGCATTAGTTCGAGAAACTCTCCATTCAGACACGAGTTACTGGCCGAGTTACTGCTCCTAGGGATATGATTTCATAGTAAACTTCCCTAGCGAGAGTACAACTCGCGTCCTAGGCATGAGTTCACCAGCCAACTCGCCTAGTGAAAGTACTACTCGCCTTTGTTTAGGCACGAGTTTTGTAAACTTGCCTTTCTTCAGGCACGAGTCTACACTAAACTCGCCTAACAAGAGTACATCTGCTCGCCCTCATTCAGGCACGAGTTACTGGCCGAGTTACTGCTCCTAGGGATATGATTTCATAGTAAACTTCCCTAGCGAGAGTACAACTCGCGTCCTAGGCATGAGTTCACCAGCCAACTCGCCTAGTGAAAGTACTACTCGCCTTTGTTTAGGCACGAGTTTTGTAAACTTGCCTTTCTTCAGGCACGAGTCTACACTAAACTCGCCTAACAAGAGTACATCTACTCGCCCTCATTCAGGCACGAGTTACTGCTCCTAGGGATGATTTCATAGGAAACTTCCCTGGCGAGAATACAACTCGCGTCCTAGGCATGAGTTCACCAGCCAACTCGCCTAGTAAAAGTACTACTCGCCTTTGTCTAGGCATGAGTTTTGTAAACTTGCCTTTCTTCAGGCACGAGTTTACACTAAACTCGCCTAACAAGAGTACATCTACTCTCCCTCGTTCAAGCACAAGTTACTGGCCGAGTTACTGCTCCTAGGGATATGATTTCATAGTAGAATCCCCTAGCGAGAGTACAACTCGCGTCCTAGGCATGAGTTCACCTCTCAACTAGCCTAGTAAGAGTATAACTTGCTTGGATCGTCAAATGTAAAAGCGCTGAGTCCATTTTCTTATAAACCTCCTTCGTAAAATTCGTAGAGATCAATTTCATCTCTCTCAACGAATTGGGGGGCTTACTTTTGGACATGGGTTTTACCCCCAACAAGGCCTATAAGATAATGGGCTCAGCCCATTTAAAAGGAGATCACTAGGAAACCCTAGACCTAATGCTTCTATAAATAAGGAGGCACCCCCTCCGTAGAAAGGACCCTTCTTCCCATCATTTACACCTTCTCTCACTTCTAGAGAGATAAACACATTCTAGAGAGAGAAACACTACATTACATGCTTTCTTCTAAGCACTTGTAACCCTTTGTTATAGAACTACGATTGGCTTGATCCCCTTTCGGGGTACGTAGGCATCCCTTCACCGGGTCCAGCTATAACATATTACACCTCTTTATTCTCCATCCATCCAGTTCAAGCTCAGTATGAAGACTTCTCCTAATCCCACCATCGAGATCTGTCTACCTCCAGTGCAGCACCGATTTCGGTACAAACAATAACTGGTGCAGATTATTAACTTACAGAAACACTGGCCGGCATTGGACCCTGTTTTGGATGAAATTGGAGTACTGTGATCGACATACAATGGCTTTATCTCAGGTTTTTATCTCGTTCTACAAACATCCGTGCGGACAGTCTAGCCAAAGCTGCCCGTTCACGAGTAGCTCCCTTCAGTTCTGTAGAAGTTAAGGATCAACAACTGTTAGCCCTTGAGGCTAGCATGTATGAACCTAGTTAAATTTGAATGAAATTTGTTTGATGTCAAAAAAAAAATTGTTTTAAGTTGAAATATATGGCCATGAAGAATCTCTCATTTCTTGCAGTCCTATCTCTCTTAGCTTTAACTCTTCCATTAGCCATTGCTTCTGACCCAAGCCCCCTTCAAGACTTCTGCGTCCGCGTCAACGCCCCATCAGATGGTGGTATGTACATGATGATGACTTCATAATCGTTTTTGCCGTATTCTTTTTACTGATTTCTCATTTCTTGTACTCTTTACTATTTGGTTATTTTCTCATCAGGGTTTGAGAATGGAAAGTTCTGCAAAGACAAAAAGCTCGTCACCGTGGATGACTTCTTTATAGCAGGGCTTCAAAATGCAAGATCCGTAGCTAAAGTAGTCGAGTCGAACGTCACAGCCGCTAATGTTAACAACCTTTCAGGGTTAAACACGGAATCTCACTTGTCCGTATGGATTTTGAAGTAAATGGACAAAACCCACCTCACACCCACCCACGTGCTACCGAGATCACGGGCATGGAACAGTTCTTGTAGGATTTGTCACATCGAACGGAGATGGAAACCGTCTGTTCACAAAAACACTCAACACTTGTGATGTATTTGTGTTCCAGAAGGACTAATTCATTTCCAATCCAATGTGGGACGTTCTCCTGCGGTTGCATTTGCTGCTCTGAGCAGCCAAAATCCAGGGTTTAGGGTTTTACTGAGGCATTAACAACGTTAAAAAAAATCCTTTTTTTTTTCATACTATTATTCATTTGTTTTTACCTTTCTTTATTTCATAACATAATATGACTCTAAACATATGTCCGTTTATCTTGCCTTTCACCCATCCTACTTACTCCAGAAAGCGCATGCTCAACAATTTTTGGCTACCACTAAACAAAGCTGCTGAATCTTGTTTATATCATAAATTTGTAAGCCGCTTGCATGGAAACTGTTGATACAGCTTTATTCACATTCGCTTCCCAGAGGCACAAGAGTGTAAGCAGTCTTAGGCAATTTGAGGTAAATGTTAGCTTTTCCTCAGAATTTATTCCTTTCATTTGAATCTTATAAAAAAATTACTTGTGTCTATACTTGCTAAAACATGCTATCCAAGTTTTCCTTAGCAGTTGGATTGTATGGCGAGAGAAAGGAGAAGCTGCTGGCTTGAGTGCTAGCTTAAACACATGAAACCATTGTTCATGGCCTCATGAATGACAATCTCTTTCAATGCAATGCAAACTCAAACATAGAAAAGCTTAATTTTTTCTAAGTTCCAAAAAAAAACTTAATTTTATTCTGACTGTTGGTTCATCTACCTACAATGCAGATTAAAGTATGCTAGAATAACCACAATTTCTTATGTAAACTTTCACTATACTAACTTTATGTGCATTTGCTATGTTATTATTGTATGCAAGACAACTAATTATTGCCTAGATCTAGCTACGGAACCAGAGAGTAGAACATCAGAGCAAAGTCTGAACTTCAGACTGCGGAATTGAATGCTCAAGCTACCATGCACTGCAAATACGTCAGGGGATTGGTATGGAACTAATTTAAAGTATAACTCATTCTTTTGTTACGATTAAATGATTAATACAACTACTTACGAGTTGATGCTTAAAGGAGAGACACGTATTCACACTTTAAAGTAAAATTGACAGACTTACCTCTTCTTTATAGTATAACTCTTCCCTCGTTAATCAGATCTTCAACAACAATAATGTTTGCAATCCGGAAAAACTGGTAACTCTTCTTCACAATTAATAACCGTTGTTCGTGTGTGCTATTACATAATTCCTCAGGTTTCTTTGCATCACTGAGGAAATATAATGTGTTCCCTCATTTGTGTGTTTGCGGGTTTATTTAGGTTTGAGTCTCCTAATCAGTCTTTAGCTTTGTATCACGAAGTTTACGCTTCATTCATTATTCTGCTGATATGGATTAGTTGCAAAAGTTTGTAAGCCTTTTGTGTTGCCAACAATGTTTTGAAAACCGGACCGGATACCGATTCGGTATAGCTACTGGTTGACTGGTTGGACCGGTTCAATCGGTCGAACCGGATTTTCTATTTATGAAACTTATATATATATATAATTATATATTTATATTATATGAACTTCACTTCTACATATAATACATTCTCTATTTTTTTCTATAATTAACTAAATATAAAAAATAAACATAAATCTAACTGTATATATAATAAAATAAAACTGAATAGTGAATACTATGTAAACTAAAATTAATAAAATCATATGATTTACAATTAAAATTATCATATTTATTTATTTTTACAACTAAATCTCAAATTTTATTAATATGGTAAAATAAAAATAGTATATGAAAGTCCAAAATATATTTTTCACATTGTTTCTTAAGAAAATAAAAATCAATTAAATAATGATAGTTGAACATTAATTATAAAATATAAAATTTTAGCTAATAATAATTGAAAACACTTAATTATATGTAATTCTTATGAACCGGGTTTTAAAATTGACCCGGGTCACCGGTTTTACCGGTTTTCAGCCGGTTTTACCGGTTTTTTACAAATCCGGGTTTTAAACCGAACCGGACTCGGCTTCTTCACCGAGTCACGGTCGAACCGGTTCGACCGGCCGGTCCGGTCCGGTTTTCAAAACACTGGTTGCCAACTAATTCTTGTTGTGTACAAGTAACGATCATCAGGGTTTAGAAACATTAAACTCTCGTGAAGGTTAGATACTATTGTCGGATAACGATCAAGAGTCTTAATTTGGGCAACCACTTGATTTCAGGTATATAGGAACTTATTACCCCTGAATCAAAATTGGTTTAACGAAATCACATTAGTGGTATCACTACAATAAAACTGGGCTTTGACGAGGAAGATTAACGAGGAAAATATTTCCTCGTTAAATAACGTGGGTATTACGATGAACTCACAAGGAAAAAAGAAGCACACGTTATTTCCTCGTTAAATAACGTGGATAGCTTTTCCTCGTAAGGAACACGTAAATTGACGTCGGCTTTACGTGGATGACGTCGACGTTACGAGGAAAAGTGATTTTCTCGTAAAGTCGACGTAAATATAGATTCGTTTTTACATGGTTAAAGTTGGACGAGGAATTAACCACGAATTAATTGGAACACGTTTTTTTTGTTTCACCTAATTATATTTTCGTACTTAATTCCTCGCTAGTCTCAACAACCAGATTCGAAAATTTCCTATAAATATGGACGTTTGAACCTCATTTTAGACACACCAACAAATAAAAAAAAGTTATAAAAAAAAAATTATGTCCAGGTCCGGGAATATTTTTGAGTTCCGAAGGTGGATGTATATGCATAGAGATGCTAACGGGAGAGTGACGAAAGAATACCTTACGGGGATGGAGACTTTTATGCATCAAGCAGATTCTACATCGCTCGCCCAAGAAAGCGGTAAGATATTCTGTCCTTGTAAGAAATGCAATAATTCAAAATTAGGAAATCATGAAAATGTTTGGAAGCATTTAATAAATAGAGGTTTCACGCCAAATTACTATATCTGGTTTCATCATGGAGAAGGTTATAATTATGATCAGAATGAAGCTAGTAGTAGTAATAGCAACTTTCAGGAAGAACCGGTTGATCATCATTTGCTTAATGAACATAACCATCAGGAAGAGCAGATGGTAGTGGTAGATTGTGATAGGGTTCATGATATGGTAGCTGATGCATTCGTAGCTCATAACGAAGATGAAGAACCTAACATAGATGCCAAAAAGTTTTATGAAATGTTGAATGCGGCAAATCAGCCACTTTACAGTGGTTGTAGAGAAGGTCTCTCTAAATTATCGTTGGCTGCTAGAATGATGAATATAAAAACTGATCACAATCTACCTGAAAGTTGCATGAATGAATGGGCAGACTTGTTTAAAGAGTATTTGCTGGAAGGCAATGAGTCTGCTGATTCTTACTATGAGATTCAGAAGCTGGTCTATAGTCTTGGGTTGCCTTCGGAGATGATAGACATTTGCATCGACAACTGCATGATCTACTGGGGATTTGATGAGAAGTTAGAAGAATGTCGATTCTGCAAGAAGCCACGATTCAAGCCGCAAGGACGGGGACGTAATAGGGTACCGTACCAAAGGATGTGGTACCTACCAATTACAGACAGATTGAAAAGATTGTATCAATCAGAGCAGACTGCTGGGAAGATGAGATGGCATGCCGAGCATACTCAGACGGATGGTGAGATGACTCATCCATCAGATGCAAGAGCCTGAAAACATTTTAACAAAGTATATCCGGAATTCGCTAGCAATAGTCGGAATGTGTATCTCGGTTTATGCACAGATGGATTTAGTCCATTCGGAATGTCAGGGAGACAATATTCATTGTGGCAAGTCTTTCTTACGCCATACAACCTGCCACCGGAGATGTGCAATTTACGGGAGTTGATATTCTTGACCATATTAATACCTGGTCCGAACCATCCAAAAAGGTCTCTGGATGTTTTCCTGCAACCACTTATAAAAGAGTTGAAGGATTTGTGGTTTACGGGAGTGAGGACGTATGACTGCTCAACGAAGACGAATTTTACGATGCGAGCGATGCTTTTGTGGACCATAAGTGACTTTCCTGCCTATGGGATGTTGTCTGGATGGACAACACATGGTAGATTAGCCTGTCCATATTGTAATGGAACGACAAATGCGTTTCAACTAAAAAATGGTAGGAAGACAAGTTGGTTCGATTGTCACCGTCGATTTCTTCCCGCTGGCCACCCATACCGAAGAAACAAGAAATTGTTTAAGCACAAAAGGGTTGTCAAAGACACACCTCCTCCATATCTAACTGGAGAACAAATTGAAGCGCAACTCGATTACTATGGAGCATTGGAAACAGCTCCGCGTGGTGGTAATTGGCATGTCCCCGGTAATATGCCTGATTCTTATGGTGTTCATCACAACTGGCACAAGAAGAGTATATTTTGGGAGTTGCCGTATTGGAAGGATCTTCTTCTGCGCCACAACCTCGGAGAATTTCTTTGAGAACATCATGAATACAATATTGAATGTCCCAGGGAAGACAAAAGACAACATAAAATCGAGGTTGGACTTGCCAGACATTTGCGCAAGAAGTGAGTTACATATAAAAAGCAATAGACAAGTTCCGGTTCCCATATTTCGATTGTCTTCAGAAAAAAAGTCGGTGTTGTTCGACTAGGTTGCATCAGAAGTGAAGTTTCCCGATGGGTATGTTTCAAATCTCTCAAGATGTGTTGAAAAAGGTCAAAAGTTCTCCGGGATGAAGAGTCATGATTGTCATGTCTTTATGCAACGACTACTTCCATTTGCATTTGTGGAGCTACTTCCAACAAACGTACATGAAGCACTTGCAGGTATATATATATATATATAAATATTAACACAGTTATTTTAAAATGGTTTAGTTTGCTATTATATATGACTAATAATGTGTTTCATTGTATTTGGAATATACAAGGCATTGGAGCATTTTTCAGGGATCTGAGCACACGCACTCTTAAAGAAGAAGTCGTCGAACAACTGCAGGAGAACATTCCCATCTTATTGTGCAATTCGGAGAAGATATTTCCACCTGGATTTTTTTACGTCATGGAACACCTAGCTGTCCACCTCCCATATGAGACATTACTTCGTGGACCTGTACATTACGGATGGATGTATCAGTATGAACGAGCAATGAAATATTTGAAGGGAAAAGCAAAAAATCTTGCGAAAGTTGAAGGTTCTATAATTGCGGGAAGTTTGACGGAAGAAACTTCTCATTTCACATCGTATTACTTTGCGTCAAAAGTACGTACTCGAAAAAGAGCTCCAACAAGATACGATGATGGTGGTGTCGCGCCAACATATGCAGTTGCTGGTGTTCCAGACATCTTTAGCCAGATAGGTCGACTCGGTGGAAAATTAAAAATGGTTTGGTGGTCGAGTGAAGAAGACGCTCATAGTGCACACATCTATATTCTACTCAATTGCGATGATCCTTTGATGTGTTATTTTGAACGGTAACATATATTGACAATTCTAAATACATATATAAGCTTAATTTTAAATACATATATATAAGTATATTAATTTCCATAAAATTTGTGATTTTATAGCATGTTTGTTTCTCAAGTCGAAGAAACATTCCCAGGTATATCTACAAGTGATGTAGACAAAAGAAAAGATCAACACTTTATTAAGTGGTTGCGGACTCAGGTATTACTCTAACTTTTAATTTTGCAGAATTTTTCATACAATGTATAATATGAAACTCTTAATTTTGCAGGTTGATTATGAAGATGATCCAGATTATCCTAAGTGGTTACATGAAGTAATTCAAGCTCTACGTGTAAAGGTCACCACATCACAGATGTATTTCACACGAGGCTATATTTTTCACACATATGAGTATGGTAGGCAGCGGGCGACCAGTAACTATGGAATATGTGTGAAAGGCGAAACAGATTTCTATGGTATCTTGACGGATATTATTGAAGTGGAATTCCCAGGAATATTGAAGCTGAAATACGTTCTTTTCAAATGTGAATGGTTTGACCCTATCGTGGACAGAGGTGTCCGGTTTAACAAATTTGGTGTAGTTGATGTCAATGGTGGACGAAGGTACAACAAATTCGAGCCTTTCATCTTAGCTTCACAAGCAGACCAAGTTAGCTTTCTTCCATACCCCCGAATGAGAGAATCGGGAATAAATTGGTTAGCCGTGATCAAAGTTACACCTCGAGGACGAATTATCGGTGGGGAAGAACCACCATTGCAAGAAGAACAGATAAATGTCGTCGAGCAAGCTCAACAATAAATTGATGACATCCTTCTCATTGATCCTCATAATGAAGAATATGAAGATGTTATGGACGATGCCACAGACGAAGCTGTTGATGACGAGTTTAATGAAAATGATGATGTTTCTAGTGATGACGAGAATGACGATGTATCTGATTGATGTATTTGTTTTTCGATATAATCATTAAAACTATTTAGATAATTTTTATTAAAAAATAAAAGATTGAGATTATAAGTATTGAAATTGTGGTTTTATAATTTAGGGTTTGGATTGGAGAGAAGAGATATGAAGTAGAAGATAAGAAAGAAAGTGTTTGGGGTTTGGAGATTCCGGTTTTAGAGATTTCCACGTTTCCTCGTAATATCCTCGTTTAGTTACGTGGATTAGACGAGGAAAGTGTTCGTAAAACGAAGATTTCCTCGTTAAAAACACGTAGGTGGACGAGGCCCTTACGATGAAACTGTGTTACGTGGTTTTAACGAGGAAATTCGTCCTTATTTCCTCGTTGATTCTAAATCCCTAAATATCAACCCCTAAACTCTTAACTTTTATCTATTTCAAGTGTACTAAAAAAAAAAAAGAGAAGAAAGATACTGGAATCACATATGGCAAGACCTACGCAAATCTAACCCGCGTAAGGCTATACTATATGTAACTCCAATATCTTCTTTTCTTCTTTTTTTTTTCAGATCTTTCTAATTTGAAACACAAATTTATGAGTGTAGTGTGTGATTTGGGTGATTGTGTGGGATATGAGAAAGGGAAACAGCCATGTATATATAGGAAAACATATCCTCGTTATTTCCACGTCTCGCCATTTGCTCGCCATTTCCTCGCCAAGTGACGTGGAATTAACGAGGAAAGATTTACTTTTTTTAATTTTCCTCGTTAAAGCCACGTCACTTGGCGAGGAAATGGCGAAGAAATGAGGAATTTTGCAAATTCCCAAGTGTTTTACTATATTACTTAATTTTTTTTTGTTTCGTCGTTATTTCCACGGTACATAACGTGCCTTTAACGAGGAATTGTGCAAATCCCTAAAGTCTGAAACCCTAACCCTAAACCCTAAACCATATATTCCAAATACATCTTCCCTTAAACCACAATCTCTTAAGTTGTATAGATTTGAAAATAAGGTTTATATTTTTATAAAAAAAAATAATTAAAATTAAATTTACAAATTTTTAAATAAAGATTTTAAAAGTAGTCTCTAAAGTATTTTCGATTTGGAAAACGAAATGTTGAAAAGAAAAAAATAAATTTAGAAATAGAGGAGATTGAAGTTATAGGAAAGATGGTTTGAGGTTATATGAAGTAGAAGATATGAAAGATGGGATTATAGGGTTTGGGGTTTGAGATTTTAGGGGTTTAGGACATTGGCCTCGGTATTTCTCGCCAAGAAAAAGACTGGCCTCGGGCTTTCCTCGTGAGGTAGCGTGGGCTTTACGAGGAACAAAAAGACGGGCCTCGGGCTTTCCTCGTTAACCTACGAGGAAATAGCAAGGAACCCTTATCCTATATATATGCGCAGCCGCGAGGTCTCCTCATTTCTCTCCATTTCCTCTCCTCTACCTCTCCAATAATGGTAAGCCTCTCTCTTTCCTCTCTTTTGTATAGGATATATTAGGTGGTTAGTTTAGAGAATTTAGATTAGGTGGTTAGTTTAGAGAATTTAGATAGGTTTATGGAATATTTATTTATATAGATTAGTTATAGATTTTAGTTTAAGTGTTGATTTTAATTTTGAATTTAATTTTTTCTCAGAGTATTCGCAAGCATCAGCGCACTCCTCATTACGCACAGATGTTCGGACCGCCGGGTACTCGGTTAGACCCGCCATCTGTTTCAGGTCCCGGTTCTTCTTCGATTCAGCAGGAGACTGTCCCCGAGACTCAGTATTCACATAGAGTCTCGCCTCCTCCGATGGCTCCTCCTCCGATGCCAGCTGCTCCTCATGTGCCGCCTCCTCAGATGCCCGCAAATCATGAAGTTCATGCTGATTTGCAGGTGCCGCCGAGTGCCCCTTACTCTCAGTACACTGTCGAGGACATTCTCGCTATGCCAGGCAGAGAAGGCCTACCGATCATAGACCCCGACCGACTAGACGGAACTATGTGGTAAGTTAAAATATTTTATATTTTTATTTGACTTTTAAAAATAATTTTAGGTTAAAATATTTTATATTTTTTAATGTCTTTTTCAGGTTTGGGGTTGACGGACGACTTGCAACGGACGTAACCGACACGATGAAAGGTTACTTCGCGTATCCACATCCTGGAAACTAACTCTGATCCACGTCAGAAGGACGTGGTTCAAAATTTACGCTGTAAGTTATTAAATTATTTACTAATTTAATTTTTAAATTTTTAAATTTTAAAATTATCATAAATTATTTACTAATTTAATTTTTTTTGGCAGCAAAAATATAATTGGTCTTTGGGGGTCACGGAGAAGGTGCGGGAAGGGTTTCACGAGAAGGTGAAAGCACGGTTGCTGGACACGGTCTCCAACTGGAAGGGTGACTGGATCGTGAAGGGTTATGTGAAAGGCAAACCCGCTGAGCTCACCACGGATGTCTGGGATGGCCTCATCGCCTATTGGAAGGATCCGAACTCCATCAAAGTCGCCCAGGCTTGCTCTAACTCCCGTAACTCGGTTGATGAGAACGGCCATAAGGCAATGCTACACTCTACGGGCCAAAAACCCCACGCTGCTATCCGTTTGGAAATGGTACGTAATTAAATATTTTAATTTTTATTTTTAATATATATATATAATAAAAAATTTAACTAATTTTCTTCAATGTTTGTAGGCCAAAGAGTTGGGACGCTTGCCCACTCTTCTCGAACTTTACGACCGGACCCACAGGAATAAGGCGGGCCAGTTTCTAGATGGAAAGTCCGAGCAAATCTACAACGAGGTGGCAACTCGGGTTGCGGAGCGTGAGACCTAGCTGACGCAGGAGTCGCCCGACGGATTGCCCGTCACTTTATCCGTACCTGAAGTGGATCAGATTTACGAGGAGGTAACTTTTTAAAAATTAAATTTTAAATTATTACTTTAAAATTATTACTTTAAATTTAAAATTTTAATATATATATATATATATATATATATATATTTTGTTTTTTTAAGGTTGCCCCGAAGAAAAAGGGGTGACGATGGGGATTGGTTCCTTCAACGATGTTCCGAGAGCGACATCGTCTTATGGTCAGAGACGGGAGGACGAAGTCTCTCAGCTACGTACCGAGTTGGACTCGACAAAAACTGAGCTGGCCTCGACAAAAACTGAGTTGGCCTCGACGAAAACTTCGTTCACAGCTCGTATGGGTGGAGTGGAGGGCTTTTTGGACGTGATAGCCGCCACAAATCCGGAATGGGAGGCATTGTTGAGGAACATGCGACAACGAAACCCTATTCCAAGCGAGCCATCCGGCACACATAACGAGGCAGATGTCGAGAGGAGGAGCGATGAATTCTATCAGGCGATGCACGAGTCTTCTTAGTTTTTTTTCAATTGTTCTTTTCTTTTTTTTATGAATGCAAAACTTATAACATATTTATTTATAAAATATATTATTTTAGATTTTTTTTAATTTATAATTTTTTAATAAATAATTTGATTTTTATTAGTTAATTATATTTTTAAAATCTGTAAAATAAGAAACGACGTAAATTCGAAGCTAATTTACGAGTTCTTTACGTGGAACATTGACGTGGAATTAACGAGGAAGAGTCAACGTGGAATTAACGAGGAAAGCTGGTCGAGGAGTTTACGAGGTTCTTACGTCGAACACTTTTCTTCGTATTTATGTGAACTTTACGAGGATCTGTTTCCATGGTATTTTCGTGGTGTTTACGATGAAACCTTTACGTTGTATTTACGAGGAAAGTCAGCGACGTCTTTATGTGGAAATTTCACGTGGTATTTACGAGGAATACTTTACTTTGTATTTACGATGAAATATCTGACTAGCTAATTAACGAGGAACTAGCGAGGAAATATATTTAACGACAAAAGTATTACGACCAAACGGGTTTCCTCGTTAATTTCTCGTAAAACCTTTTTAACGACGAAGTAACGAGGAAATTCGCCCTCGTAAAATAATTGTTTTCTTGTAGTGTATATCTTGTAATACGTCTGTCTAAAATAAGTATACACATCGTTTATGAAGAAACCAAAGTACAAAGTATTTATTTATAATGATAGGCAGGTGAGGTTTTAGTGGTACTGTAGATAAAATGTTTTTTTTTTGTAAACATATATTTAAAATGGAAATTTTGATAGTAGAAATTTTTTTTTATTAATATTTTAATTCAACAAAATTTTAAAATGGATTGACAATTCTTCATTTGAATCTCTAACAATATGTCAATAGCATATGATTTTTTGAACTAATCTAAATACATATATATATATACTAGGTGTTTTGCCCGCATATGCGGGCATAATCCTTTTATAAATACTTACTTATTAATAAATGTACTATTAGTTTAGAGATCAAAAAATTAAATAAACATTAAATTTATACTTTTTATGAATCTTTAATTTATTAATTTTTAAATTTTGTTTATTAACATTATTTTGGATAACAACATTAATATATATTTATTTTAAAATATATTGTTATCTTTAGCCAGTTTTTATTATATAATTTATAAACAATGATCTAATTAAATAAATAAATATATAATTATTAATATAAAGTGATATTACTAAAGCAAATTTTTGGAATTATCAAAACCTACAAAATCTTAAAATAAATCAAAAGCACAAGAATGCTAAACGTAACTCAACTTGACATACAATTGACTTATTATATTAATCAAAATAAATAAAATTATTGATATATGTACAAGTATATTGTGAAGTACCTCTTTTTGTAAAATTATTGATATATGTACCACGAAAAAATTTACGTTAACAAATAAATATAAATAAAATTTATTGTTATTGCTTATATACCTCTTTTTAGTATTTAAATACTAAAATAAATTTAATAATTTGAAAGTTATATACCATGACATATTACGTTTACAAAAAACAATATGAATCAATTTTTGTTATTTTTTATAAATTTAATTTTAATATTTTAGTATAATGATAAATCTAATTATTATATGTGTATATATACTACTAATTATTAAAATTAACAAATAAGAAAGAAATATGTAGATAAACATAAATAAATACATGATATTATCTTCTTCTTTTTCTAACACGTTTTTCATTTTTTGAGATAATTGTATCATATTAATTTGTTATCAGTAAATAATTAATTATATAATTATTTACTAAAGATATCAAAACTTTAATCAGTCTCATTAATTTTTTTTATTAAAAATAATGATTCAGCCTAAAATCATGGAAAATATGACATATCAGCAAAATCATTTTATAAATAATAGTATAATAATAAATAGATAGATAGATATGCTGACAAAAAACATAGGATTATTTTTCAAAGTTTTGACTAAAGTAACTTATATATTCAAGAATAAATAAGAAAATTCTTCATAGTTTTTATTATTTAGTTAACCTAGTTGTAACTTATTGCAAAGTCTGCTTATATGAGAACTGAGTATCTTACGTCAGTGGAAAAGAAATTCTACATATCTAAACTAAAATATACAAAAGACAAGAACAATAGTTATGCTATAAACAGAGGGGTAACTACAACGTTTGATTGTTTGTTTGAAAAACCAAAGCTCCAAAATGTCTTGTCTTCTCATTCTCATCTCCATTGCCTTAACAATAACATTCAGTAATCATTCTTTACAGGCAACAAATCTACCTCTAAGGATCACTGACATTGTCATATGCAGCAAAGATAACATCTTCTTAAGATCAGGTACCATAACACAAACTGGTTTTAAGTATGAAGAAATTTATTTTCTTACTCTGTTCTGAAACATTTGTCTTCCTTTGTGTGGATTTGTCAGGATCATCTGGCGAGCTTGAATGCAGATACAGACGATCAAAACCGATCTTAGGACTGGAGACAGAAGGTCATCACGGGAAATCCCATGTTTTATGTCCTGAAAACAAAAAGTGTTCAAGAAACGGGAAAAATCAGATATTATTCGCACTAAAGAAGCAACCGGGGAGAAAGTCTAAACGGATTCCGAAAGAAAAAAGAAAAGAAAGACATGTTCAGTTTCAACACAAGAGGCAAATTATAGGAGACAAGAAGTTTTTTTTCCCACATCCATGGTTTCTTCCTCCAAACCCGTTTGCACCACCACGTTCGATTTTCCCACCAAACCCTTTTGCACCACCACCTTCGATTTTCCCACCTAACCCGTTTAAGCCACCGTCTCCTTCGATTTTCCTTCCAAATCCGTTTCATCCACCGCCTCCTCCGAGATTCCCTCCATTATTTCCTCATCCTCCTCAAGCTCCTCCACCGTCGATATTCCCTCCAATATTTCATCAGCCACCACCTTCTCCTCCTCCATCATTTTTCCCTCCAAATCCATTTCAGCCTCGGCCTCCCCCCACTCCTCATCCTTCTTTATTCCCTCCAATGTTTCCTCCGCCTCCTATTGCTCCAGCTCCTCCTCCCTCGTTCTTCCCTCCAAACCCATTTCAGCCTCATCCTCCTGATGCTCCACCTCCATCATTATTCCCTCCAATATTTTCTCCGCCTCCAGCTGCTCCACCTCCTCCACGATCAACGTTTCCTCCAAACCCGTTTAAGCCCCGGACTCCTCAGCCTTCTCCCACTCCTCCTCCACCATTGTTCCCTCCAATCATTCCTAAGCCTTCTCCAGTTTCCCCTCCTCCTCGATCATTTTTCCCTCCAAATCCGTTTCAGCCTCGTCCTCCTCCTCAGCATCCTCCAGCTCCTCCTCCATCGTTTTTCCCACCAAATCCATTTAAGCCTCGTCCTCCTCTTCCCAGTACTCCACCACCTCGTTCTCTATTTCCTCCACTGCCGCCAATCTTTCCAGGTCTCCATCCTCCTCCTCCACCACCACCTCCTCCTCCCTCTCACTCTATTTTTCCAATTCCGCCATTCCCATTCTTTCCACCACCTCGTAACCCTGGCCCTCCTCCTACTTCATCTTTTTCAGCAAACAAACAACATACTTAAGCGGAACGAGTATTGTATATATATATATATATAGACCAAACTCTTATTTTAGAGATGCAATATATGTATGTTGTATTATGACATTTATGTTTATATTAAGGGCAAAGAACACACATATATTTATGTTTCTGCTGAAAATTAAGATTAATGGGCATAGAGCCTGCAACTTTCCTTTAAATCTGTTGACAAAAAAAAAAAAAAAAACTTTCCTTTAGATCTTGTGAATATATCGATGGGCATGATTAATCATTGAAAACAGAAGAAAAATACTTTAGCAAACCTCTTTTTAATCCTGGACTCTCTTGAGATGAAGATAAATTATTGGGAACTGATTCTTTCTTAATCATAAAAACTTTTTTCTGCTCGAATTAATCATAAAACATCAGTCTAACTACACCAATATTAAATGATGCAAGTAAATAATAGCTCAAATAACTGTTAAAATCACATGATTTGATTAGCTTATATCAGTTAACTCAGCCGCAAATTTCTTTTCATGTCTTGAAGTGTCATATTATAAAGTAGGCATGCGGGTTGGTTAGTTCATGTTATTCGGTTTGGGTAGTTTGTTTTTTTGTGAGTTCGGTTCAACATAAACCTTACCGAATTAACTTAAAATAAAATTTGGTTTGGTTCGGTATTCGGTTAGTTTGGTTTTGAAAATCCTTCCGAAATTTTTGATTTTGGTTTAAAATTTCGGATAAATTCGGTTAATTTCTGTTAGTTCGGTTCGAAGTTTGGTTATTTCGATTCAGATTTTTTTTCGAATGGTTTGTGAATAAATTCTTTTTTAAAAAAAAGAAGAAAACCGAAGTAACCGATTGCAGAACCAAACCAAAAACCGAAGTTGTTTAAGAAAACCCTACAAAATAGAACCGAACAAACCAAAATTTTGGTTCGGTTTGGCAGATTTGGTTCAAAATCTCAGGCCTATTATGAAGCATATGTCTAACTAGACCAATATGCATGAATGGCGCAAACGTGGCATTTATATAAAGCCCCACATTTAACCTCCCCTCAATGCCAATAAGTATCCAAAACGATCATTCAGAGAGGTTCGTCCACCACCAGATTGTCCTGTACATTTCAAATTACACGCATTACTCATTAGTATTATCACTATATTCTAAAAGTGGCTTTGATTAAAAATTCATATTTTAATTCTTTACCTTGAGGAGGTACCAATGATAAATCATAATCTGTCTTCTTTTTCTTCTACCAGGGCCGCTGGCTTGCTTATTTTCTTCCCTTTTACTAATTTGTTTGTTCATATGATGTCCCACAGAATGTGTTGATGTAATGTAGTAATCGCTGACGTAGTTGCTGTAGTAGACGTCGTGTTAAGTGGTGAAAATCATGAAGAGTCAAGGTGTTGAACCGGAGTTGTTTAGACTTGGAGAGTAAGAGAGTATCTTGGAGAAAAGGAAAGAGGAATAAATTTGAGAAGCAAGTTTATGACTTAATGAAAAGTAATAAGTGCTATTCCAAGAAAAGGAAAATTGCACTTATTGTTATGGAAGATGTCCATATCATGTTGCCTTGGAGACTAGGGTTTTGGAAACGTAGAGAATAACTATAAGATAGCTATGAGGTCGTCTGTATCAAGACAGACACACGGAGGCTGATCTTATAGAGAGAGAGAAGCTCTTGGAAGTGTTCTGGGGTCGTGCTGAATCAGTGGCTGACTTGACGGAAGAGAGACACAAACGGGTGTAAAAGCTGATTAAGCAGATCTTGTACTAGAGTGTACAAGGCGATTTCTAATAAAAACTTGGTGTTACTTGTACTTGTTTGTCTCTCGGTTTACCTTCTGCAGTACTATTGTGGTGTCATCTTTGCACTAACAAGTGGTATCAGAGCGGGTCACCTAAGTTACTGGTGTGATCCTAGAGGTGAAGATGGACACGGTTGTTTCTGTGCAGAAGACAATCATGTTGAATGCGGACCAGTATGGTCATTGGAAGGCTCGCATGAAGCAGTTGATTCGAGGAATCAATGAAGATACGTGGACAGCTGTAGAGATTGGTTGGGAGGAGCCTACTATAGTCATAGCAGATGGAAAGAAGCCTAAGCCAAAAGAGGATTGGTCTGAGGCAGAGCGCAATGCATCAAAGTTTAATGCAAAGACGTTGTCGGCGATTTTTGGAACTGTTGAAGTAGAGCAGTTCCAGCTGATTCAAGGGAGTACTTCAGCTAAAGAGGCGTGGGAGATCCTGCTGAATTCATTTAAAGAAGATGACAGTGTCAAGAAGACACGTTTGGATCATCTTGGGTCGCAGTTTGAGAATCTCAGGTGGTCTGATAATGATTATGTGGCGAGCTTCAGTGCCAAACTCAGTTCTATGGCGCCTGAAGCATGTGTACTTGGAAAGAAGTACAAGGAGAAGAAGCTGGTAAAGAAGTTGCCACCCTGCCTTTTAGAGAGGTTTGGATCTCACAAGGTAGTCCAGAATATGACTGCAAAAACGGATGAGCTCAAGTTTGACAAGCTTGTGAGTATGCTGAAGGCAGAAGAGATGGAGACAGGAAGTAGTTCGGTCTCTACGTCAGGTGGTGCATCAATGAGTATAGCGCTTGTATCTGACAAAGATGGGGATAAATCTCAAAATTCTGAAGATGTCGTGGGTATGTTGGCTAAGCATCTTAGTAAGATGATGAATTCCTCAGGTGGGAGGAATCAGTATGGTCGCCAGGGAGGTGGTCGTGACAGTAGTAGAAGAAGACAAGGTCTTAAGTGCTACGAGTGTGAAGGAGTTGGTCATATAAGGGTTGACTGTCCTGTTGCACAACGAAGGGAGCTCAAGTGCTATGAGTGTAGAGGTGTTGGACACACACGGCGTGAATGTCCAAACGTAAAGAAGGGTAAAGGCGTTCCATTGTAGTCGTCTGATGATTCAGAGTCTGAAGATGATGGAAAGGTGTTGAAGAATATGGTTGCATTTGGTGGACGCAAGGAGGAATCTAGTGAATCCTCTGATTCAGATCTCAGTACATATGATGGGGAGTATCACGTGCTGCTTAACAAGTGGTTGAGGATCAAGGATCAGAATCTGAGATTGGAGGATGTGGTTCAGAAGCAAAACGTGCTGCTTGAAGAACTTCATGAGGAACTTGCGGCTGTGTTTGAGAAGAATGAGTCTCTTGAGCAGGAAGTCAGCAAGCTGAGGGAAGTTGCTACAGGTAAACAAAAGAGAGCAACGATTCTGGAACGTGATTTGGCTGACAATCGCAAACAGATCAGGATGCTCAATAGTGGATCCAAAGAGTTGGATAAGATACTCTCGATGGGACAACCAGCCAAGGTGAACTGGGACTGGGATATCAAGGAACTGAGGGTACTAAGGAAGTACAATAGAA
This sequence comes from Brassica juncea, assembly GCA_018703725.1. Classification (NCBI taxonomy): domain Eukaryota; kingdom Viridiplantae; phylum Streptophyta; class Magnoliopsida; order Brassicales; family Brassicaceae; genus Brassica; species Brassica juncea. The sequence continues at coordinate 42,454,985 of CM031935.1, read as the reverse complement.
GGGGCTGTCACACTTCGTGCAGGGGAGCACATCAAAAAGTGGAGCCAAAGAAGCTTGTCAGGAAGTACGACGGGACATGCGACAAGGAGTACGGCAGGAAGTGCTACAGCGTGTAGCTGTGAGTAACGAGCCGAAAGTGGTATATCAGTGCAACAACATGAAAGTCAGAAAGGAGGTTCTGAAGCGTGGTTGTGCAACTGGTACAAGGAAGGAGACTGATCGGTGCATCAACAACTGTGTCAGGCCATACAAGAAGCAACATCGGATGTGCTGTTGGTTCTGTGGGAAGGTTGGACACAAGAAGGTGGAGTGTTTTTCTCGTGAGAAGAGCAGAAACATGGCCAAGAAGGTGAACAAGGCGTTCACTAAACCCAAGAGGGTTGAAGAAGTGCTCTTAGCCAAGAGTGGCTTACTTGATGAGATCAAGGAAGAGACATCACAAAAAGGGTGTGACTCTGTCAAGAGTGATCTTGAGAAAGGTCAAGAAGCATCAAGTCTGGAGCTAGGACATGGAGTTGTCCATAGTACAAAGGGAAAGGGATCGAAGTGCGTCAGGAAATGATGCGAGATGATCTTCAGGAGGGTGATAGTGAAATCACTCCAAGACAATAGCAACGAGTGCATGGTGCACTCGGTGTGGATGAGGAAGGGCTCATGGTCAAGGATACGAGACATGAAGGAAGCCAGATCCTCATCAGAAGTGGGTCGAGAGGTAGGTCGACGGATACGTCAGAGTTTTATGCAGTACTCATGGAGAAGTAGACGGGTGTTTCTGTAAGGCTTAACATTTAAGCATCTGTGTTTTAGCTTAGTATGCAATCAAGCAGGGGGAGAATGGTGACGTTCTGGTCCAAAGAGTGCATATCTCATGGGGGAGAAGAGCATGGTGATGGACGTCCTGATGTAGATGGTGCTTATCTCATAGGGGAGAAAAGCATGTTGTGGTGCACATCTCGTGGGGGAGAAAAACACATTTAGCATGAGAGTTTCCAGGTGGGGAACGTGGTTGTTGAACTAGAAGAATGTTGTGCTTGATCGGCACACAAAGCTAAAAGAGGGAGATTGTTGATGTAAGATATCTGCCCTGTAGTAGTCGCGGACGTAGTTGCTGTAGCAGACGTCATGCTAAGTGGTGAAGACCATGAGGAGTCAAGGGGCTGAGCTGGAGTCGTGTAGACTTGGAGAGCAATGGAGTATCTTGGAGAAAAGGAAAGAAGAATAAATTTGAGGAGCAAGTTTATGACTTAATGGAAAGTAATAAGTGTTATTCAAAGAAAAGAAAAGTTGCACTTATTGTTATGGAAGATGTCCATATCATTTTGCCTTGGAGACTAGGGTTTCGAAAACGTGGAGAATAACTATAAGATAGCTATGGGATCGTCTGTATCGAGACAGAGACACGGAGGCTGATCTTATAGAGAGAGAGAAGCTCTTGGAAGTGTTCTGGGGTCGTGCTGAAGCAGTGGCTGAAGTACTTGACGAAAGAGAGACACAAGTGGGTATCTTAGGAATCTTTCAGTAGTAGTTGTTAGGGTGTTAATAGACAGTGTAAAAGCTGATTAAGCAGATCTTGTAATAGAGTGTACAAGACGATTTCTAATAAAATCTTGGTGTTTCTTGTACTTGTTTGTCTCTCGGTTTACTTTCTGCAGTACTATTGTGGTGTCATCTTTGCACTAACAGAATGTTTCATCTATTGTGGTTGCTTCCGTTCTCTCTCTATTCATCCTGTTTCAGCGATCATCGTGTTCCCATCAACCTCCGTGACAGTTTCTACCGAAAGCTTTTCTTTCAAGACTCTGTCTCTCTTTTCCAAATGAGAAGCAACTGTTTCTTCCATTAACTGAAAGTCTTTCTCCTAAAGACTAATACCAAAAGCAAATCAAAGACGTCATATAATAAGAAATTATCAATCGCAGCCAAAACATATTCCATAACTAAATAATCTAAAGTTAAAAGTGTATTATCTTACACGGGGTAGTGGAAGTTTCGCGTCGGAATGTGACATCATCTCTACTCTCCATATATCGCTTTTTTTTAAAAAAAATTTTTTTATCAAAAGCTCTTCCAAACCCCTAACGCAGTTGTTTCCTTCATCACCTTACGCAGAACCAAATTTCCTGGGCTCGTGTATATTAGATTCTTTGCCTTCTTGTCCTTCAAAGGATCTCCTTTGACGTCTGATTGATCTTCGTCTTTCTCTGTGCCTGTTTCAAAAGTCGTTTCTGAAACTTCCTGAATCATAGAATCTAACCCTAGAAGCTCCAACTGCATTAACATCTTGTACTTCCATAACCTGAAATCTCCTTTCCATCAAACCTCTTAATCTCGAACTTGAACTTTCCCGACATTGATTCCATATCTCCCCCTAGCACTTGCAATCAAACCTTGCGCTCTAATACCACTTGTTTTTTTTTATGCCTTGCTTCTTTTGCAAACAAAAAAATCATCCCTTGAAGATTCTGTCCGAAATTCTTCTCTGCTCACTTTAGACTTTATTTCTTCTGTTTTTGTAGTCAAGAAAGAGTCTCCACCTTGAGCTGATGAGTATTTTGTTTCAAAACCGTATGGAGTAGGTCCCTGAATCACACTATTTGCGAACGTCACCGTCTTTGACTTCTTCTTTTTGATTTCTTTCTCCACTCTAGACAAGTTCTTCTTACTCTTAGCAATTGTGCCTTGTAGATAATAAACTTCATCTTGATATTTTCCTGATATCACCTTCTTATTATCTTTGTGAAAGTGCACCACAAAGTTGCTTCCTTTATACTTGCAACCTGATTTTTCTAACATCCCATAGGAAATTAAATTTCTACTCACCTCTGGTATGTATCTAACACCTGTGAGTATCACTTCAGAGCCATCTGAATTCTGAATCTTTATTTTCCCAATTCCTTTGATGTCACATTGAGTGTTATTTGCCATTCAAACTGAACCACCGTTGAATTCCTTGAGATCAAACATAACCTCCTTGTTTGATGTACTATGATAGGAACATCCATAATCCATGATCCATTCTTGCTTAGTGTCTTGCACACTAGCTGTTAATACTAACGGTTGCTTAGGCTCCGTCACTATGTTTGCAGATTCTCTATGTCTCCTATCAGGACATTCTCTTTTCCAGTGTCCTTCTTCTCCACAGATAAAACAACTTGTTTTGTTTTTTCAAACCTTTGTCTTGACTTAGATCTGCCCCCTGCCGTTAGATTTTCCTCTCCATGAATTTGACTTTCCTTCATAACTCTTTTGCTCCGATCTGCCCCTTTATTCTACATACAAGCCCTCTGCATCAGACCTGGATTTATTCAGTAATTCCTTTTCCTTTAACTCTACTTCTTTGGAGTATGCTGAATTAATCACGTCATTCATCGTAAGAGTTTCTTTTGTAGTCCCATACTTGAACGTGTCAACTAGTGAATCAAATTGCTGAGACAAGCTAGAAAGAATTTGAATTGCCTGGTCTTCATCACTGATGTTGATGTTAAGACTTGCAAGATCTAAAACTAATTTGAGAAAAAATATCCAGATTTTTCTCAATGCTCTTGTGATCATCCATCTTGAAGCTTGCAAACCTCTGCTTCATGTAGATCCTTTCAATATCAAAAGTTCTTTCCCTTTATTCACTATCAATGAATAACCTTACAAGAACAAAATAGAAATCACAAGTTTTTCTTTAGAACCAAAACCTTAACTATTGATTCTCTTGATATCTCTCTATTTGCCTAGCTCTCGTATTTGTCTCTCTCTTTTCGGATGATAATTTTCTTTGACCACCAATCTCTATTTATAACCTTACCACCATCTTTAATTTTTCTATTCCATAGTTGCTTTAACAAAGGGTCTGACTGGTGACCATTCTGGAAACAAAAGGAACAAATAGAAAAGAAACATAAAAGAATAAAATAGCTGGAATGAAAATGAATGGTTGTTTCTTCTCAAATTTAAAAAGGAATGTTTTTGTTCTTTAATTCTCTATAGAAAAGAGAATGAGAGGGAATAAGAAAAAAAATTATTCCTTCTAAATGGTGATTTTTTTTTAAGAATGTTAGGGAATACATTATTCCTCGTCGTTTCCTAGTCATCATTCATACCCAAAATCTTCACCGACACTCACATCGAAAAAGAAATAGCTGATCGTTTATTTTCTTTGTGCAGGACATTTTATTTGGGCTGGAATTGTAGAACTGGGCCAAGACAGAATTGGGCCTTTATCTTTACAATCTCCACCTAAGGCCCACATTGCTATCTCTTCTAGTCACCATGGAGGAATAGACGCCGCGTTCCTTCTCCTTCCTCTGCAATCAGAAAAAATGATTTGTGACAACTTCGCCGGTGAATCACTGCTGTCATGCTCCTCATCCTTATCTTAGCCATGATTCATGATACACCAAACCAAAAACCCAGAAACGCTTATCTTCACTCATCTCCTCTTTTTCACCGGGAATCTCTTCGGATGGTGATGGCGTCTCGCCTACGAATCCTTCCGTCTCCGGCGAGTCCCGTTTCTTCACTCTCTCTCACTTTGATTCCTCACAAAGAGGACCTTTGCATCAATGAAGATGACCTCTGGCCAGAACCTGTCTCACCCGGTGAACTGTGAAATGTTGAGTCTCTGACCAGCTTCACATCGACCGTTGGCTTTAAGTCCCTCCATGGACTTTCTCTTATCTGATGAAGAGATCAATTCTGTTTCAGATTATTTCTAGCCAAAACCTGCAACTTAGATATGTTCCACACAGATGAGCTCGCTCGCTCCCTACTGCGATCAAAACCACTGACGAAATCTAATCGCTTATCTGATTCCTCTGTCCGAGAGTGATTCAACTTCTCAAATCTCAATCTCACTCCTTTACTAAATTCTAATCGCAACACCAGACATCTCCAAAGAAGCTCGCGATTTCTTCTTGGTGACTAGCCAATCTTTTTTTTTTTTTTTTATGTTGGTGTTGATAAATTCAATCTATATTACCGACCTTACTGCAGTTTTCCGGTGATATTCTCTGAATTTGAGCTTGCTTGATAGAGTTTTGATTTTTCTCGTACTGAATTTTGACAGTGAGGTCTTTGGTGAAGTTTCAATTTGGCCGCTTTCCTTCCTGCGTTTCTGGTGACCCTTTGGAGACTCCTCCTTACTCCAACGAACCCATTTCCATATAACTTCTTGGTAAAGTTAATCCACTTCTCTTTAACCTGATTAAGGTGATGCTTGTGCTGTTATACTTATTTGGCGATCTGCTTTGTTTCCCGGTTGTGATACTCGTCTCCCTTCAGTTCTCCTTGGTGAGTATCTAGGTCGGGGGGAAAGAAGAAATAAATCACCGGAGAGGAGACAAATACCAGAGCTAGGCAAATAGAGAGAGATCAAGAGAATCAATAGTTAAGGTTTTGGTTCTAAAGAAAACCTTGTGATTTCTTTTTTGTTCTTGTAAGGTTATTCATTGATAGTGAATAAAGGGAAAGAACTTTTGATATTGATTTCAATCTAAGTTTAAAGCACTAAGCAAATGTTTAAATCCTAACAATCTCAAACACCAATATCTAATGGGCCTCATAAATTATATATACTCTCATTCCTGAGAACACCAAAGTGTCCTCTCTTATTAAAGTTATTAAAGAAGCGAATAAAAATTAAAATTTTCAGAAAACGAAAAAGAAACAAAAATCTAAAAAACAAAAAAAAAAAGAACCTCGGCAGCTGACCCTGCAGCTCGACCTTGTTATCTTCTCCATTGCCGCTGTCGAGAGCCATCGACCACTCTGTTCCTGCTGTCAAGCATTCCATCAAGACCGGTAAGAATCTATGTTAGTTCTTCTCTCCACCTCGAACTGTATTGGATAGACTGTTGGTTTCAAAGTTTGTAATTGGATTTGATGAATTTGGTACGAACATTGGTGTTTAACATCATTGTTTCTGAGTCGATTAGTACATGAAATTGGTAAAAATCATTTCAGCGGTTGAATGGGAGTGAATAGGCAGTACATTGGCACCTGAGACCATTCAATTTGAGTTCTTGTGAAAGGAAAACTAGATATAACTGATAACTGTAGTATAACTGGTAAGACTGGTAGTACTGGAAATGAGGATTCAGTGAGTAACACTGGGTGCAACTGAGAAAAACAGAGAGCAATAAGTATTATTGTAGTTAGTTTATTATGTTTTTTGCATTGTTTTGGCAGAATACATTGAGCAAACATGTGAGCATACACTTTTTTCCAAAGTCGCATGTATAGTGTAACATTGAAGACATCAATGGAGGATATAACTTTGTCAATGATAGAAGATAGGATGTATAAGAAGTTTGTGTGTTATGAAAGTAAGGTTAAACTGGAATTGAGCTACATTTTTATGCTGGTTGGATGTGAGAAACAATTAACTATTTCGGATGATGAGAATCTGTACTTTGCATCCATCGATAATGAAAACCCTAGATGTCTTTTGTTTGTGGAGGCAGCTCAAGCAACTAGAGGGAAAAGTTCGTTTCGTATGAACCACAAAGAATTGCAGCCAAATAATGATGAAATCGGACCTAATGCCATTACTCTTTACATAGAACATGAGTTAGCAAATCAACAGAACGAGGTGATGGAGGCGGAGAATATGATGATATAACAAGTGATGGTTGTGTGGATACAGATACCGCTGTGAAAACCAGTTTGGATAGATTGTATATGTTTTCAAATTTGAATTTTTTTATAATTTTTTCGAAGTTTTTTTTTTTCAAATTTTTTTTTTAAAATTTTTGTTTTTGAAATTCGAAAATACTTTTTGAAACTATTTTAAAAACTTTTAGTATTTATTTTTTATTTATTTTTTATTTTATAAAACTTTAAATCTAAACCAAAAATCTCACCTCTTAACTCTAAACCATAAGGTTTAGATTAGTTAACCCAAGGGGTATAAATGTAAATTAATCCCTTTAGTGAAACATTTTGGTCATTTTCTTTCTTGTATGCTATATTTATGACAAAAACCTTTTTAGTGCTATCCTAGAGAATTTCTCGTTTATTAATATAAATATAAATTTTTCTACTAGGTATAATTTTATTTGCAAAGAAATATTATGTGTATAAACATTTTGTTTTTATAATCGTTGCAACTCATATATCACTGGTGGATGATGATACACATCAAGTGATTTCTAAAGATGCTTTGGCCTAGGGTGAGAATGAATAAGAACTAAAACTCTCATATCACATGTATAAATCTAGTGGTAAATTGTAAGGTGTTATAGTTACTAATCACAACAAAGATTTTCTTTTATGTTTCTAAATGAGTTAAAACCAATACTTACGCAGTCTAATATAGTCATTTCATCTCATACAGAATTTCTGGATATACTGATCTGAAATGCGTCTACACATCTACATCTAAAAGATGTGTCATCTGTTAAATGCTTTGTATGCCATCTCACTGCTCACGATTTATCTTTTGATTGTTTTAGTCTCTGTAAGCTTTGTCAACTGCAGATACCATATCCATATATATGGAACTGAAACTTTTTCCATCTGATATTTTATGTTTTCGACAAAAGTAACATCTCTTCCAATTTTCGTTTTTCTCCAGGAAATCATACAATTATCAATGTATATATTGATCACAAGACATACTGCCAATTTATGTTCTTCGTAATATAAACCTATGCAAGAATATCCTCTAGTAGAATACTTTTAACAAAATTAGTAATCATTTTGACACAGTTTTCAACAAAATTGTAATTCATTACTATGACTATCAATCAATTTACCGTCTACTTACGTGGTCATAAACAATTGGAGAGATCATTTACTATGCGCTTCAAAAAATAATTGGTGTGTCTTGTAAAAGAAAACCAAATTATATACGGTATTTTTAAAAAAATTATTTTTCATATGTTACACATTGTTTCCATTATTAAAGCTCCTCTCACTCGCACACTATTTAAAAGGGCATGATAATGCCCGAACTTATTACACACGTCTGGTTTGGAACATGGGGCTTAACTTTGAACTAGACCACATGAGCAACCTTGGACAAAGACTCTTGAATCTTCTCTTCGCTAAATGATAAATCTACCAATTCGCCTTTCAAATATTTTTCATACGAGGCAAGGTCGAAGTGTCCATGTCCACACATGGCCATTAGTATCACTTTTGCTTCACCTGTTTCTTTGCATCGGAGAGCTTCTCTTATGGTTGCAGCAATGGCGTGAGTCGGTTCTGGCGCAGGTATTATCCCTTCTGTTCTCGCGAACTGAATAGCACCTTCAATGAAATTCAACGGGACAGTTGGAATTTACAGTCCAGTGCAAAATATAAAAGGGTATAAAGTTAGTAGGCGAAGAACTACCTTCAAAGCACTCAGTTTGAGGAATTGAGATTGCTTCCATGAAACCTTGTTCATAAATATGTGAAACCAACGGTGCCATCCCATGGTACCGTAATCCACCTGTTAAATTAGCCGAAAGGAAAGCATGAATCAAGAACAAAGACTTCGAAAAGCAAGTTACCAATAACCGATAAATCAAGAATAAAAGAAAAAAAAAGAGTTCAAGAAATCAAGAATTGATCATGAGCTGAAGCTTTCAACTTTGGTAGTTCTGAGATCTTACCGGAATGGATAGGACTAGGAATGAAGTCATGCCCTAAAGTATGCATCTTCATCAAAGGAGTCAATCCAGCCGTATCACCAAAATCATAAGCGTAGACTCCTTTGGTCAAGGAAGGACAAGCTGATGGCTCAACCGCTCTTATAATAGGGTTGATTTTTCCTTTGAGTTTCTCCCGGATATAAGGAAAACTCAAACCAGCAAAATTTGATCCTCCACCAGTACATCCAATGATCACATCAGGCGTTTCACCATACTCTTCCATTTGCTTTATGCATTCTTCTCCAATGACCGTCTGGTGTAACAAAACATGGTTAAATACACTCCCTAAACAGTATTTTGTATCTTTGTTTCTTGATGCGACTTCAACAGCTTCTGAAATTGCAATGCCTAAACTTCCTGTGCTTGATGGATCTGCCTGAAGGATTCTTCTACCTGCCTCAGTGAGTTCCGATGGTGACTGATGAACCTTCGCACCCCAAGTTTGCATCATCAGCCTGCGGTATGGCTTTTGTTGGTATGTATGGGCCACTTGAAACACCTATAGTATAAAAGAAACAAGCAATTTATAAAGCTGACTGAACTTGATATCACTGCAAAAAGTCTAAAGACACAATCACTTGATTCAATTTTGCGTACTTCACAATCAAGTCCAAATAGACTAGAAGCAAAGGCTAAAGAACTGCCCCACTGGCCAGCGCCGGTTTCCGTCACTACGTTCTTGACACCTTCTTTTGCATTGTAATAAGCTTGTGGAACTGCTGAGTTGGGTTTATGTGAACCAGCTGGGCTGCCACCTTCATACTTGAAGTAGATCCTTGCAGGTGTCTGAAGAAGCTTTTCCAATCTCTTTGCTCTTTTATCAAAGCAAGAACAATTAAAATTTTGGGGCCAATTAGTAAGTGTTGTAACTGTAGGTTTATTGCTTTAAAATTTATGCTATACGTATTTTGGCTGCGATTTTAGATTAAATTGCTATGGTTTATTTCTAAAGATATCCGAAGAACTAAAAGCTTTAGAAAAATTGATTTCCAGAACTAGTATATTTTCTTTTTTAATTTTTTTGCTCTAAATTTATTTTTGTAAACATGATAGATTCGTAAAAGTGCTTTAGAAAGGAAAAAATGGTTGTCTAGAGCTTCTACATACTTACTAATCATCCCCTTAGACTCTGTATTTATTTGAGTCATTTTACTATTCTAATTTATTCATCCATTACAAACTAGTGCATATCATAAACATAAAGGAAAAAAAAAGAATGAAAACCTGATGAGAGGAGTTGGACGCCAAAGCTTATAGATTTCAAGAACTTCTTCGGGGATATCGATAAATCTCTCTAGTGTATCTTCTTGCTTAATTATCTCATTAGGGAAAAGATGAGCTAAATCTTCGGGTTTGATTGGTTCGAAAGTTTTGGGATGCAACTGTGGAGGAGGCTTAACAGAGAGATCAGCAACAAGATTGTACCATTGACGTGGAACTTGAACAGATGAGCTATGACTAGATATCAAAGTTGCGTTTGCTCTTAAGCTAAATCCATATGAAACTCTTGTTGCGTGGTTTGACTTTCTTTTCAGAGTCAAGTCATCACCTAATTTTAAGTCAAAATCAATCTCAAGACATCATAGATTGAACCTTCGAAGCTTGTGCATAACATCAATTAATAGAAACAAAAATAAATCTCCTTTTTTTTTTACCAACGAGTTCATGTTACAGTTACGTTACCTGTAATGAAAACTTTATCTAAGGATGACTTGGTGAATGGGCTTGTTGACAAAAGCAACTGAGTGGCCATTTCTTTGGAATTTTATCAGTCTCAAGAGGTTTCGAGCTATGAAGACTGAAGATCGGTGGAGCATATAAATAATAAGAAGACTTCCCGGCACACAACGACATCTCACTATTTGAATACTATTTTCTTTTTAGTCGAATATACTGTTTTCTTGGTTCTTAACTTTTTTTCCTTTTCTAGAATTGTTTCCACTCCCATTGATAATTAATCCTGATATATTAATATATAGGTAAACTTGAATGCCATGCTTAATTTATTGCTAGTACACCTAAATAATTGAAAATTTTATCATATTTACTTTACCAAAATTTTATAAAACTAAAAAAACTTTCAGTTTCCTATTGTTTAAGAACCAAAAGAACTATGTTTGGAAAGTGGCATGGCTAGGCCTGGCATTTTACATGATATCTGAATGTGTATCCGAATCCGATCTGAAAAACCCGAACCAAAATTCAAAACGACGTAGTAAAATACCCGAACGGATATTGAATTAGGAGATGTTAGATATCCGAATCCAAACGGATAATATCCGAACCCAAATGGATATCAAGATAACATAACATATGTATACTTCATCTTATATTTGTAGTTTACATATCCTATTTTATTAAAGATATTTATAATGATGCTAAACATACTTTAAGATCATATAATATACATATAATTAGATATTGACAATATGATTTGCTACTCACTTAAAATACATATTAAGCTCTTTGTTTGATGCATTAAAAAAATTTATATCCAAAATTTAAAAATAATAACCAAATTAGTGTTTTTTTTTTAATTTTTAAAATGTTATCTCCAAATCTATTAATCATTCAATCTATTAAAAATAAAAAATCAGTTAAATGAAGTTATATTTTTAAATACAAGAAATTTTGAGAAATGAAATTTTTTTTAAAAAAATCAAAATCTAAATATATGAACCTGGCCCGAAATAAACGAAACCGAACTAAAAATACCTAAACCAGACCCGAAATACAGAAATACCCAAACATGTTTCTATACCCCCGAAATATCCGAAAATCAAAAATATCCGACCCGAATGGATATCCAAACGTTCATCCCTAGGCATGACTTCATAATCATATGGTGGAGGAGGATGCAAGAATTTGATTGTCCTGATTGCTTTCTTTTTTTTTTTACTCACTTTCTTTTTTTTTCCATATTTTCTGTTTAAGTCCTGATTGCTTTCATTTGTTGTAGTTAAGCTTTATTTCAAGCTCTGTTTATGGTTTTGTTTTTCTCTTTAGTTATTTTTGGTCATCCTCTTAAGTTAATTTATAAGATAAAAAGAAAATAGTATATGTCTTCATTTTCAGACCACACCGAAAAGAATTGAAAACATAAAATTATCTATTTTCATTACAACGAGCTAACAACCTTTCCAGGAACTTTTATTTTCGTTTAAAAGACAAATTACAAAATTGGATTCAATAAGTGATATTATTGTGATACTAATTTGTAGTGACAACAAGATGTCCTCCTGGACCTATGATGTGTTAGAAACAGATAAAACATTTTTATTGGGAGCAAGACATTGAAGTAGAATCAGATGACTTCAAATAGAGCCAGACGTCTGTTACTAAACGTTTCATTCCCCTTTTAATATGAAATTGTCTGTTTTGGGTGTAAGTTCTCGTAGAATTGTTTTTGAATCCGATATTTCTCAATATATAAATATATTAGACTTTTTCTTTTCTAATATCCAATATGAGATTTGGATTATTTATTATCCTAACAATCAACTTCTCAAACCAAGGACCATAAAATAATAATGAGAAATTCTTGGGTTCACCCACTAGGTAAACCTATATAGGTTCACCAACTAATGAAAATTGGTTATTTCATATGCAGATTTTTTCAAAAAATAAAACAGAATATTTAAAATTTATTTTTTAAACAACAAGATAAAAAATAAATAAAAATACTAGTAGCTGGAATTGTTTTTTAATATTGTTAAAACCGTTTATACTAAACTCTAAATCCTAAACCCTAAACACTAAACCCTAAATCTTTGGATAAATCCTAAACCCTTAGGTAAAGAGATATTCTAAGGATTTAGAGTTTATCCGAGGATTTAAGGTTTACCCAAGGGTTTAGGATTTACTCAAGGATTTTGGGTGTAATATTTAGGGTTTAGGGTTTAGCGTTTAGGGTTTATTATGAACAGTTTTAATAATGTAATTTTTTTTCTTTTTGACAGCTACTACTATTTTTTATTTATTTTTATCGATTATTAAAATTGTTCATAATAAACCCTCAACGCTAAACCTTAAACCCTAAACACTAAACCTTAAACCCTAAACACTAAACTTTAAACCCTTGGATAAACCCTTGGATAAACCCTTGGATAAACCCTTGGATAAACTCTTGGGTAAACTCTAAACCTTTGGATAAACTCTAAACCCTTGGGTAAACTCTAAACCCTTGAAATATCTCTTTACCCAAGGGTTTAGGGTTTACCCAAGGATTTTGGGTTTAGTGTTTAGGATTTAGAGTTTAGTATTTAGCATAAAAAGTTTTAATAATATTAAAAAAATTCTTTTTTCCAGTTACTACTATTTTTAATTTATTTATTTTCCTTTTATTTAAAAAATAATTTTAAATATTCTATTTTCTTTTTTCGAAAAATCTGCATATGAAATAATCAATTTTCATTGGTTGGTGAACCTATAAACTTCACCTATAGGATAAACCCAAGAATTTCTCTAAAACAGTATCATGTTAAATTAGAATTTATCATAGACTTCAAATTTAAAACTAATTGACGATAGTTGAACTGATTTCCCATTTTTATATATTAGTTTACTGATTCTCTAATCACTGATATAAAATTTTATTCATTCATTAACATTTTTCCTAAAGTTCAATCGTGAATAACTGAATGAACAACATTCACAGAATATCTAACATCAGATAGTTTTGATACCAAGTTAAATTTAAACTTAGTATAAGTTTCTAATTTAAAATCAGTTAGCAATAAATATATTGGCTTAAACACTTTATATATTACTTAATTAATTTTTTAACTACCATGTAAGATTTCATTCAGTAACAAAATACATAACAAATTATAAAATTGGTTTTGATAAAAATGTAGAGAATTTGAAAGAGAACCTTTGACGAGAATTAAAGCCGAACAACGACCACTAACCCATAAGAATTTGATAGAACCATTTGCAACCAGCAGTAGAAATGAAAATACCAAACTTACAAGTCGCTGCCAAACGAATTACAACTGGGGATTTAAAATAAACCACGACAACAATTAGCTTTTCTTTATCACAACAACAACAATTAGCTAAAATAATTTTTTTTTTTAAAACAAATCGAGAATTTAAATTCCAACCCACCTAATATTCGTCAGTTAAAATCATAGTCTTCTTCACTAAAATTCTAATCCATTCCATATTTTACTTCAAAATGGAGTAATAAACAAAAAATAAAAATTTACTCTATTTGTGGAATAAAGCCTTTATTTTTGTTAGTTACTCCATTTGTAATTCTAATATTGAAGTAAAATGTGGAATTGTGTTAGATGATCTTAAACTGGATTCAAATCAAAACACATTTTTTATAATGTATCTGGCTTTGTTTGAAAGATTTAAATGCCTAAATATTTTGCTAGAAAATAATCATCTCGATGCGTATCATAGTTGCACCGCCTTTGTCATATTTTTGATGAGCTCTCTGCTCTCCCACGAACTGAATTAATACGGTTTTGAAAATTTAAACTCCAGCCCACCTCATACTCATCAGTTTAAATCATATACATTTCATCTCCACTAAAAACCTCAAAAGCCAAAGAATCAAGAAATCTGCCAAAGAACTCAAACGACAGGAAAATAAAACGAATAATCCGTTTATAATTTAAAATTTTTCGTCCCCATTATGTTGATAAGATATCGCGGCATTATTAATGTTCTTTTAAAGATTCGACAACTCTCCACTAGCTTCTAGATGCTCTTCATAATTTGATGTCTTTAATGATGCCTATACGACCATCATCAATCATAAGGCTATAAACAAATAATATAAACGAACCACTACCAAAATTAGCATATGCTCTTTACCTCAATGGCACTGTCACTTGACCGAATAAGCATATGTTCTGCCTTTATTTGTTTATAAACAATCAAGCTTTCTAAACAAGATATGAATGGTTTGTCTTTCATACTGACAAAATAATATATAAAAACTAGTGTTATTTGTTACTCTCTCTGTTTCATTTTAGTTATTGTTGTATAGTAATTTTTTTGATTCAGAATAAGTACTGATTTAAAATTTCAATACAAAATTTATTAAATTTATATGCTATATGATTTTTATATTCTCTAGTCTATTTTTCTATTTAGAAAATATAAAAAAAATAAATATTTTTTAATCCGTGTGCACAAATATAAAAGGACTATTAAAATAAAATAGAAGGTGTATAAGATTGCTCTAAATATTTTAAAATCCAATGTTGAATTAGTTATTCGAAAATGTATTTTTCTAAAACAATTACAAACTCTCTACAGTTAGTTCCCTCCCTCTTCTCTCTAAAATCAAGCCGATGTGTTTAACCTGAATACCACAGGCTGATGTCCTTTCATGGTTCTGGTATTGTCGTTGACTCTAAAACTGTATGTGGTAAAGTACATCAGCACTTTTGATTTGGAAATTCTGCTTGAATCATGGGTTGAAGGTGGATGGCATTCGAATTCGATGTACTGGTTGATATGCACCCGAATTAAATGCGAACTAAACCTAAAAGTATCTAAATGGAACTAAACTTTATACCCCTAAAAATTGAAACCTGAATGAACCTGAATCAATCCCGATTAGACACAAAAATGTCGAAGCTTAATTTTCTGACAGTGCTTGACGATTAGGTAATCAATTTGTTGAAAACAACATAGTTTATGCCACTAGTGATCTTTGATTTATTTTTTCACAAAGTCGTTGATAAAATGAAAAAAAATAGATGATGATTATTTTTTTAATTTTATTACAGCAGTGCGAACTGATAAACCAATCTATATTTTTTGATGTAAGTCTCTATCTAATTTCTCAGTATAAACAAAGTGTGTGATTTTTCTAATTTTGCAGTGTTTTAATATTACTTAAACATAACAATATACTTACTTATTAAATTCGGCAATATATTAAAATGATAGATGCTAATTCATATTTTTCAAACAAAACATGAAAATAGAAATTATCCTAAGTATATATCTTTTATGTAGTATAACTAAATAGATTTTAAAAATGTATTGTATAAAAATTGTAGAAATTCAAAAATCATATTTGAAAGAGATGCTCTATTTGATTATTCAAGATTATGTATTTTATTGTACAGAACTCAAATATATAGTATGTAATAACAATTAATAAAAAGTAAATTATGTATGAAAGAAATCATTATATGTTAATAAAGTCGAATAAGAAACCTAAAAATAAGAGTATAGGTTTTACAATATATAACACTAAAATTTTAATAATGTATATAAAATGTTCACTGTATATCAAAGATATACATTTATAAAATGTTTACTGTAATATGTACTCCCTCTGTTTTCTTTTATAAATTGTTTTAGAACCTTACACATAGATTAAGAAAAACATAAATTTTTATATTTTCTAAACAAAAACATCATTAATTATTTACCTAACCACAAATCAACCAATGAAAAAATAGAAGACACATTATCATTGGTCATACAACATTAACTGTTAATAAATTTTACATAGAAAACCAAAAACGTCATATAATTTGGAACAAAAAATTTCCTCTAAAACGACTTATAAAAGAAAACTGAGGGAGTAATATACAGACGTGTAGCTCAAACTCTCAGCATTAAATCTATACTATTAAAAGGGAAGGAGTTTTGAAAAATCTACCTATGCAAGTTGTTTTGGACCCTTTCATTTAACTAACTATATTTTTGGTCTTACGTAATATTTCTCTAACTAAAAATACTACTTTATATTTTTCTGGCATTAACTTTTATTTATTGGGCCCAATCCTTATAAAAGAGGATTAACATGTAAGTGTGATGTTTAACATATGATTAAACGTCAATTCCGTTTTGGATCAAACCGACTTCTTATTAACGTCGTGTTTCAATTATACCAAGTCCAGTTTAATTTTGAAATTGAGATTCAAACTATATATTAGAACATTTCCATTCACGAAGCAATATGTTTAAAACCAAACATATTATTAATTTTACAGTAAACATATTTATAACATAGTATATGTTGATAATACAAAAATCAGTTTACTATACGTACTTATATATATATATATATATATAATAGTTTTCTAATGTTTGTGGAATATTTATACAAACAAGTTAAAACTATGATTTAATATTCTAGAAGATATTTTTTAGACTTTTATTTAACAAGATATCTAGATTCGTAAAAGATCGTAACTTATATTTTCTATATTTTCGTGACTAATCCAACTTCTATGTATATCCTGTGTTGTAGATGTGATAAATCTCGATTGCTATTAGAGCATTTCTTTCCATTTATTAAAGAGCTATTATAATTACTCCAGTATATAAAGCATCAAAAATATAGTAAACGTTTGATGCAATATTTACTGAGAATCTAACATATAATAATTTTTTGATGAAGTCAAAAAAAGAATTGGTTTGGGTTGGATCAGCTTCTTTCGGATATGAATCAATTTAAGTCCATAATTTAAATATCCGTACAATACATATAATTTTCAGGTACATAGCAAGTCCAGATAGGTTTAGGTATCTAAGATCTGAAGTGCCGGCAAACCCAAAAAAATATGAAACTCCAAAAATACTTGAAAATCCAAATAAATACCCGAAATATATTCAAATACCCGGAAAGCCCGGATTTTTATCCAAAATCTGACCCAAGAGACAAAAAAATAACCAAAATTAATTTAAATCAAAATATATTTTTAAAAATTTGAAATTTTACCCAAAACCTTGAACCGTAACCGAAAACCAAACCTGAAACTTAAAAGAATATTCGTAATACCAAAACATATATGTAATACCCAAACATACCTAATATAAAACAAAATTCTGAGTACTTTGGGTATCTGACGGGGTCTCCCGTGTGATCCGGACCAGAAACAAAACCTACGGGTCTTAAAAATAACCAATAGGTACTTTACCATGGTTCCGAACTGAATCTATATTTCTGGGTTGGTTTCGGTTTGTGTTTTTGGATCCAAATAAAATGCGCAGACAAACCTAAAGATTTACATAAAAATATACATACGAAATTTCAAATAAACTAATTTATAATTTATATAATTTTTAAAAAATTATATGCTTCAATATAATACGATTTCTTAACATAATAATGTACAACAATCTATAAAATACTAACTCATATTAAATTGTTTATAGTTTAAGAAAAATCCGCGCTTTCGAAGCGCGGATCAAAATCTAGTGATCCATTATGAGACAAACCTTACCCATAACATATTTTTACCTATAACACATTTTATCTTTAACACAACCCAATCACACTTACTTACATTTTAAATGATTCAAATCATTTGTTGCATATAAAATTTTATATGTTATATAGATAAAAATAAAATAAAAGATAAGATTGTTTAAAACATATAAACTTGTGTAAAAACTAATCTCTGTATACTCTCCCATTAATGACCAATTTTTGTTAATTCACTACGCCAGACTCATCCCTAGCGCATTCTCCAACATGGTTTAGAACCCATTTCTTCATTTACCAGCTATATGCAGTGGATTTCTCCAGTCATTTCAGGTCCAACTACAAAGATAAGAAACAAATCTGAACATTTGAAGATTAGAAGACATCTCTTGAGCCAGGTTGTTTAACTCAAGTTCCATTTTGTCTTGTTGGCTAAATTGAATTTAGATATAGGGTCTGTTTGGTGAACCAAGTCAAAGTTATGCCAGTATAATCAAGCTAGACAGAACCAGTTTACCCGTTCTAAAAGACAGGCGCCTAGCTGCGTAATTAATCGTCCGAGTTTTGGTGAAACGTAATGTGGCCGTGGCAAATAAGATCAACTCGCTGACATTCTATGGTCTGGCGTATATCTTAAACGTTGGACAAAAAACGTCTTTTACGCATGTTACTACCACTTTTAGGCCCAATTTGTTTTAGCCCATCTCATTTTAAAGCTATTAAACACAACTATCTTCTGCCTGACAACACATTTGACCAATCTCATTGTAAAGCTATTAAATTTCTTTAGGTGGTTAGCAAATCTTCTTTAGTTAACGAATTGGTTGATGTTCAATGAACCCTGGTTTAAGTGGTTAACGTATCTTCTTCAGATTTTTAATAAAGCTTTGTGTAGATGGTTAGCTAAACTTCGTATTTGATAAATGCTTTGCATATTTACAACTAATAACTTACTAAAAACTAATGTTGGCGTACTCCCCCAGTTTATCCGGATTTTTAAGTAATTGGCTAGGTCTAGGGTTACCAAATGATAGGGCCTAGCGAGATTTATACAAGGGTTTACATAAACAGGTGGTTCAGATTTTTTTTTGTATTAGTCCAATATCTACTAAAAATTGGTATATATTCCAATGCCTGTAAACTTTAGCATAAGGTCTGACTATTTTGATGTAAAGACTAAACCTTTTCTGAAATGAAACATGAACCTTTTGTAAAATGTGTTGTCTAATCATGTCATAGGCTTATAGCTTTTCCATATTCTAGCAATCAAATTAATATGTTTATATTGTCCCCTTAATGACGGTCAGGATCGAATATTTTTATACATCAATCAAATCATGACCGTACAAAAACAAATATAACGTAGAGACTCTAATGTACGGATAGGATGAAACCTTTCGTGTAGAAATGTAGTTTTTGTTTTTAGAACCTTTTTTGCCAAGATGTGTAACAGCTCCTAGATCTACTTCATTGTAACTCACATTCATATTAATAATATTTACCCTTTAGGAAATAAAAAGAAAAGAGAAGAAAGATAGTTGAATAGTTTTTTTTTTTAATTAAAAATATTGAAATGCATGTTTTGTTTGTTATACATGTAAAGTATCAGCAGCAGCAAATCTTTCTAAGAAAAGTATCAGAAGCACATTTGTTGGAAATAAGTTGCAATGTCTCAGAATAATTAGAAATAAGAAAGTATGTAATATTTTGATATGAGTCGTTATATTTATTGCTAATTAGTTCAAAGCCACTATTCTATGTTGATCCATGATGAAAGAGTTTGCATTTTAGGTGGATGTTTTTTTAAGTTTGTCAACAAATTCGACATTTAAAAGGGAAAATGCATTGCACACCAAAATGTTAACTATATTCAAGGGTGTGCGTATATTGTTAGGAAAAAGACATTAGCCTTAGGCCCCCACACAATTTATAAAATTTAGGGCCCAAATCTCTAAAAAAATAATAAAAAATAATTAAAAAATTTATGTTTATGTTTTCTTGGCGTAGCGTACGAATGGGTGATCAGTTGATCTAAGAATTTTAAGGTTCTTCGAGACATGTTCTTGGATCGACTAAGAGTTTTTTTCGATATCTCCTTAAGACTAATTTCATATTTTGATGAATTTAATCAAACCGAAACAAAGTATAAAGCAAAAAGCACTTCTTATTAAAAAATCAAACGTGTCCAAAACAATGAGGACTAAACTTGTGTATATATCCATATCCATTCTTTAGACAAACCCTAATAGAAAAAGGATAACTTAAACTTAAAGTAAAAGGAAATCAAATTAAAAAAAAGGAAAACCAATAAGACTTAAAACAAAACCGACAAATAGAGATATTTGAATGTCTTTAAGTTGGCGCCATTGTTGTATGTGATGCTACATCAGGTCTCCCCGGGTGAGAAGGATTCGACCTCGAATCTGCAATGGTGTCGTCTGAAATAAAACGAGAAAGGTATTTAACGTTAAAGACATATGATGTATTGATATCAGCTGGAAGGCAAAGACGATAGGCATTGTCATTGATCCGCTCCAGAACTTCAGTGGTCCAATCTTCCGTGCTTTGAGTTTGTTGTAATCGTGAGCAGACATCCTGTCACGTGTCAAGTATGCCCAAACAAAATCTCTCACTTCAAATACCAATCGGCGACGGTGTGTATCAGTGGATTGCTTGTACTTTGATGAAGAAGACTCAAGATTAGATACTTCTTTTGAATGGATGTCCGAGAGAGAGTCCACAAATGTTGTAGCGTCATCATGAAGTCTCGTACGATCAGGGAGGGTAGACAGTTCTACTGGACCACGCGAAATGATACCATAGACAACTTGGAAAGGACAATATCCAAGACTGCGGTTCAGCGAATGATTGTGGGCGAATTCTGGTTGTGGCAACTTGGAATCCCATGTCCGAATAGCATCTCCGACTAAGAAACGCAATAGATTCCCAAGAGACCTATTGATGACGTCCGTTTGGCCATCCGATTGTGGAAGATACGCCGAACTAATATCAAGAGAAGTACCCAACTGCTTCCATAAAGAACGCCAAAAATGTCTAAGAAATCTGGAGTCACGGTCAGAAACAATCGACAAAGGTAGTCCGTGGAGACGGTATATCTCACGAAAGAAGAGTACGCAACCTGTAACGCGTCAGTGGTCTTTTTACAAGGTATAAAGTATGCCATCTTCGAAAAACAATCCACCACGACAAAGATAGAGTCAAATCCTCACTGTGTCTGAGGAAGACCGAGGATAAAATCCATACTGACATCTGTCCAGGGCTGTGTAGACACTGGTAAAGGCATATAAAGACCGGCATTGCTGGCCTGTCCTTTTGACTTCTGTCAATCAACGCATCGCTTGACAAAGCGTTCAACATCTCGACGCAGGTGCGGCCAAAAGTAAGAAGTCGTGACTAAGTGTAGAATACGGTCTCTCCCAGCATAGCCCTCTTGATGTGACTCTGTGATAACCTGGAGGCCCAAGCTACACTATGGAATACAGAGGCGTGTTCCCAAAAAAAGAAACCCATCGTGGATGGTATACTCCGATGATAAGCCCTCCGTAGCTGTCATATAAATCGAACCAAAAAAAGGATCTGTGGGGTAAAGATCCACAAAGGTGCTGAATCCTGTGACGCTGTTATGGATGACCGCAAGGACAGAGTGATGTCTACTTAACGCATCAGCCACACAGTTTGAGGAACCAGGAGTATGCTTGATCACAAAAGTAAACTGTTAAAGATAAGAAATCCATGAAGCATGACGAGAAGAGACTTTTCTCTGATTACTTAGATGCTTTAAAGCATCATGATCGGTATAAAAAAAAAGTCTTTATGGAATAAGTAATGCCGCCAATGCTTGACAGCCTGCACTATAGCGTAGAACTCGACGTCTAAGTACTATAACGTGACTGTGCTCCTGCAAGTTTCTCGCTAAAGAAAGAAATCGGACATCCTTTTTGGCTCAAAACATCACCTATACCAGACTTAGACGCATCACAATGCAATTCAAAGATGAGAGTAAAGTCGGTTAAGGTGAGAATAGGAGCCGAACAGAGCTTTTCTTTTATAATTGCGAACGCAGTTGCTGCCTCCGGTGTCCATTCAAGCCGACGGTCGTGCATAGTGTCCGTGATCGGGGCCATAAGGCTACTGAACTGAGACACAAAGCGACAATAAAAGGATGCCAGACCATGGAAGCTGCGTACCTTGGTGACTGTTGTTGGCGTTGGCCAGGACTGAATGGCAGAGATCTTGCCAGGGTCCACTGCCAGGCCCTTATCGGAGATGACATAACCCAGAAACTGCACCTCAGAAGAGCCGAATTCACACTTCTTCAAGGTGGCGAAGAACTTGTCTCGTCGCAACACGCGAAGTACCTCTGCGAGATGACGAATGTGGTCTGCTAATGATGTACTAAAAATAAGTATATCATTGAAGTAAACCACCAAAAAATTTCCAATGAATGGACACAATGCTTGATTCATAACCTCATGAATGTACTAGGAGCATTAGAAAGACCAAATGGCATAAAAAGCCATTCAAAAAAGTCCTTCGCGAGTTTTGAATGTTGTCTTCCACTCATCTCCAGGATTTATAAGAATTTGATGGTAGCCACTTTTAAGATCCAATTTGGAGAAGATTGTAGCTGTGCCTATCTGATCCAACAAGTCGTCCAGTCGAGGGATCGGAAACCTATATTGTATTGTTATCTTGTTAATAGCTCGACTATCCACACACATACGCCAAGAGCCATCTTTCTTGGGAATCAAAAGAGCTGGGACTGCGCACAGGCTCAAACTCTCCTGAAGGAATCCCTTAGATACGACCTCTTCTACTTGGCGTCGCAGTTCCTCATGCTCCGCAGGACTCATTATATAGTGTGCTCTGTTTGGTAAGGCTGCATCTGGCACGAAATCAATATGATGCTGAATATCCCGAAGAGGTGGTAGACCTTCTGGCAGATCTTCCGGAAAGAAGTCTGCGAACTCCGAGATAAGCGATGTAAAAGCTGGCGGAACGTTACGGAAACGGTCCGGGGTAGATGCTTTGTTCAGTAATATAATGACAACTCCTTCCTCGCACATGGCAGTCTCGAATGGTGATCATTGCAGCATGAGAACAGGGTTCGTTTGTGATGTGTGTTGTTTGATGGGAGCTGGTTTCAAGACAAACTTGTGGTTATCCATACTGAAGCTGTAGGTATTAAGGAACCCATCATGAATAACTCGTCGATCAAATCCCCAAGGTCTGCCAAGGAGTAAATGGCAAGCATCCATTGGAGCTAAGTCACAATAGA
The DNA here is from genome assembly GCA_018703725.1 of Brassica juncea. Lineage (NCBI taxonomy): Eukaryota > Viridiplantae > Streptophyta > Magnoliopsida > Brassicales > Brassicaceae > Brassica > Brassica juncea. The sequence continues at coordinate 42,431,869 of CM031935.1, read as the reverse complement.
TTTTGTCCTTATAGGAATTATCAACGGAGAACGATATGAGAGCACGACGAGTCACAACAAGGTCGTGATCTTGCTGTAGCTACCATAGCTGACTCGGAGCCAAGATAAGGATGCGCTTGTTGGAGATGCATTTGAGAGTTCGTGATGTGTGCTGAGGTGCCAGTGTCCGGAAACCACTCATGATCAAATCCATCTGGAACTTCAGAGATGCGTAGAGCGGCTAAAGCGTTGTGAACTTAGTCTGCCTGGTACACATTGTTGAATCTATGCCAACAACCAATAGCTAGGTGACCAGGCTTGCCGCATATCTGACACACTGGTCTGGAGTCACCATCTGAGGAGACAGAGGACCTTGAAGAGGAGGAGGAGGAGATATGCTGCGGAAAGCCTCTTCCTTTTGTGGAGTAGAAACCTCTGTTCCCCCTTCCTCGGCCTCTGTTTCTGTTGTAGAAAGGTCTTCCTCTAGTGGTGTTGAACGCAAGATGCGGTGTGATTCCAGTGTCAATCGAGTAGCTCTGCAAGCGGTCATCAAACGCTGTGAGTCTAGGGACAATATCATCGAAAGTTGGTGAGGACGCCGCATCCATAGATCCTTCGATGCTGATCTTGATCGGTTCGTTGTCTTTTCCCAGACCTAACAGAGCCGCAAAGATCTTCATATCTTCAAGGACAGCGCTTCCGATAGAAGAGAGTAGGTCACATATGGACTTAATCTCTTTCAGATAGTCAGCCATGGTCTTCTGTTGTTTGGATATGGTCTGAAGCTTTCTCTGAATCTCATGCAGGTGTGAAGAAGAGGCTCTGTTAGAGTGGCTTGCCAGAGTGAACCAGATCTCGCGAGATGAAGTGCAGTGGAGAACCACACTCTGGATATCCTCTGCAAACGAGCCGAGTAACCAAGACTGTATGACTTGGTCAGTCTGAAACCAGAGAGCATAGTCAGGATTCGGTACTGGAGTAGTGGTTCCGTTGATGCCCGGTATGGAGAGAGTGTGGACAGGAGCAGGGGTTGAGCCAGTGAAAAACCCCAAGAGCCATTGTCCGTTGAGAAAGGCTTCAAACTAACGCTTCCTTAGAATGTAGTTCTTGTCAGTAAGTTTCACGGTAACTGAGTGAATTATATTCAGAGAGGGAGGCATGTAAGGTTCCATCGCCATGCTCTGATACCATTAAGAGATTTGCAAGAAAGTGTAAAAGAAGAAGATGAAGCTTAATGTTTACTGAAATTTAATTTCATTCCTTCTTGAAGTTTTGTGATTACAAAGACAAGCTATATATAAGCTATGATGTAAACCCTAGTCTGCAAGACATATGTCACAATCTCACTCATCAAATGGATCAAGGGCTGAGAATGAGTGTACAATTTCACCCCATTACTTCCTCTGCAACTCGACGTCATCTGTACTGCTCTTTTGTTTCTATCCTCCTCTTTTAAATTTGACCGTTGCGCGGGTGATGCACAGGCAAGTGGGCTCTTCTCTTCTTTCTTCTCTTTCTGGTTGGGCTTACTATCCGCTTGGCCCACCTTCGCTTTTCCCTTTTGATCCAAAGCCGAAGCTGTGCCGTTTTGATGAACACTCTGTTTAATAGTGTACAGATTCAGAGGATTAGTCGTTTGTGCTTCGATCTGCCAGATTATATATTAAAAAAAACTTCATCACAGATTCAGATCAAAAAATCTAAAAGCGTTTGTAAAACATTTTCTCCCGTTTCTCAACAATCCTTCATTGATGCAAGTATCGTTTTTATTCCTTCAAGTAGATTGATTATATGAAATATCCCGAACCAAAAACCCAATTTATATCTCCATACCATAGCCATATAGACAGCGGAATGAAAACCTGTTTCCGGACATACCACCGGCCAAAGAAAAAACAATTACCGGACATAGTCACTATAGTACGAGAGATATGATGATTATATCGAAATGATATAATTAAGAAGATGGAATAAAGCCTGTTGAAGTCACCCGTGTATGAGCCACAGACTTCCGAGTGAAAATGAAACTTGGTCTCTCCGTGTTTCAAATATAGTATCACCAACTTACGAATCAAAAACGACGAATTAGTGAAGATATGAAGAAAATGAAAATTGAAATGGCTAAGAGATCAATCAATTCTTACTCTATATATCTATTTAAAATATTATCTAAATTTAATTATATACGATACAAAATAGATAAAAGCGGTTGTTTAGATTTACTTACATAATTTGTAAATAAATAAAAACAGTGATTGTTTTTATTTTTGTACTTGCGCCAATTTAATTATATATTTAATAGTTAATGATTTGTCAATTATCATGAGAACAGGAGTGGAAAAATATTCGAAATTGATCGCGGGTCTAAAATATGTCGGAATGACCGAAATCAGATAAATGAACCGAGAAGCACGAGGTGGCTCAATGCATGAGATCAGGACGTGCTGTCTACTATCTAACAAGCTGAGTGACATTAGGTTACTCATCCAACTCTCGTTGTCTTTTTTGAAGGTAACTTTAGTAAGGATCGGTTAGTTTGGTGCTGGACATTAGGACCGCCGAAGTAGATTTTCATGCCTTTTGTAAACGGTATTTTGATAGTTGATGTGTTGAATCGATTTGGTATTAGGTCGGACCCAGTTTTGAATTATTCAATGTATGAATATTTCTTAAGTGTATCCCTTTGCAACCAACAGAGCTTTGTACTTCTCATTTTCTCATGAACTGTTATACTTGATGGTATAAACCTATCTACATCCAACAAGCTTCTTCTTCTTAGTTAACTCAATCATGTCGCATGTCCTATTCTTGATCACGAAAGCAATCTCTTCCACCAGTTCCTTAACCCATACTTCATAACGACAACATTCTTGGAAAAGGCCATTAGATTTTTGTGTACTTCATATTTCGAATTACTTCTATGATATAATGGTTACAGAAAATTTTTAATAAAATAAATGTTAAAAATGCTTTGAAAAAATAGTTAGGCGATTACAGGAGTTTAACGTCTGACGCAGTCGTTTATAGTTCATTTTATGCACCCTCTCATGCTTATTAACTCCAAACCTATTGGAAATCATTACCTAAAGATTGGGGCTTTCTTGTATGTCTTTCAGTGGTTGCCAGTAATTTCTCTACTGAACGAAGATGCATTTATGCCTCTAGCTAAGCCTATCACTTGTACTGATATTTATGCGTGTTTAGTGCGTTGACGAGACGTTGAAGGCAAGGCATGATGTTTGTATACTTCAACAAGCCCTTTTGTTTATATTCCTTGATGATATTTTCTTGTAGAGTTATTATCGTCGATCTTTTGTGATCTATGGTAAATCAAAGAACCAGATACCTACGTGGAATCAAAGAACGAGTCTATATTACACTTTTAAATCTAAATTTTCAAGAAGAATGCGAATCTCTCATCATATCATATGAAAACGTCGCTGGAGACTGAAATTCATTTTATTGGGACATAATAAGAAAAATCTCAATGGCTAGATTTGCGAGATTATTATGATATATTTATATAGTTCTTGCTTGTCAGGTACATATATTTCTCCTATTCGAAATCTATAATACATAAATAATGATCTCAGTAGCTCAGGGCCTTGGATTTTCTTAGTTGTGGCAAAATCTTCTTTCTAATACAAAATATTCATGAATCAAATTATATCTACACGCATTTCCCCGATTTCATTTCCAAAAGAAAATTATGATACATATATTAACAAAATATTTTTTCTATTTTCAAAGATCTATTTACTAGATTAGCTAAGATGTGGTTGTCAACATGGTATAGAGATATATCATATGCTAGTACACAAATTATTTTTATGCACTATTACTTATTTTATGTTTCCACACCAATTTAGTTATATATAACAGTTACAATATATATTTATTATTTTATTATTCTTATTTACTAACGATCATATTTAGGATAAATAAACGCAAATAATCACTTTTATCTGTTTTATAAAATATATAATTAAATAAAATGATATTAAAATAGATATAAAATAAACTTTAATATTACTAATACAATTTTATAAAAAGTTATATTTAATGTAAAAATCATTGATATTAAAACTTTTAATGTGATTCTTTTAATGTTCTAGTAATTTATAATCATTTTTAAAAATTCAATGCAAATTTTGAAATTAAAATTTGGTGAAATTTTAATTCTGTCGCAAGTTTGATACCACTTTTTCATATTTACCTTTAATGAATGACTATTTTCATAAATACTCTAAATTTGTGATATAATAACACTAAGCTAATTTTCAAATTTTTTATAAAACATATATAAACCCAAATCCAACCCCTTAATACTAAACCCTAAAAACTATCACTAAAGTCTAAACCCAAATTTAGTATATTTTTATTGAGGCTATATTTGAAAAGTGGTAGTTAATTTGTGGTATTTTTAAAAATTTCTCTTAAAATTTAAACTTCTCAATACTTGTTGAATACAAATTTTGAAATTAAAATATTTATGTATGTTTATATAGTATATAGGTTAATTTAAATGATATTTACAAAAAAAATTTAGTTTGAATATATATTAAATGAGATTTTCAATCCATATGGTTCTATGATTATTTGTATTTTTTATAACTAAAAATTTAAATCATTGATCACAAAGTTTTTAGTGTGAAACTTTTAACAGGTTTTAGTAATTTATTGCATTAAAAAAATCAAAATATAACATAAGTGAAAAATTATATTTTTATTATATGGTTAATGTAATTTTCTAATTTATTTTAATAGTATAAAATTTAAAGAAAAATGAAATGAGGATTCATAAATTTTTATCAAAACTTTATTATTAAAAATATTTAATTTTCATATATATATATATGTATGTATATTAACCAAATCAGGTAATTCCATAGTTTTTTTAAAGAAAACAAAATTATATAATATAATTAGTTTTATGATTAGTTTAGTGAAAATTATAATATATATTTTGATGAACCAACTTAATTCTTTTAGGATTTTAAGAATCATTCTAGTGATAACAGACACCTATCATAACTAAAATATTGTAATAATTCTCAGATAATATGTAAGGGATTTACATTATGCCCTTTGGGTTATTTTCTTATTCTTAAGATTGCTTAGATTTTAGGACTTTTAATCTCGATAAATTCATTATTTTTAGTCACAAATACCAATCAAATATCAATGCATAAGCTTTTAAGTTTGATCCATAAGAATTGAATAGCTCTGATACCATAAAAGTTCCGGAGAATAATATTTTAATTGTCTCCAAATGTTCAAAATGTTCTTTAATTTATATATATGAAAACCCTAAGAATATACAAATAATAAGAATAAATAATTCAATTAGCACTAATGTATATATATGATATATCTCCTGATATACTGACATACTGTCATTCTGAACTTAAATTACAGTGTGTATCACACTTTTATACATGTCAAACAATCTATCTGACAATGGGAAATCGATACATTATTACTTAAGATATAATATCAAACTTGTTTTGCAAACAAATATATCCGCATAGTCGACCTTAAACATAAAACTATAAATATAAAGAAGAGATTGTTCTTTGACAAAAAAGAAGAAGAAGATATTGTTGTAGTCGTAATGATATCACTTAGCGATAGCCGTCTAATGTTTTAAATCTGTAAAAGTTCACAATGTGTAGTTTATAAAATACAGTGTACATCATCATGTAATCTTTTTGATTTTAACGCTATGATACTACAAACTATGAAAAAAAATATTATAAAATGATTTTCTCAGTCGATAATTCTATTATCTTTATGAGAATTCACGTATAACTACATCATCTTGGACCATCCACCATGTTGAAAATTTTTTGTAAGCATTTTCTCATTTAATCTTCATAATTTGTCTTTTCTGGGATTCGAAATCCATACCTCCTAGTATCTAAGCATTAATGAAACCTTAATTGGATTTTCCATCATATAATCTCTATTTCAATTAAAAAATGATGATAAACTACATGCAAAATATATATGTGATATTGATGAACAACTTCACAGACAACGTTCCACGACATAGTTCTCTCAATGACACTCGTGTAGGAGGTGTATTTCATACTACTCAAACCCGGTCCAAGAATCCGGACCAATAGTCCAAAGGCCCAATGAGAGGTTGATAGACCCATGGAGAACAAAGACCCCTCCCAAGCTCAGAGAAGAGTGTTGACCTGACCTATTCAAGCCGAAACATAAAGAAGATCAGGACATTAAAGATGGTCTTAAAGATACCAGATATCCTTCGAAGATCATGTCACCGTTGCAATCCTTCTCCAAACAGCTACAAAATAATGGCAAAGGGGAGGGGGAAGGGGACCCAGGCTTCATATATTGCAGCTATATCCAAATTATATTGAGTTTACTTTTATTCTTATACCCTATCATGTCACCGCGAAGCCCGCGAGACCCTATTCTCGGAGGATGAATGAACCCAACAAGAAACAACAGCTAAGGCACCAACCATGAATCCATCTTTGATGGCATAACGGCAAACCCTGAAAGCAAGATTGGCATCCTAAAATGGACACTTGCTCGAACTACAGCCAATCACAGGAAAATGCAATCAAAAATCCACATGGTGGCCAGCTCCGCCTCTGAGGTCGACAAAATCATTGAAGAGACGCATAATATACCATTCATGGGTCGCATCGCCAATGTCCCCATCCCGAACATAAAACAAAAAAACCCATCATGTGATGGGAAAACAAATCTCGAGCTCACATGACGGCTTTCTGTATCACGATAGGACGAACTTACTTTGGCAATGGAGAACAGAACGCGGGGTAATATCAACTTTTTGTCAAACATTTGGCAGGAGCGGCTCTCAACTGATTCTCTCTAGTGAAGGCTATCTCCATCGATAACTTCAACCAATTGACCACGTTTTTCATGAAGCACTACAAAATGTTCATGGATCTTCAGATATCGACCTATGGACAATGTCCCAAAACAAGGACGAGTTGCTCCATTCATTCATATGAAGGTTCAAGGCCATACTCTCCAACATCGTTCACAATGATAGAGAAAGGATAACAGCACTATGCTTTGTGGCATAAGTCATGCTTTCGTGAAGATTTCCTGTTAAAAAAATGGTCACCCTCGAGGATGCTCTCCATTGGACTTCAAGATAAATTAAAGATGGAAGAAGAAAAGAAATCTCTCTGTGAAAAACACGCTTTGACGTCAAAACCAAAAGATAAGACCCATGATGAGAATGACTACCAACGAAGGAAATGTGGAAGCTCAAGAAGTGATGGAGGCTCCTGATGGTTTAATATTCTCCTTTAAAGCATCGAAAACCTCCACACTCGCAGGAAGACTGAACTTGCCAGCTCTTTCCTTGGGGGAGGCCACTTTGTTGCCTACCTCCTCAGGAGAGGCTGATATACCATGAATTTGACCTGATTTTACCCATGGTATATAAGTTTTTGAGAATATATTATATGTGTTTTGGAGTCTATTAAGAGTATTTACAGGTTCAGGGACGTTTCGGAGAAAAGTGGTGATTTTGGTGTCTTTTGGAGTGTAGGACTGCACAGATGCGTCAGATGTTTAGCTATGGATAAAGTCCTTTCCACCGTTATATTGACCCTATCGTTTGACACAAGATAAAGATTTGAGTTAGCTTTCCAATGCCACCGGTTTGGGCTCAATCAGCATCATGTATCAGAAGTTATGCCCGTTTTACTGAAGAGTGGTGAGTCTGCCTCGCGAGAGGAAGCTGTCGAGAAGATGAATGGATGCCGATCGACGCAACAGACTTGGTGTCAATCGACATGGATCCCAGAATATGGGCCGAGCCTAATTTATGATCGACTGAATCCCAGAAGTTACCACAAATTACTAATATGCCTCTGGACAACCAGAAACCCCATTTATGTGTTTTCTAAACCATTGTTGACGGCTACACTTTCTACGCTTTCTATTATTCTATCCTATTGTTTTCTCTCAGGGTTTGGAGAGAAGATAAATTCTCCTTCAGAGATTGATTGGAACTCCATTTTTTTTATCATTGATTTTTATTCTATTATTATTCAGACTATGATTTCTATTATTGCTTCCATGTCTGAGTAATTCTCTTGTTAGGTTAAGGGATTTCATGAGCTTAATGTCAAACTGATAATCAATTAGGATTGCTAGGTTATCTAAAGATCTCTACACCAGGGTGATTTGTAATACTAGGATCTGGAGTAGTTAGAAAAGCACGACAGTGTGACTAATTGCTTTAACCTAGAATCATAGGACAATTGAGAGGCACGAAAGTACCATCAATTAACGGAACCCGAGCTCTGCTGGATTAGATACCTAGGCGCATACGATAGTTGGTCTAGGAATCTAGTTGAACATAATCAATTAGGTCGAAATGATTGTCTGTGGTAGTATCGATCGACGCTCAGGCCATAGCATCGATCGATGCTCACTCCTTGTTAGCGTGCGACAACCGGGACAAAGACTTAGGCATCTGATTAGTAATTGCATGTGAAAACTGGATTACTTGCTTATTAAAATCGAGTTCTAGAATTGAATAAACCTTTAGCATCCTTGAATTGTAGTTTTGAATCTCTTGATTGATAAATCCTTAGATCTAGCTATTTCTTCTTATTGTTAACAACTCTCTGCCAGGCTGAATAATTGTCTTGTTCATCTTGTTTACTGTTTTAATTACTTATTTATTTACTGTCTTATAATTTTTTAGCCTAACTAAATCATATAACTGTCAGATCTAGTGTGTGCCTTAGCTTCCTGTGGATTCGATCCCTAAGTGCTACAACTCGACCTCTTTTTGAGAGAGTAGGGTAATTTGAGTGATATCAAATTTGGCGCCGTTGCCGGGGAGCTTCGATCGCCATTAGAATTGATTAATAGGTTTAGTCTAGGTTTTATTTACTGTTTTAAGTTACTTACAGAATTTTTTTTCCTTGTTTTTCAGGTACATGCCAATCAGTACCAGAAGCAGCAAGGAGGAATTGCTTTTCTTATCAGACCCAGCACGTGTGGAACGCTTGATCCGCAGAGAGAAACGTGCTACATCGATCGACGCCACTACTAGTGCATCGACCAATTCTGATCATCAACCGTCTACCGAGTTTCAGCAACCATCGATCGACACTCGCTCATCCACATCGACCGATACTTCTCAGTACCCGTCGACCGACATCGTCCAGCCGACATCGACCGATACCTCACATCGCGCATCAATCGATACTGAGCTGCGCGACATGGTTGCACCTTTGATTCTCATGCAAGACGAGAATGGAGACCTACATGACCCTGAAGGTCATCTGTGTAATGCAACATGTCAGAAGATAGATGGACAAGGGGCTGCAATCCTTGATCCATCTGCTGCTACTGAGGTTGCTAATGTTCTTCGACAAAGAACAATGACAGAATTGATCAAGCCTAGCATGTTCTATACCAATAGGTGTGCGATTCAACCTCCAGAAATCCAGGGATTTAAAATCCGACCCACCTACTTCTCTCATGTGGGTCAGCACCCCTATTGTGGTCTTCCTCATGAAAATCTCATGGACCATATTGAGACACTAGAAGATTTGGTGTCTGGCATCCAGGAAGATGAAGCAACCAGAGACTACATCATCTGTAAGCTGTTCAAATATACTCTCTCTGAGAATACTATTAGTTGGTTGAAACTCCTACCACCAGGATCTTTCACTACATGGAATGAAGTCAAGACTGCGTTTTTGACAGAATTTTTCGATGGTGAAAAGGCTGAAGAGATAAGATACAAAATTTGGACATTCTCTCAGGGACCTACAGAAGCTTTCAGAAGCTCTTGGGAGAGGTTTAAGATATACCAAAGAGACTGTCCACACCATGATTTTACGGAGATTCAGCTGCTGAAAAGATTCTGCAAGGGTATTGATGTGTGATATCGTTCTATGATGGACACTGCAAGCGAGAGGAACTTTGAGACAAGGACCCCAAAGGAAGCAAAGAGACTGGTTGAGAATTTGGTGTCTAGCAACAGTACCCAAAATCTGGATATACATTAGAGAAAATTGGCTGTAGTGGATAATGACAAGATTGTTGAGGCAGAGATTGGTTCTACACATGAAGTCTCATTGGTGAGCAAGCTATATACCAGGATGAGGATCAGTGCCATATAGAAGAGATAGAATTTATGATAGAGGAGTTCTTGAACGATCAGCAGAAGACAACTGAACGCATGAATCTGAGTTTGGATTTTCTCTGCAAAGAGGTGATTGGAAGATAGGAAACCTTAGTTACCCATGTCAATATTCTATACACCCAAGCTTATCAGACTACAGAAGCTGTTAAGAAACAAGAAACTCTTTTTGGAAGGAACGACACTGCTCACCTGACATTGATCAACACTGATCCCGCATCGATCGACATTGCTTACCAGACATCGATCAACACCGTTCACCCGATGTCGATCGATACTGTTCACCAAAACACTATTCATCCTGACACTAAGGAACACCAGACCGATTCTAGCTTTGATAATTACTTTGGGGGAAGTAATCAAGCAAGAGAAGTTGGAAGAAAAATCTTTTCTAATCGAAAGTTGCATGTCCATTGGTAGCTCATATTTGTGTAGATCGACACCATCATCCGAGCATCGATCGACACCACTTTTAGGATCATGCAAAACTGTTCAAATTCAGAGCCACTCAGATTTTGCTGCTCGACACCCACATTCTCCCATCCCGTACCGTGCTAACACAGATGACGTCGATGGACACAAACACAAGGGAATCGATCGACATCATTGGGAGAACGTCGATCAGCAACAACACGAGCGAGTCGATCTACATCAATAGGAAAGCATCGATCAACAACAACGGGACAAAATCGATCGTGTTGTACTTGATGGATTTCACAAAAGAGTGAAGAGAGTTCCTAAGAATATGACTTTCGAGGAGGCCTATTATCAGTACAGACTTGGTAATTTCTTCAGAGAGAGCAGAGAGACCGAACAGGATATTGAGCTACTATTTAACAAGGTCTGTCGTAAGCCAAAGAGGACTCTGAAGAAGTAACAAGATCCTGGAAAGTTTCTGATTCCATGCTCTATACATAGCCACGATTTTCCAAACGCCCTCTGCGATACTGAATTTGCAGTCAACATCATGGCTATAGACACTGCTGAAGTATTAGGATTAAAGATGGAACCTTCAAAAGATAGTTTCACCTTTGTGGATAACTCCAAAGCAAACTCAGCAAGCATGATCAGGAATGTTAAGGTGGAGATAGGGGAATGCACTATTCCTGTGGACTTTCATGTCGCGGAGCTCAAATCAGGCAAGACATCTTCCATTCTTTTTGGAAGATCCTTCATGGCTACAGTTGGGGCAGTTTATGACCTTAAGAAGAATAAGATGTGCTTTACTAATGTTGATGAAACTGTCTTCTATGATCCTGTGGAGAAGAAGAAAAGTGAAGAGTTTATTTCGTTCATAGAGATGATTGAAGATCCAGCATTTGCAGCAGATTTAATTCGCGAGCCTGCAAAACTAGTATCAGCATCGATAAACACCCAATTTCCAACATCGGTCGACAATCATCCTCAAGAATCAATCGACACAGAGCCTTTAGCATCGATCGACAGCCTCCAAATTTTAAAACAGAACGAGACTGAAAAGTCTAAGTATGGGGGAAAAAATAGGAAGAGGAAGAAGAAAAAGAAAAAGATTATAGATACAGATTCTCTGTCACTGGTCCCTTCTTAGTGTCAAGAGGGATGTCTTGAGTATAGAGTGCGCTGAAGAGGAGGTCCAGTTTCTTTTACTAAGGTTAGAGTGCTATGTGATCCAGGGCTGAGCAGAGTAGAAGAAGCCGAGATTTGTGACAAAAGCTCAGCATCAATCGACCCCACTACCACCACATCGATCGACACCAGCACATTGTTGGGGTCAAAAACGGTTATCTCGAAATCAACGGCTAAGATTATTTCTTATTCGCGGATTTTCCGCAAAACATTCACCGAAAGAAAGATCGGAAGCGGACGAACGAGCGAATCCCGCACCAAAGCCACTCGCCCGGCGAGCTCAACCATCACGCGGGTCAGCTCGCCGGCGAGCTCAACCACGTCGTGGGTGTACTCGCCCGGCGAGCTTAACCATCACGCGGGTCAGCTCGCCGGCGAGCTCAACCACGACGTGGGTGTACTCGCCCGGCGAGCTCAACCATCACGCAGGTCTGCTCGCCGGCGAGCTGAACCACGACGTGGGTGTACTCGCCAGGCGAGCTCAACCATCACGCGGGTCAGCTCGCCGGCGAGCTCAACCACGACGTGGGTGTACTCGCCCGGCGAGCTTAACCACAGCGTGGTCAGCTCGCCGGCGAGCTTGGCCGTCACGCGAGTCGGCTCGCCCGGAGAGCTCGACCTGATCCCGGCCTGCCCGCCTTACTTCGACTCACATATCTTCCGTATAGCTGTGATATCCAACCGTCGGGACCACATACTTCTCGTTTCGTTTTGATTAAAGTTATTCTCAAAGTTTTATGACTAAAACCGAGATATCTTATAAACACCAAAAGGCCTAAGAACGGTCCGCGAGGATCTAAACTGGTCTAGAAGCCCATCTACGCTGTTAGAAGGGATTCGAGCCCATAAAAGTTATGACGGTTTTTCCTAACTCGCGGAAATACGATAAATGCTAAGTTTCCAAAGATAAATGTCAAGACTCGAAGATAACTATCAAGATCAATGAAAAATGGAATATTCCTGAAAGAGAAAAACTTGGGCCCGAAGGCAAAGGAATAGATGGGCCACCGACCTAGAGCGACTATATAAGGAGAGCTGGAGCAGAAGAAAAGGGGATCCGAGAATTTAGACTTAGGGAACTTCTGCTAGCTTAGAGAACGTAGGACTTAGGTGGTTAGACTAGCACGGCAAGGCTTAGGACGTCTTGGCCGCCTCCTGTTTTGTTGTTCCGATAGTTAGCATATCTCTACTCCTCTCGGAGAAATCTTGTACTCATACTATTCAATTAATAAAATGCCTCTGAGCGACTATCTATTTTTGTCTTGCTGTCTATCTTCTTATTGTTCTAAAGTGATTACGCAGAGAATTCAGACCTTCAAGGAAGATCGGGTTCACTCGGTTTTCCTCCATATTTATTCATTAAAATCGACGGTGTGAATTCCGGTTCCCACACACATCAGCATCGATCGACCCCACAACCTCACTATCGATCGACACCACCACCTCACCGTCAATCGACATCAGCGTCCCGACATCGATCGACACAGGCGTTTGTCTTAGATCAATACCACTTGAAATCCCTGAAAGTTCGAGTTGTCTTCAGGACATTGCAGACTCAACACAAGAGAGCACAGATGAATCGAGCTATGATCTTACCTCCGATGTAGACAAAGTCACCCTAGAAGACTTCTTGGAGTTGGAAAAATGGCTTAAGCAGAGGCTTGATGACGATCAACACCCACCCCACATCATCGATCACAAACCTCCTGATTGCATCGATCGACTAGACGTAAACGATATCGATCGGTACCCACCAGAAACAATCGATCGACACCCATGGTTGGATGAGCTACCGGGATACACAGTTGAGAGGAAACTGATTAAGGAGAGAATGCACAAGTCTGAGACCTCATACCTTGCTGTCCCTGAACATTTAAGATCCATATGGGCATATGAAGCTGCTGGGATTCGCAAAAGAGTGAAGAGGATACATGACCCTGTGAAAATTGTGGTTCCTTGCACGGTATTTGAAGTTGAATCTACTATCCCACGAGATAGATGTACGCAGCTAGGTTCCTACAATGGGGTATTTAATGATCATCAGCATGTAGCAGCTTCTCAGAGGGGAATGATGTATAGAAGTGAAGTCGACAGAGGCCGCGCAGAAGCAGTACCGAACGACATAAACAAACCGGCATCGATTGACAGTAGCAGTTCAACATCGATCGACACTACCACCTCAACATCGACCGACACCCATCGTGAATCAGAGCAGAATGAGTTTGAAGTGTGTCGAACAATTTTTGATGGATACACCACCACGCGATCAAACAAGTCTTGGGGAAAGAAGAGAAAAAGGACTGCGGGCAGTTATCAGTTAGCATTAATTCTTTACTTCTCAGATGGTGTCAGGAAATCCAGAGTGCGCAACAGAAGCTTCTCACAGCTGTTTGCAAAGCTTCAAGCACTCCTTATTGCTGAGATGATAGACAAAGGAGAAGAGTCTATGGAGGAGACTTTCACACAAATGATAAAGCTTCAGAGAGTGAACATTGAGACTTGTTTTGGAACATGTTCTCATTCTCATCTAGACTAAATCATATCTCCAGAAGTCAAGCTAATGACTGAAAATAAGCGCTGAGTGGGAGGCAACCCACTGTTAGATCAGGTAAAAAGAAAAAAAGATCCGAGGAGGACACTTTGCACAAGAATCGACGATGATACGTAGCATCAATCGACAGAGCATCAAGAGTATTGATCGCCACTTAACTGTGTTAGTCGACTCTCATATCCAAAGCAGGTATACCGTTTTTCCTTGTTATTTTTGAGTGCTTATGATTTATTCCCACCAATCTTAGACTATATAACACTGGGACAGTGTTGTTTAAGTCTGGGGGAGATTCTACTGATGTTATGTTTTGAGCTTTATGAGTTTTATTGAGGCAAGTATACGATTACTCTGACGTCGATCGATGAGACAGTGTCGATATTGATCGACATAACAACAACAGCCATGATCGACCGTCACATGATTCCGTCGATCAACACGGACATCAGCGAGCAGGTTATCATTCTTACTTGTTAGATTTTGTACTTATGATTTCTACTTTTCCTTTCACTCCGACTGGATTTACACTGAGGACAGTGTATAATTTAAGTCTGGGGGGATGTTTACTGATATTAGTTTACTTTGTAAGTCTTATCAAATATTTTTCAAAAGTTTTTATATAGTCAAGAAGGGGACAATGAACTTTTTCAATCTTTACTTGTTCTTTAGCACCACTCTTAGATTTGTTGACTACAGAATGTACTAGAGATGCTAAAGTGGATCACCTGTCAACTATGACCACACTTGCCAAGAATGTTTGAAGGAACCAAAGCTGACCTCCAACTTAATTTGACTATTACTGCTTGTCTTGGGGCTTGGTATACATTGGATCGGATTCCTCTTGCAAGTCAGGAAGGTAAAATTTTGTGTGTTTCTGGTTCCATTCTCTCTCTCTCTTCGGCATCCATGAAAAAAATAAAAATAAAAAATAAAGAAAAAAAGATTGAGATGATTTCCTGAGATGCGGAGGGGTAGGTACATTACCAATGACCCCACTATTCTAATTCGAAGGGATGATCACACATTGTGGAAGCGAGGGGTAGGTACATTACCGATGACCCCACTATTCGCCTACACTTTGCCAAATAAGAGCTACAAAAAGTAGACATGTCAGTGAAGATGAACGGGAATGGCCTGCATCAGCATCAATGTTCATTGGAATTGAAACTATAAAGGATTCAGAGAAGAGATAAAAGAGGGAAGAAAGGGGTCAGAGAAGACTACTTGTGTGTTCAGAAACTTGCTTGAGTAAGAGTCCATGTTTCCTTTGATCGATACTCCCAAGGTAAAGCCTACACATTTATTTTATGCAAGAAATGAGGTTAGTAGAGGGGTTAGTCAGACAAGATTTGTTAAGTTGTCGGCTAGATGAATTTGGTTGCTAAGGTAGGATATGGTATATAAAGTACTTCTGAAGTTAGGAGATATTTGATGTGGCTTGCAACATTGTAGAGGTGATGATTCTAAGTTTAAAGATTTTGTGAGTCCCTCCTGTTTTCATACCTCTTTCAGAGAGAATGCCCGTTGGTTTTGCTAGAGGACAAGCAAAAGGGTAAGTCTGGGGGAGTTGACATACCATGAATTTGACCTGATTTTACCCATGGTATATAAGTGTTTTAGAATAGATTATATGTGTTTTGGAGTCTGTTTAGAGTATTTACAGGTTCAAGGACGTTTCGGAGGAAAGTGGTGCTTTTGGTGTCTTTTGGAGTATAGGACTGCACAGACGCGTCAGATGTTTAGCTATGGATGAAGACCTTCCCACCGTTAGATTAAACCCATCTTTGTATAAAAGATAGATCTTTGAGTTAGCTTTCCAATTACACCGGTGTGGGGTCAATCAGCATCATGTATCAGAAGTTATGCCCGTTTTATTGAAGAGTGATCAGTCTGCCTCGCGAGAGGAAGCTGTCGAGAAGATGAATGGATGTCGATCAATGCAACAGACTTGGTGTTGATAAACATGGATCCCAGAATGTGGGCCGAGCCTAATTTATGACCGACTGAAGCCCATAAGTTACCACAAATTACCAATATGCTCCTGGACGACCAGAAACCCTATTTATGTGTTTTCTAAACCATTGTTGACGGCTACACTTTCTAAGTTTTCTATTATTCTATCCTATTGTTTTTCTCTTAGGGTTTGGAGAGAAGATAAATTCTCCTTCAGAGATTGATTGGAATTCCATTGGTTTTATCATTGATTTCTATTCTATTATTATTCAGACTATGATTTCTATTATTGCTTCCATGTCTAAGTAGTTCTCTTGTTAGGTTTAGGGATTTCATGAGCTTAATGTCAAACTGATAATCAATTAGGATTACTAGGTTATCTATAGATCTCTACACCAGGGTGATTTGTAATACTAGGATCTGGAGTAGTTAGAAAAGAACGATAGTGTGACTAATTGCTTGAACCTAGAATCATAGGACAATTGAGAGGCACGAAAGTACCATCAATTAACGGAACCCGAGCTCTGCTGGATTAGATACCTAGGCGCATACGATAGTTGGTCTAGGAATCTAGTTGAACATAATCGATTAGGTCGTTAATGCTCGTCTGAGGTAGTATCGATCAACGCTCAGGCCATAGCATCGATCGATGCTCACTCCTTGTTCGCGTGCGACAGCCGGAACTAAGACTTAGACATCCTCTGATTAGTAATTGCATGTGAAAGCTGGATTACTTGCTTATTAAAATCGAGTTCTAGAATTGAATAAACCTTTAGCATCCTTAAATTATAGTTTTGAATCTCTTGATTGATAAATCCCTAGATCTAGCTATTTCTTCTTATTGTTAACAACTCTCTGTCAGGCTGAACAATTGTCTTGTTCATCTTGTTTACTTTATTTACTTATTTACTGTCTTATAATCTATTAGCCTAGTTAAATCATATAACTGTCAATCTAGTGTGTGCCTTAGGTCCCTGTGTATTCGATACCTAAGTGCTATAACTCGACCTCTTATTTGAGAGAGTATAAATTACTTCTTAGAGTAATTTAAATGATATCAGAGGTCTTCTGGCTTGCCGCATCGGGAGGAGTCTTGGCTCTCTCTTCTCTTTTCCTAGAGGCCTCCCCAGAGAGAGAGGTATACGAAGATGGTGAATAAGAAGAAAATACAATATGATTAAATTAAATTATATTTTATTTATATATTATATTAATCACTATTTTATGTGACTTTTATTTTTAACTATTACTAATAAATAATGAGAAATATAATTACAAAACTTTAATAAATGAATACATAAATCTATTTAGATAGTTTTTATTGCTTATTTTACGTTTATTTAAATTAATCAGTTATTCTACGTTTAATATTATATTGGGTTTTCATGTTTATTAATTATTGACAAACATCAGTCAACATAATTAGCTATTTAATGTTTGACATGACAAAAACAAATATTCGTCCGCATTAATTTTGTCATGTGTATTAATTAATTATTTTAAGTTTATGTTTCAATATCTATTACTTATTAGTTTAAAAATCCATTTAAATATGTTTGACAAAAACAATAAATGATAAAGGTGACAATAAATGCTAAATGTACCTTTCCTTAGTTTACATTCGGTTTAGGAAATTTTTTATTAATTTCAGAAAGAACATGAAATGCATAAAATTAGAAATAATTATTACTTAAATGGCATTGAGATGTAAATAAGTTATATTTTTAATGTTTAGTGTATAAGTATAATTCTATTTAATAAGATAGATTAGAAATGAGTACTACTCCCTTTGTTTCTAAAAGATCTATGTTTAAGATTTTTCATACTTTTTAAGAAAAAACATAAAATTTTATTTACCAATGCATTGTTTTTCTTAATTAACTATTCTCCATAACTTTGAACCAATAAGATTTTAGTAAATACAATTATATTTTTGGAAATGTACAATTTTTCATTAATTAATGTATTGAAAATGTAAAAAATGTATCTTTTTGAAACAAAAGTTTTTTTTCTAAATATGGATCTTTTAGAAACAGAGGGAGTACATGATTTAGGAATTATTCCTTCGAATTGTAGGAAATTTATTAAAAGTGTAGGTAAATGTGCTAATAATTCTTAAGAACATTTTAAAACTTAACCACCTATCTTAAACGTAAAATTTTTGGTGTTTTGACAACTTCCTAAAGTTACCATATTTGTGAAATAAACTCGTTTTGATAAATAATATACCGGATCTCACTTTAAATATCTTATATATTAAAATATAATTCATGATTTATTTCATGTGTGATTTATTTTATTTGGACCACCTCTTAGAAAATTACTTGAATGATTTTTTTGTATACATAGTTGAATTATTCTAAACAAACAAATCAAATAGATATTCCCAGATTTTCTCTTAATTACATAAAATCTTTTGAAATTTTTTTATGTATAATATACATATACATTCGTAGTTATTTAAAATATAAATGTATATTTTGTTTTCAGTTAAACAAACCTTTTAAATATTCAATTAATTTCCTAATTATATATAATATACATGTATATTTCATTTTTACTAAAATAAACCTTTTAAGTATCTAATTAATTTTTTAATTATATTAAAATCATGTACAATTTTGTATTAGATTTGTGATATTGATTTAATATAATATTTTTAATGTAGGTTGATATTAATTACACTTAATGTAAGTTATTAAGTGAAAGATTTAAATTATACACATAATTCGATTAACATATATGTACGATCAAAACCTAAAATAAAAGTATAAGGAAAATTAATATCTAAGTTAATAGTAAGTTGAATGGAATTTATCGTAAATATCACATAATGTAAGGTTTTAATTAGTGTTCATGTATTAATAAGAAAGATATCACTAACAATTTGAAACAAAAAGGTAAATACATGTATGCAAACTATATAAAATTATTTTGTTTGAAAATATATAATAAACTATTAATAATTTGATAAATACTATATACCACTAATTATGTAAACCAAGTAGTTACATCTATTAAAAAAATTAAAATGAAAATAATCACCCGCACGGTTTTGCAGGTCGAGATCTAGTATAAATTAAATGGGAGGTGCAGTAGTAAGGTACAAAATAACCAGAATCTATACTAATAAAAGAGAATCATCCTAAAACAAATCTACTTAAAAATATTGTCGCACCTACTTAGTTAATTGTTTGGTCATATAATTAATTAATCTAACTATACAATATCAATCATAAGCCATAATAAGAAGTTTGATACAAAGAGCAACCCCCTAAAGTACGCACACCTCAAAACAGAGGATTGGGGGAGAAAACAAAAAGAAAAGATATAGAAGAAAATAACACCAGTAGGCGCCATAAAAAACGAAACATGAACTGAAGAAGCGAAGGGAGCTTGATATTAGAGCCAGAGCTCATCAATACATCCCTATGACTATAAGTCAGCGAAGGACGCTTCTTCTCGGATAGTGAGGTCAAGCCAGTGAGGACCACCGGTAGCAAGATACGACTGGTAACGATGACCGCTAGTCACACTCTGGGCTATAAGCAAAGCAACTTTGTTGCACTCTGGTGAAATATACTCCAAACTCCAGTCAACAAATGAGTTAAGGGTCTGAGGGATCTCAAAAATCAGGGGTTGCAATAACAGGAAATTCTCCGGATGGATAAGAGCATCCCTGGCTCCAACAAATGATGATTCTATAATCACACGTCGAACCCGGATGTCTTTAAGAGAATGTAAAGACCAAGAGAGGACCTGAAGCTCTATTTCAATGATAGAAGAGCAACCAGAGAGAGATCGTCTACTATGATGTGAGGGCCGGCCCAAGTGGTCACGAAGAATCCATGCAGCTCCACTGTTACGATGCCTGTGAATCCATGAAGCTCCCACGTTGCATTTTAGCCATCCATTAGGTGGTTCCTTCCAACTTAGAGGTGCATTATGAGATCTACGGATGCAGGGTTGAAGTTCAGAACTATGGGTGTTTAAGTTCAGCCATACTTCTGCTTCCTCCTTAGCACGGGCAGAGATAGATGATAGGATAGACCGTTGATGTTCAAAGCAAAATGAGTTCCTGGCTTTCCAAATATGACATAGTAGCCATACGCACATCCGACGGAACCTCACTCTTCTTACTAAATTGGAAAAGATGGTGGAGGTTAAGAAACACTGAATTAGTAGAGAACCCAGCCGGAGGGATAAGCGTATGGTGGTGTGACCAAACTTCCTGAGCAAACTGACAATTGAAAAGCACATGACAGATGGTTTCGGGCGCTCCAACGCAAACCGGAAAGGAAGGGTCAACTTGGATACCCCTAGACCGTAATCTGTCTTTTACTGCTAGTGCACCTGACAAAGCTCGCCACAGGAAGTGTCTAATCTTCAGAGACGTTTTTGTTTTCCAAAGATCTTTCCAGAGTTGAGTTTCAATGGGAGGCAAGGAAGGGGAAAGCGCGTTCCAACTTTGAAGATCCTCAAGAAGTTTGTAGCCACTCTTCGACGTATAGCGACCATCCTTTGCAAAACCCCAAATGATTGAGTCTTGTTTAGAGATGTTCCGCTTTGTGTTAAGGACCAGCGGGGCATCTGCAGGACTGAAGACATCCCATACCCGGTTAACTATCCACACTGTGTGCTGATCGATCAGGTCACTAACCTTTAGAGTGAGGTCAACTACTGAATCTGCACGATAACAAGGAGTTCTAGGGACCTTGTCCATCAGCCAATTATCAATCCAAACACGAGTATTATCTCCATTACCCAGAGATTTTAGAAGGCCTTTTTCCATCACTTCTCGCCCGTGAAGGATACTTCTCCAAGCGTAAGATGGACGTGTACCAACTCTACTATCCATGAAAGAGCAATTTTTAAAATATTTGTGTTTTAGAATCTGGGCAAGGAGAGAATTTGGGTTACTCAAAATACGCCATGCTTGTTTTCCCAACAAAGCTTGATTAAATTTTTCCAAGTCATGAAAACCCAGACCGCCTACTTCCTTATCTTTGCAGAGCTTCTGCCATGCAACCCAAGCAATTTTGTTCCTGTTATTGTCACTACTCCACCAGAACTCTATCATTGCACTTCTTATTATGGCTTATTATTCAGTGTAAAAAAAAATACAATATCAATCAATGTGTTGTAAAACAAGGTTTAGAAAAGACTTAATCTTATTATTACTCTAGGCCGATGGCCATATATATATACATGAATACACCGTCATAGTTTATAGATAAACCTAAGCCCAATAGGAATAGGAAAACCAAATACAAGTGGGATAAGGAAAAGCTGGCCGCCTGGTCTAATGGGCCTGGCCGGGTGGGCCTGGTCGATACGGGTCAGTCCTGGTCGATCACTCGTTCCTTAACACTCCCCCTTGATCGATACATCCGGTCAGGGTTTGGTACATGCTTTTGATGTTGCCTCGTTAAAACCTTTTCAGGAAAACCCAGTGGGACAAAACCATGGATAAGGAAAAAGAGTACAACACATGAACTCCCCCTAATGAATGCATCACTGAAGGTCTTTCAGTCGACGCATTCCGATCTGGTGTATGAGCTTCTTGAAGGTTGAGGTCGGCAGGGATTTGGTGAAGAGATCAGCTGAATTCTCACTCGAACGGACTTGTAACACTTGAACCTCGCCGGCCTTTTGAAGCTCGTGGGTAAAGAAGAACTTGGGCAGAATATGCTTCGTCCTGTCTCCTTTGATGTAGCCGTCCTTGAGCTGTGCAATGCAGGATGCATTATCTTCATATAACACGGTTGGTGGGTCTCTGTCTTTGGTCATCCCGCAAATAACTCGGACATGCTGTGTCATGGATCTCAACCAGACACTCTCAAGGCTGGTCTCATGAATGGCTAGTATCTCTGCGTAGTTGGATGAATTGGCCGCCATGGTATGCTTCATTGAACGCCAGGATATAGCTGTCCCTCCATATGTGAAGACGTATCCAGTCTGTGATCTAGCATGATGTGGATCTGATAAGTAACCTGCATCAGCAAAACCAACTTAATCTTCCTTAGAATGGTTAGTATAAAGTAGACTCAAATCTGTCATCCCTTGTAGGTAACGAAGTATGTGTTTTATCCCGTTCCAATGCCTTTGGGTCGGATAAGACCTAAATCTTGATAACAAGTTCACGGCAAAGCTGATGTCTGGCCTTGTGTGGCCGGCCAGGCACATCTGAGCTCCTATGGCACTCAGATATGGCATTTCGGGACCAAGGACTTCTTCATCATCCTTCTTTGGACCGAATGGATCCTTTTTTGGATCTAGACTTCTCACGACCATGGGGCTGCTCAATGGGTGAGATTGGTCCATATTAAATCTCTTGAGTATCTTTTCTGTATATGCCATTTGGTGCACAAGGATTTCTTCTTTCATATACTCAAGATGTAATCCCAAACAAAACTTTGTTTTTCCAAGATCTTTCATCTCGAATTCTTTCTTGAGATATTCAACGGTTTGGGAGATCTCTCTACAGGTTCCTAGGATATTTAAATCATCTACATATATTGCAATGATCACAAAGCCCTTATTGAACTTCTTTATGAATATACATGGACATATCTGATTGTTCTTGTATCCTTCTTTCAGGAGATATTCACTCAATCGAGTGAACCACATTCGACCTGATTGTTTCAATTCATAAAGAGATTGTTCAATCTGATATTATATTGTTCTCGAGAACTCTCTTTGTTTTTCAACTCAATACCATCTGTAATTTTCATATATATCTCATTGTCCAGTGGACCATACAGGTATGCGGTTACCACATCCATCAACCGTAGATCTAGACCTTCCCTCACGGCCAGACTTATCAAAAATCTGAAGGTCGTAGCGTCCACCACAGGGGAGTATGTCTCCTCATAATCTATTCCTGGTCTCTGTGAGGATCCTTGTGCAACAAGCCGTGCTTTATATCTCAAAACTTTACCTTTCTCATTTCTTTTCCTCACAAAGACCCATTTGTATCCAACTGGCTTTATATCATGAGGTGTTCGGATGATCGGTCCAAACACACCTCTCTTTCTCAATGATTCTAACTCCACGTTAATGGCTTCTTTCCATTTCAACCAATCTGGTCGTTGCATGCATTCATATATAGACGTGGGTTCATGATCCTCATTATCCATTATTTCTAGTGCTACTTCATAAGCAAATATATCATCGAGCTCGATATTCTTACGGTTCCATTGTGTTCCAGACATTATGTAATTGATTGAGATCTCATTATTGTCAAGACCTTGTGTACCATGAAGCTCAGCGTTCAGAGTCCTATTGTTTGGTACATCATGGCCGGCCATATCAATGTCCTGGACGGTTTCCATTTGCTCGGATTTCTTTGCACCTTTCTTTTTCCGAGTTTCTTTATCTTTGGAACCTATTGGTCTACCACGTTTCTTCTGTGGTCTAGACTCAGTAGCCATTTGATTGAGTCCCTCTCGGACATCAATTCTTATAGGTGAATTCACTGCTGGTATGTATGACTTAGTCACTCTGTTCGGGTCAGCAAAGGAATCTGGCAATTTATTAGCTAGCTCTTGCAAATTTATTATTTTCTGGACTTCTATATCACAATCTCTAGTCCGAAGATCTTGCCATGTTAAGGATGTTTGATTCCATTTTATATCCTGTACCAGCTTACCGTAATCTCCCCCTAATGTTGGATACTTGGATTCATCAAAATGACAATCTGCAAACCTGGCCTTAAAGACATCACCCGTGGTCGGCTCTAGGTATTTAATTATGGCGGAGGAATCGTATCCAACATATACTCCCATCCTCCTCTGAGGTCCCATTTTCGTTCTCTGTGGTGGTGTTATAGGCACTTGGACGACACATCCAAAAGTTTTGATGTGGGACACGTCTGGCTCATGACCCATTAATAACTGGGATGGCGAGTATCTAAACTCACTAGATGGCCTGATGCGAATCAACTCGGCTGCATGTAATACTGCATGTCTCCAAGCTGAGACTGGGAGGTTTGATTTCATTAATAGTGGTCTGGCGATCAGCTGAATCCGTTTGATAAAGGACTCGGCCAGACCATTCTGTGTATGGACATGTGCCACAGAATGTTCCACACTTACCCCCATGGACATAAAATAGTCATTAAAAGCTTAGGACGTGAATTCACTAGCATTATATAGACGTATAGTCTTTAAAGGAAAGTCTGGAAAGTATGCTCTAAGACGTATGATCTGAGCCAGTAACCTTGCCAGTGCTAGGTTACGAGTTGATAGGAGACAAACATGTGACCATCTCGTGGATGCGTCAATCAAGACCATAAAATATCGAAATGTCCCACCGGGTGATGACAAATACCTTGTATTCTTTCCAGAAAATTTATCACTTCCTTATTCACTTTTGCTGGTGATGGCCGGGTTATTAGTTTCCCTTGTGAACATGCTTCACATGTGAGATTCTTGGGGATAACTCGTTTTTGTTTCAAACTGTGCCCATTTGAATTTATTATGAGTTTTCACATCATATTTGAACCGGGATGGCCTAGCCGGTTATGCCAAAGAGTGAATTGTTCTTTGAATTCATTATTCATCACGGCATTAGCCTCTACCAGGCTGGTCTTGGCATAGTAAAGACCAGTCCCACAAGCAGGTATAGTCTCTAAGACTCTTTTATTGCCTTGGGTGATATCATAAATCTGAAGGAATTCTTTGTTTCCTTCGCCCATTGTTTCGACATGGAAACCATTCAATCTTATGTCTTTGAAACTCAACAGGCTTCGATTTGAACTTGGCAAGTACAATGCATCTTCAATCTCAAGATGTGTACCATTAGGCAATAAGATGTTTGCTTGGCCGAAGCCTTCTATCATGCTGGCCGTGCCAGATATAGTGGTTACACTTGCAACCTTGCGTGTAAGATTGATGAAATATCGTTTGTCTCTTAGAATGGTGTGGCTGGTTCAACTGTCCACCACAAATGCATCCATTCCGGTTTTCATTCTTTGTTTGAAGTAGATCTGAACCGTACCACCAAGA
This sequence comes from Brassica juncea, assembly GCA_018703725.1. Classification (NCBI taxonomy): domain Eukaryota; kingdom Viridiplantae; phylum Streptophyta; class Magnoliopsida; order Brassicales; family Brassicaceae; genus Brassica; species Brassica juncea. Next base: position 42,406,596 of record CM031935.1, on the reverse strand, counting down.
GAGAGAGAGCTTGCGAACGGTTGCTTTAGCCGGACGATGTGGAGCTTCGGCCGGAACGGGTGGAGAACGCCTCTTCTCGGTCACGAACGGAGGAGGAGGAGAACGCCTGGTCACTTGATCACGTCAGAGAAGGGAGCAAGAGACAATGGAGAGAGAGAGCAAGCCGTCGGACAATTAGGGTTTTAGGGCCGCCGGGTTTAGCTAGGGTTTAGGGCTCGTGCTGATAACGTGTTGTAAAACGAGGTTTAGAAAAGACTTAATCTTATTATTACTTTAGGCCGATGGCCATATATATATATATGAATACACTGTCATAGTTTATAGATAAACCTAAGCCCAATAGAAATAGGAAAACCAAATAAAAGTGGAATAAGGAAAAGCTGGCTGCCTGGTTTAATGGGCCTGGCCGGATGGGCCTGGTCGATACGGGCCAGTCCTGGTCGATCACTCGTTCCTTAACACAATGCTTCATACCCCTATATTTTTTCCTACAATCAAGCGGAAGTTATAATTAAGCAAATCAATTTACTTTAATTATATGCCGATGGTTTCCACCTTGCTATATCTACTTTCTTCCATATTATATTACACTTACCATATTTGACAAAATATTACACTTACCATGTAAAAACGTTGTTCCAGACACTATGGTCCTGATTGGCAAAGCAGATGAGAAAGCAGTAGCAGTATGCTATAAAAGCAGTATGCTGCAGAAGCTGTATGTTTTTGCTAAACTGTTTAATATATTGATTGGTAGAGCAGTATGGACAGAATATTTAAAATTATTATATAATATATGATATATTTATTTATAATGAATATATTTCTAATATATATATATATATATTTATTTATTTTATTTTATATGTTAATATATATATATATATTATATTAATCTATAAAATATATATAATTATTTGATTTTATTTACTAATTTCAAAAATTATGTTTATATCAAAAATGTTATTTAAAAAAAATTACAATTAAAATATTTATTTTAAAAATAATATTTTGCATTTAAAATATAATTTAGTTTATATGATTAATTTAATAATATTATATTTTAAAATTTAATTTATATAATTAATTTAGAATATAATTTATATATAATATAATTTATATATAATATAATTTATATAATCAATTTATCTAATTTATATAATTAATTTAAAATATAATTTATATAGGTTAATTTAATTAAATTTAATTAAATTTAATTAAATATAATTAAATATAATTAAATTATATTTTAAATGTGAAATAATATTGAAAAAAATATTTATATGGTAAATTTATTTTAGAAATCAAAATTTCATTTTCTGGATATAAAAATAATTTATGGTATTATTAAATCAAATAAATAAACTTATTATATATTATTCTTAAATTTATAAATTATAAATGAAAATGCTCTTCCAAAAGCTTCATATGAGAGCATTTGCCAAAGAGCATTTGGAGAGCATTAGCATGTAGTAAATGCTTTTCTAAATACTTTTCTAACAAATGTTGATTGGATAATGTAGAGCATAATGTTAATGCTAATGCTCTACCAATCAAGGCCTATGGCATTTTAAATATATACTGATTGTAACACTAGGTAATAGTGAATATTTATGTTCAATGTCTATAAGAATATTATTGTCGATTGATTATAAGTTGTCACTTTTACGTTACTACCTAGGTGATATATACACCATGGATTTTAATAGTATTGATCATTACAAATGCATAACTAAAATACAAAGTTTTTATCTTTATGACAAATCAAATAGTTTATTCAGTTTTTAAAAAAGTATATGAAAAGTTTAATCATTTTTTAAGAAAATATTATAAGATTCTTTGGGTTTTTACCGGACCACCCGGTGTCGGTTCACTAATTAATAGCGGGTTTTTGGGTTAATCAAATTTTAAGTATAGGTTTTTATTAAATTCAAATTTTGTGGAAACATATCAGTCATAGAACCTTTGATAGTATGTTACATAAATGGTATATTCTGGATTTATATGTACACCGGGTTTACCGGTTCGATCGCAGGTCCCGATAGAATATATAAACATTACTTAAATTTTAATTCGTCTATAAACCACATATGGATCATAATAAAAGGATTTAAATAATTTTTAAGAATAAAATAATTTCTTCACACTATTTAAATGTCGATGCACTATTAGTCCTCAACATTCAGTGGTCGTTTCGAGTATATTAGTTTTGTCTTTTGGTTCTAAAAATTTAGGAACCATTCATGTATTTACAAATTTTGGTTAGGTTTCAGTTGGAATATTTTGGTTTTGGTTCATTTCAGTAGCAAAGTTGGGAAACAGCTAATATGAAAAAAAAAAACATGTTGGTCCTGTTCAAGCCCGGTTCAATTTTGTTTTCAGGAAATTAGGGATTTATAGATAAAAATATCAAATAATTTGGGGTTCTCAGTTTAAATAACGAATAATTCGGGTTGTTTAAATAAAAATATCGGATAATTTGGATAATTTTAATAGTTTGAATAAAAATTATTTGGGTGATTGGTTTTCGGGTTTTTCAGTTTATAAACAGTATTTTTAGGATATTTCATTATTTTGAAATTAAATATAATTAATATTTGTAAGTATATAATTTGTATTTTAAAAATTCAAGTACTCATTTGATTCTCGGTTACTGTTTCAAATTTTCAGTTTCATTGATATATGGTTTGCTCGGTTATTTATGAAATTCAGTTCAATATTTACTTTTTCAGTTTGGTTCGTCGTTTTGGATAAACGTGCTTTAATGGGAGTAGTATTTTGTAGAGTTGGTGGATTCTAAAAGTCAAGAGATTTGTTAAATTTGTAAAGACTTCTAAAGAGTTTTTCATATTTTAAAAGTTTATGAAAATAATCTAGTTCAATGATTTTAAGAATCAAAAGGAAATATGCAAGATTCTTGAAGTTTTGTTTTATAAGTAAAATGATGTAGAATTCAATTCCCAATAACACTAGATTTGATGAAAACTTAGAATCATTAAAAACAAAACTTTTTGAATAACAAGAAATTTTGAAAGTCATTAAACAATCACCAAACCAATAACACTAGATTTTATTAAGATTCTTAGAATCCACCAACCAATAACAATAGAATTTGAGAATTTTAATATTCCCTACAAATTCATATACCCATTAACACCCCTTCATACACTATATTATAGTGAAATTCCTTAAATTATATCTAAATACGAAAGAAATCTGCGTTTTTCAAGCTCGGATCAAAATCTAGTAATTTACTTATTTAAGTCTCCAACATCTTCCATTTCTTTAAATGCATATATGCCGAAAAGAACCATGATTAGTACTTCCGGATTTAGTTACCCTACTTGAATATAATGTATAAACACGTCGTTCCAACACTATAAATACACCATCTCTTTGTCTATCTTTCTGTGTCCTAAAGATATTTTTTTCTTGGAATCTTCGTTGGTGGAAAAAAAAAAAGATGTTGCTTATACTATTAAAATCTCTCCTCGTGATATTCGTGACCTTGATATTGAGAGTTCTTTACGACACCATATCATGCTACTGGCTAACACCTAGGCGAATCAAGAAGATCATGGCACGGCAAGGCGTAACCGGTCCGAAACCTCGTCCACTATCGGGGAACATCCTTGAAATCTCGGCTATGGTTTCACAATCCGTTTCTAAGGATTGTGATTCTATTCACCATGACATCGTCGGCCGCCTTCTTCCGCATTACGTCACCTGGTCCAAACAATACGGTATCGTCTTGAGCTTTGACAAAAAAATTGTTTATTTTTTATTTTTGACTGACAGAGAGATGGCACTTTTTATCCCTTTTGATTGTAATTACATTTGTTATTGTAATGTTGAATTATATTCCCAACTAAAATATCCTTTACAATAAAATACTACTCTTTCAGACTTTGAAAAATGTTACAAAAGCAGACTTGAATCGTATTGGTGATATCTCCCAAGAACCTGGTGGATATTAGCTTATGGCGGACTGTTTTTTTTTGGAGAAAAAAGCTTATGGCCGACTGTTTTGTTGATAAAAATCCAGCAAGAGACAGGGGAGCATTGCCGTGGTCTCTGCTTGTGTAGATAATAGTTAACTGTATTGCTAAGACTTACGGACGATACTTTAATATTTGCACCAGAAAAAAAGACTCACGGAAGAATGTTAGACTCTTAAACTTGATACAAAAAAACTAGAGTGAGGTTACATGTAAACAAATATGTAAACTTCAATTTCTCCACTCCCTACTATTTAATTACAACCTTGTACAATATGTTTTGGTTAAACAGGGAAAAGATTTATAGTATGGAACGGGACGGATCCTCGACTTTGTTTAACGGAAACGGAATTGATTAAGGAGTTGCTAACGAAGCATAACGGAGTAACTGGAAGATCGTGGCTACAGCAAGAAGGAACTAAGAATTTTATAGGTCGCGGTCTCCTTATGGCTAATGGCCAAGATTGGCATCACCAACGCCACCTTGCTGCAGCGGCATTTACTGGGGAAAGGCTCAAGGCATGTCAACAATTTATAAACCTCATGCAAAGAATGCAAAAGTAATTTAGTGTTGAGAGACTGAAATACCCTTGTGATGCAGGGCTATGCAAGGCATATGGTAGAGTGCACGAGCAGGCTAGTGGAGAGGTTGAGAAAAGAAGTTGGGGAAGAAGGTGAGGTTGAGATAGGGGTGGAGATGCATCAGCTCACGGCGGATATTATATCGAGGACAGAGTTCGGAAGTAGCTTTGAGAAAGGCAAAGAGCTTTACAACCACCTCACTGTCCTCCAGCGTCTTTGCGCTCAAGCCACCCGCCACCTCTATCTTCCCGGTAGCCGGTTAGTTTTCTTTCTCCTTAGAAATGTTATTTTTTTAATATATAAAAAATTAGTTCCTTTCACCTAGAAAAAAAACAGAAAATAAGGCAAAGTTAATTTATCAGTTCATTAAATTTTAATCAAAAACTTACCACAATATTATTTACTATTATGTTTATACCTGTAATGGTGTACAAAAGTCATATAGTTTTAGTTTGGTAGTACCTAAAAACATATATTAGTTGTTGAGAACCTCACTGAGAATACAGCCACCATACAGCATTTTAAAATTAGTTTGTGCATTGGTGTGTCATTCCCGGGTTTCAAGCAATTTGTTTTTCTCTGTCTAGCACAAGCATATGATTCATATCGGATTTTGGTTTTATCCAATCAGATCTCGGTTTTTCGGGTTTGTCAAAATCAATCACATTCAGATTATATGAAAGTTCGGTTCGGGACCGGTATGGGTTCTACGGGCTTGTTTTGGGGTTAGTAAATCTTCAATGAGTAAGTACAACCCATGTACTTTCGGGTTCGGATCCCGAACGGTTTTTCGGTTTAAAAGTATCTAATTTGTACCTACTTTGTAACCAAAACATAAGTAAAATCGATTTTTCGGTTTTAAAGTACTTGATTTGTACGTATTTTGTAACCAAAACATAAGTAAAATTGATTCAAAAATAAGAAAGGAACATCAAACGTGATCATTCAAAATCAAACAAAAAAAGTAAACATAGTTATTGATAGAAACAAAACTAAATAATTAAAAGTATAAAACGAAAACCAATCAGAAAATGAGTAACATTATTCAATTGAAACAAAATCGAAATCTAAAAAACATCAAGCCTCAACCGCCACTTTCAACCATCAACCTCCACGTAATATAATCACCAACTTTCATGTAGATAATTATTTAGATAATTTGTAATATCTTAATATATTTTGGATACATATTAGAGATTATGTTATAAGTTGTTTTTAGAATTTTAAATATTTCGGGTTCTATCGGAAATCCATTTATGTTCAGGTTCGGCTCGGATATTAACCATAACCCGAAATACCATAAAACAAGATCCACTAGGTATTTATATCTGGTTCAAATCGGTTCAGATTTATTTTTATCGCATCAGGTTCGGTTCGTGCTTTCGGGCTCGGTTTATTTGCCCAGCCCAACATATGAATATGAATATCCCTTTACTCTCGATCAGCCTTTACTATCCATCATGTTTTCAAATGACTACTGCACTATGGTTGAAAACAGTCAACGTTGACTTAACCTGAAACTTTGTGTCTAGGTTTCTGCCGAGCAAATACAACAGAGAGATAAAGTCTCTGAAAAAGGAAGTGGAGCGTTTATTGATAGAGGTTATACAAAGCCGGAGAGACTGCGCTGAGATGGGTCGGAGCAGTACTCACGGAAATGACCTGCTTGGCCTTCTCTTGGACGAAATGGATAGCGATATGAACAACATTAACGACAACAACAACAATCTTCATTTAATAATGGATGAATGCAAGACGTTCTTCTTTGCTGGTCATGAGACCATTGCATTGCTCCTCACATGGACAATGATGCTCCTGGCCGATAACTCTGCCTGGCAGGAAAATGTTCGTGATGAGATCAGAGACGTATGTGGCTGCAAAGGTCTTCCCTCGGTAGATCAACTATCCAAGCTTACCTCGGTACGTACGTTCACTCCTAAACACATTATACGCAACTTATAAATTCTAAAATATATTGTTGTTCTCCAGTGAAAACTGAATTCTAGGTCTAAGAGTAATTCTTCTCGTAAAAGCTTAAGTCGACGTTGGAATCAAGTTATACTCAGATTTGAATGGTACATAGCATGAAACGATCAGACTAGTTAGGTCGTAGTCTCGGTTAATTTTATTATGATCGTAGCCGATATCGATCGTCTGCATAAAAACAAAACAATGTAATGTAGTCCACTAGTAAATTAGTTCGTAGTGACCACTATTAATATTTCAAACTTAACTCTTTTCCGCACCATATCGATTAGATTTAGAGTAGGACTCGACGAAGACCACTAACTCATACATACAAAAAGATGCTATTTGTTGTTTGCTCCATAACAAGTATATACCTATGCAACATTAAACTAGTTTTTTGAAGTAGAAATTAGCTTATGATGGATTTGTGCCGTGTGGGATATAAACATTCAACACAGTATAGGCAGTGCCACTAACTTCATAGTGCCGCGTCCATAACTAAGTTTATACCATAGTCATCAATCTAGTTGACATAGAACTTCAATAAGTAGATATCTTTTTTAGCAAAAAAAAAAAGTGGATGTCTTTTTAATTTTTTTTTCTTTACACTTCACCTTCTATCCTAAATAAAAGTTGTAATAGAATTTATAGGTTTATTGATTTTTCAGATGTTCATTAGTTGTTTTTGTAACTGGTTAATTTGGGGATCAGTTGGTACATGTTTTCAACTAGTTTTACATCAAAAGACGTACCTTTTTCTTAGAAAATGATATGTAATTAGATATGATATGATATGATGAGCATTTGTTAAGCTAGCGTTAAAATATGATAAGATCGTGAGTGGAACATAGGTTTGTAAGCATAATTAAATGGGTAAATGATAACATTTCATACGATAGCACTAATACATGTGCATATTATTTTAGGCAAACAAATTTTAAACATGTATTAACTTTATGATTAGATTTTGACAGCTTCATTATTGATAGTCTTTTTCAAATGAAAAGTCAAATCTCAAACTAAAGATGTCTGGGAAATAGTCAAGAAGCGGTTCGCATTATCACGATATATAATTCCAATATAAATTAGTAGAGTATATTCTGGTAACTATTTTGACTCTTTCATATGTCATTTTCATTTTCTTCTCTTTCAACAGTTAAACAAAGTGATAAACGAGTCACTAAGACTATACCCTCCAGCTACTCTTCTACCAAGGATGGCATTCAAAGATATAAAACTAGGTGATATAACCATTCCCAAAGGTTTATCAATATGGATACCTGTCCTCGCTATCCACCACAGTGAAGAATTATGGGGTAAAGACGCAAATGAATTTAACCCGGAACGCTTTGGAGGCAAACCATTTGCGCCTGGCCGCCATTTCATTCCATTTGCAACTGGTCCTCGCAACTGCATCGGACAATCATTTGCGATGATGGAAGCAAAAATGATTTTAGCAACGTTAATTTTGAAATTTAGCTTCACTATGTCAAAGAATTATAGACATGCACCAATCGTTGTGCTTACTATAAAACCTAAGTATGGAGTTCAGGTGATATTGAAGCCATTGGATTCATGAAGCTCTGTGGTTAAAGTATTGGTTTGTAATGATTTATTGCCTTGGTTAAACACTGGGAGATGCAATTTTAGAGAAAAAATTACTCTCATAGACACTTTATATCTTTCTATTTACTCCATTAGACACTAGGTGCTGGGCACACACTTTTTATGTGCTGAATGACGAGCATACCCTTCAACCATCTCTTTCTCTCGTTACTTCATCTCAAAGACATCTGATTTTGTTTCTTATTATATTTTATTTCTTTTCTTTTAAAAAAATTGAAAAACCTTTATCTCAAATCCCAACTAAACTTCATTCTCTCTCGCTCACAAAAATAGCGATTAAGTGTCTAAACCCTAATTGATCTTATAAACTCCCACAACGAAACCCAATCCTCTTCGTATCGGAGTCTGTGACCACTACGGAGCTGGGAATCGTTGGGTAAGATATCAGAGAAAAACCACCACGGTGGTGATTAACGAACGGTGTTGTTTGATGATGACGACGAGAAGAAGAAGTCTTTAAACTCTCCCTCTTTTATGAAATCGAAAGATTACCCCTTGTTCAGAAGGGAGAAGCTTGTACACAAGGTAGACTTTCTTAAGATTGAGATTTCTTTTTTTGAAGATTTGAGATTGAGATCGAGATTAATTTTTTGTTGTGTATGTAACGGTGGTGGCTTGATGGCGGAGGTGGTGATGGTGGGAGTAACGTTTTCTAGTGTGTTGACCATGGACAGATCTGATTCTAGAGATCTGTACTACAACTTAGCTCAAGTTTCATCAAGTGAGTTTCTTTCCTTTCTTTTCTCTTTATGCTTTCGATTCAAATCGAGAGTACATGTTTGTTTTCTGATTCAATTGCAAATATTTTTTTTAGCTTCAAGTGCTTATGAGTTGAAAAAATTTAACATATTTTTTTTTTTTCAAATACTAATAAAAAAACAGAGGATTTAGGCTTATGCTATGTTTTATTACAAAGCTCTAGTGCTACTTAGCTCATGTGCCTAATGAAACCAGATCTCAAAATATTTTGTTGTGCAGATAAAATAGATACTATTTGATGATACAGTTTATGTTCTTTGGACATGTCGATGATGGTGTTGGGTATCACTTGTTTGATACATACAAGAGAGGTGCTTTGATTTGACTTCTTTTGAAACTATTTTGTTAAAAATATTATACTTGTAGTTTCAGGGTGCAGGTTTGGGATAATTTTCTGAAATGGATGATTCTGCCACAATTTTTGCAAAACATGAGGGTGAGGATACGAAGATGAAGGTCGTGGTAGAGGTGGCTGTGGATACCACAATGGAGATGGAGGCCGTGGTGGAGGTGTGGTGGAGGTGGTTGTGGATACCACAATGGAGGTTATGGTGGTTATGGAGAAGAAGGTGGTGGATACATAGGTGGAGAAGATGTGAGAGATGGATACAGTGGTGGTGGATACAGTGAATGTAAAACATGCCCATATATGCTTGAAAGATATCCACAAAAATTTCTCGTTGGATATCAAAAAGTTTTTCATGAAAATTGTATCCACATAACTATATACATAAATATTTTATTTAAACACAGAATACCACCACTCACTGTAAAATCTAACTTTACTTTAAGATCTTGTGGCTCATAGTCAAATCACATATAATACTAATTAATTGTCTAACTAAAGTAACAAGAAGCCAAGTAATTAATTTTGACTTTTTCCTAATTAAACACAACTACAAGAATTCGGCTAAAATGTATAATTATCTAAAAAATGTCTCGATTCCATGAATTGTGTGCTGCAAACACAATGTGTTCTTTTGTGTAAGAAAAAAGACAATTGTGTATTTTATGGTAACTCTCTCAATTTTAGAGTTGGTGTTCAGTAATTCAGGATTATTTTTGTCACATATGTTAAAATATATAATCTATCTTAAAATTTATAAAAATTAAATAATTAGTAGACCCTTCTAAAATGATCTGTGGAGAAGAAAAGTATGTTTGATAGCATACAGTTTTGAATTGATTCTATTAAACTATTTTGAACACATGCGTTTACAGCTTACCAAGTTGGTCTTCGAAGGAAGAAGCTGAAAAAGGAGATTTTGAAATAATCACTTGATTTTAAGTTTTTAACTGATTTAAAAAAGACTAGTTGTAATAATATAATTATCTTCTTAGTACTTGTTAAAAAAAAAATCTTCTTAGAACTAAACTAAATACTACAGAAAGATACGAAAGCTTGTGACTGTTGTCTTTGTGTACGGTCATGTTATGTTCTCTGAGGCTGCCAATGGAATCAATAACTCTCTGGCATATGGCCAAAAGAAATTATCTATCGATCACCTTTATTGGCTTATAAATTGAAGTTGGAATTCAATATAACAAAGTCATAATGTTATATTTAGATGGGTTCAATCTAGATTAGCCTTAGTATAATAAACAATTTTTTCATATATTTTTGTTTACATATTTGGTTTAATCGCGGATGGAATTATTAAAATCTATAAGGACCAATAATATATATGTTAGACAACCTATATTAAATTGAAAGTTGCTATATTAAATGCAAATTATTTAGTTACATGTTTATAATTGTAGTTAGCAAAAAAAAACACTTTGTTTTGGAAAATGGTTTGACAATTTTAAAAAGTCAATTAATATATAAATTACTGTTATAAATCATACTAGATTTTAACCCGCCCTTTCCAAGGGCGGAATAATTTTATAATTTTTTTAAAATAAAGATATAGATTTGTATTTATGTTTTAATTTTATTTGTAGTTTGATTGTTTTTGTACATTCTTTATGATAAACACGATACATGTTCGTAATAATTATTTGAGATTAGATTATTTGATTTTGCTTTTTTGATTCATAATATGCTTCTTCCTTTTTTTGTTTTTTTTCTTTTTTTTTTTGCAGAACTCCTTTTAATTTACTTATATGTTTTGTTGTAGAGACTTGTATTGAATATAAGCACACATTTGTTTGTTTTTTATTTAATCAAACTAATCTTTTTTTTGCTTTGTAATATACTTCTTCCTTATTCATTTTTTTAGAACTCCATATAATTTACTTTTAAATATGTTGTTATTTAAAAGTATACATTTGGTTGTTATTTTATTTAATCAAACACTTTTTTTGTTAAAACCAAAATATAAACACATTTGGGCCATATAATCACATATTTAGTTCTATTGGATCTATTAATTTGAAAAAAGTTAATTTTCTTAACGCTGATTTATTATGATATTACAATTATAATATAAAAAATATTACATCCTATGAAGATCTCCGTCTGACCAGATTAACTTGCATCATGTTGTAAATCCCTTGTAAGCCTTTCTTCTGTAATTTACATATTGTTTTAATAAACCGCTCTCTCCGGGACCTGAAACCTGGATTTCCTATAATCTACAAGAAATTGTATAGTCTGGGGTTCGAACGCCAGATCCGGGTGTAGAAGCCTTTAAACTAACCAGTAGCTACGGTGCTTCCGAAAAAAAAAATTAAACTCTTAGTATAATGAAATTGGCCCATTAGTTACAAAGGAATTAAAAATAATTAAAGCCCATTGTTAGTTTTATTCCGGGAAGGTTAACAACTTTAACGTGTCACTCAACGAAACTTAACATCTTTATTTTGTTGGTCTTCTCTGTTTGTGTTCTTATTTCTACCGTCTTCTCGATAAACAACAAACAAAATCTAATATAACTACCCCCAAATCCAGAGTCAAAATCGTTCACTCTATCATCCTGATAATCGATCTTCACTTTCAAAGGTTTGACTCTTAATTTTTTGTCTGTATACTATGATATTAATCGATCAGGGTTACATCAAACTGAAGAGTCGGTTCCTTCCTCTGATAGATCTGTCACTTCTATTTGTAGATCGAGCATGATTAACATGTTTCAAGCCACGATTTGGTTCCGGATCGATCATGAACAACTTCTTTCGAGACATGCAACATATAGACTAAAGAAGCCAATGAAAAAGTAAGTGTTTTTAACTATTGTACTTGTTCGTTATCTTCGGTGTTTACCATATCTTTTAGAGAGCAGATCGATAAACATTATGGATTTGTATCCTATTTTTTTTTAAGTTACAGTACTTTAGTAGTACTGTTGATATACTGGGATTAATGATATGCTTCTATAGAAACAGATATGAAAAAAACATTGGAGCTGACATGGAAAAGCAGAATAAACTTCCGAAGAAACCAAGATCAAGTTAGATTAAAGTAGAAGGTAAAAATTGTTCATATTACTCATCTTAACTGATTAGTATATTATTAAGATGTTGTGGCTTGAAGATGGCTTTGAATTATTAACCAAGGTTGAATAGTAAGACTGATTAGTTTGTTACTTGCATTTGAGAATAAGATTTTACATTGTTTGAATGGCTGTCACTTAGATAAAACTGTTTTATGACAGTTAAATTTTATAACTTCGATCGAGACATATATTAATCAGTTACTAATATCTGTTTTAATATGTCTTTATATCATGTATTTGAGTGCTTTGGTACTGCATCATTGATCACAAAAATACTTTAGAGGAGTAGAAGACAAACCTGGTATAGCTTATAAAAAGGTGAAGTGTTTGTCTAAATATTTATACACACAACGTTTATTTCAACTTAGTTCTTCTTTTTTTCTCTTGATATTATTCTTGCTATGTTTTTGTTTAAAGTTATGTATCCTGGTCAATTTACGCAGGTCGAACAAACTCGTATTTCTGGCCTCAGTAAATCATTCTTAAAGACTGGTTATAAGAGAAACTGCAAAAGAGGAGAAGAGACGATATTTATTTGACATTTTATGTTGCAGGTAGTGAGCTGCAAGAGAAACTGTTACGATGATATATTGTAACATGATGTCCAATTAGAGTTATTATATTGATCTGAGTATATTCGATTTTGGTTTACTTATAGTGACCGGTTTAACATATCAGTTAATTCCGGATGGTATTAGTATATTACATATTGGTTTGATTTAAGTGCCAGTTATATTATTTAGTTAGTGTGTATAAAGTCCTAAGGAAACTAAAAGTGTCCAAAATTTAAAATGAACTTTCTTGGGTAGATAAAAATAGGACCCTATATTAATAAATTAGATGGTGGACGGTCCATAACCACATGAGGAAGGAAGAGACGGTCCATACTATGTTTTTCTTTTTACGTATCTATTTTGTATTTTTACATATTTGTATTTATCTTTTCCTAGTTAGACTAAGAATTGTTAGTTTTCTATTTATCTTATGACGGTCTATTTATGACGGTCTAAACCTTGTATATATATGGAGCCTTTAGGCTATGGAATAAGATAGGTTTTCTCATTGATTCACAACACGTTATCAGCACGAGTTATTCTCTAAAAACCCTAGCTAAAAATCGACCACCTCTAAACCCTAATCAAGCCGCAAACTACTTTCTCATAAACACTAATCCTAATTTCCTTTTCTGGTTCGAGATCATCCCATAAACCCTAGATCGATCGACGTACCACCACGCGCATCGATCGATATTGGCTCAACCGACATAGATCAAGATCCATCCGACTTGCATCCATCCGAGCAGTTTCAATCCGACCAAGGAGCTTCCGTTCTTGCGGCCAGTACCAGCTCGTGATCTCCTTCTCTTTGGTGGTCCGGTTTTCAACCCTTCAAATCTAAAGGTAATTAAAATTCTAAACCCTAAAACCCATAAAACGAAATGGTTGTTTTGATAAAGTTTAAACCCTAAAATTTGAAATCTCTAATGTTGAAAGCCCTAAGATAATAGATCCCAAAACCCTTCTTGAGTAAATCAGAGCTCTCAAGTCCGATAGAGATTGTTTTAAACAATTAAACTCAAAACCCTAAAAAGTTTTGAATCTCAAAATCCTATGATCATCCTTAATCTTATGATCATATCGTGTCCCTTAAACCCCTTTGATCTTAATGATCAAATCGAAAACCCTAGAAATCGATCACCCCCTTTTTCCTGGTCGATTTCATAAACCCTAAAATTAAATCGAATCTATTTAAATTGATTGACTGCTTGCTTGATTTTAATTGAGGTTAAAAGTTTGGGCTTCTCTGTCTCGAATATCGATCGACATGCCATTGCACGTGTCGATCGATGATGTCTCGTATCGATTGATTATTAATTATAAAATCCTGATAATGATTGTTTGATTATTTAAATCCGAATTTTGAATCACCTAGAAACAAATTGTTAGGATCTCATCCGAATTTTGTTGTTTGAATTCACTAAAAATTGCTTGAGGTTTCTTGTTTCATAAATTGCTTAGAAACTGTGATTGCTAAGGTGTTTTTAAAATCCGGTTGCATTAAAATCATATAGAATCCGATTGTCCATATCAGTAGCCGTGTGGCTTATATTGCATTCATGTTTGATCAATAGGTCGATCGATCGACCTGCCATTGCACATATCGATCGATGATGCTTCACGTCTATCGATCGATGACTCTATAGGAGTATCGATCGATGCGCCTCTAGCCGTGTGGCTTCATCCAGTATGGTCGTGTGACCTAATGGTCATGTGACCTAATGCATTATAACCTTGATCATATTGTTTGCATCATATATACTTGTTAGAAATTTTTCTGATGCGTGTGCCATAGAGTATTGATATAAAGATATAAAATTTTCTAAAAGTATATATATATATATATATATATATATATATGTTTGATTTCAGATGTCGAAAATCAATAATCTGGATTTTGTTGTCCTAAATGTCTCTTGAGACAATTACTTATAATGGGCTCTTGATACAAAGATCATTCTAAAATCCAAGGGTCTCGGTGACTGTATTACCGAGAATAACAGTGCCAACGAAAAAGATCGTTATTGGGAAATATTAATTATTCGCCATCATCTGATTGAGAGTCTCAAAAATCAGTACTTAACCATTGAGAATCTTCTAGACCTTTGGAATGCATTGAAACAGAGATATGATCATCAAAAGACGATCCTGTTACCAAAGGCTAGATACGAATGGAAAAATCTCAGGATCCAAGACTTTAAGTCTGTGGATCAATAAAACTCAGCAATGTTTAAGATCGTGTCTAAACTTAAACTATGTGGTGAGGATATAACAGAGGAAGATATGCTTGAAAAAACTTTCTCTACCTTCCACACAAGCAATGTGTTGCTTCAGCAACAGTACCGTGCAAAAGAATTCAAGACTTATGCAAGCTTGATTTCATGCTTATTACTTGCTGAGCAAAATAATGAGTTACTGATGATGAACAGTGAGATGAGACCTTCAGGATCCACACCATTACCTGAAGCCCATGCGGCCACTGAGGCTGATAAAGAGGCTAACCACGTCCATCATGGTAAACCACACGGTCGAGGCCGTGGTGGATGGAGAGGACGTTGTCGTGGTCAATACAATTCACATGGCCGCAGAAGAGGTAACCAATCTGGTCGAGAACAGAACCAGGGACGCTCGTTTGGACGAGGTAATGGTCGAGGCCGTGGATCTTCATTCAAACCGCAGCACTCAAACAACTCGACCAAATCTGTATGTCATAGGTGTGGAATGAGCAACCATTGGGCAAAGACTTGTAGGACTCCTAAGCATCTAGTTGAGCTATACACAGAAAGTATGAAAGGGAAGAATCCTGAAGCCCACATGGTGATTCATGATGATGAGAACGATTTTGATCATAAAAAAGATGATCTTATGGACTATGAAACTTCAGATATTCTAAAAGACTGATTTCGACATTTGTATTGTTTTATTTGCTTTGATACTTTGATTTGGTGTTTCTATTTATTGGAATTTATTTATGGAATGAATTTTATTATTATGAATTATCTTATAAGAATTACTTTTATAATAAAATATCTTATATAAAATTAAGTCTCTAAGTATCATCCTACATTTTTACTTTTAGAAATGAAAGAGGATGTATTCGTGGTGGATAGTGGGTCGAGCCACACGATCTTAAGAGACAAAAGATACTTCATAAATCTAACCCTTAAAAACGCCAACATTTCCACCATTGCGGGTATAGCTAGTCTCATAGAGGGCCACGGTAGGCCAATATTTTGTTGCCTATGGGAACAAATCTCGAAATTTCGGATGCTTTGTATTCTCCCAGTTCTAAAAGAAGTTTATTAACCTTCAAAGACATTCGAATGAATGGATATCATATTGAGACTAAGGGAGAAAGAATTCCTTCAGATTATTGAAATTGCCCATGGCCAAAAGAAGGTCTTAGAATTAATACCCGCAATATCCACTGGTCTTTATCATGCTAAAATCAGTTGATTGAGGCCAATGCCACATTTAACAAAACAGCCATCGAAAATTTCACTTTATGGCATGACCGGCTGGGTCATCTCGGGTCAACTATGATGCGTAAATTGATTGATAATACCAGCGGGCATTCATTAAAAGAAAAACGAGTTATCCCTAAACACTTAATGTGTACTGCTTGTTCACAAGAGAAACTCATAGTAAAGCCATCACCTATTAAGGTGACAAAGGAAACTATTAATTTTCTGGAAAGAATACAAGGAAACATTTGTGGACCAATACACCCACATTGTGGAACATTCAGATATTTTATGGTCCTTATTGATGCATCGACCAGATGGTCGCATGTCTGTCTCCTATCGACCCGCAACTTGACATTTCCAAGATTGCTAGCTCAGATAATAAGATTACGAGCTCACTTTCCAGATTTTCCTTTGAAGACTATACGTCTTGATAATGCTAGTGAATTTACGTCTCTGGTGTTTAATGATTATTGTATGTCCATGGGGGTAACAGTGGAACACTCCGTGGCACATGTACATACACAAAATGGCTTAGGTGAATCATTTATAAAACGAATACAGCTGATTTCCCGACCATTACTCATGAGGTCAAGGCTGCCGGTTTCAGCATGGGGATATGCGGTCTTTCATGCGGCCGAGCTTATACGCATCAGGCCATCTAGTGAACACAAATATTCCCCATCCCAATTACTAACGGGTCATGAGCCAGACGTCTCCCATCTAAAAACTTTTGGTTGTGCGGTTTATGTTCCTATTGCTCCACCACAGAGAACAAAGATGGGACCACAAAAACGGATGGGAATATATGTTGGATTTGACTCCCCCACAATTATAAAATATCTTGAGCCAACTACCGGTGATTTATTAAAGGCCAGGTATGTGGATTGTCATTTTAATGAATCCGAACTTCCAGCATTAGGGGGAGATAATAAGCTGGTAAAAGAAATATCATGGAATCACACATCCATAAATTGGCAAGATCCTCGGACTCAAGTGTGTGATCTTGAGGTCCATAAAATAATACATTTGCAAAAGCTAGCTAATCAATTGCCAGATTCCTTTGCTGACCCGAAAAGAGTGACTAAGTCACATGTACCAGCTATTAATGCACCAGCTCGGATTGATGTTCAAGAGGGACACAATCAAGTTTCTACAGATTCCAAAACACGTTTGAAACGTGGTAGACCAATTGGTTCCATAGATAAGAAACCTCGAAAAACAAAGAAATGTGCTATATCCGAGGTTGGAACCCCAGACAAGGAAGTGGCCAATCTTACCCGAGATGAGAGCGCACATAAATCCATAGAAATGGATATTGGTCCGGACGTACCAAGCAGTGATCCTCGGAACGCCGGGGTTCATGGTACTGATGGTCCGGACAATAATGAGATCTCAATAAATTATGTCATGTCTGGAAAACAATGGAATAGAAAAGATGTCAACATCACATATATATTTGCTTATGAGGTAGCACTCGAACTAATGGATAATGAGGATCAAGAACCCACGTCTATATATGAATGCATACAAAGAAAAGATTGGCTTAAGTGGAAAGAAGCCATAAACGTGGAGTTAAACTCTTTAAAGAAGAGAGGTATTTTCGGTCCAATAATCCAATCACCAAATGGTATAAAACCAGTGGGATACAAATGGGTCTTTGTGAGGAAGAGAAATAAGAATGGTGAAGTCGTGAGGTATAAAGCCCGACTTGTTGCACAAGGATTCTCAAAGAGACCAGGAATCGATTATGAGGAAACATATTCCCCTGTGGTGGATGCAACCATTTTTAGATTCCTGATAAGTCTGGCCATAAGAGAAAATCTAGATATGAGATTGATGGATGTCGTTACAGCATATCTATATGGCCCACTGGATAATGAAATCTATATGAAAGTTCCAGAGGGTATTGAATTGAAGAATAAAGAGAGCTCTCGTGAACAACACTGCATAAAGTTGAATAAATCACTTTATGGACTGAAACAATCTGGCCGGATGTGGTACAACAGATTAAGTGAGTACCTAGTAAAAGAAGGATACAGAAATGATCCTATCAGTCCATGCATTTTCATAAAGAAATTTGAGAATAAAGACTTTGTGATTATAGCAGTGTATGTTGATGATTTAAACATCATTGGAACCTCTGGAGAGATTTCCCAAACAGTCGAATATCTAAAGAGAGAATTCGAAATGAAAGACCTAGGCAAAATAAAATTTTGTTTGGGATTACAGCTTGAGTACATAAATGATGGAATCCTTGTGCATCAAATGGCATATATACAGAAAAAGTACTCAAGAGATTTAATATGTCCGAGTCTCACCCTTTGTCCAGTCCTATGGTCGTGAGATCTCTGAACTTGGACACGGATCCATTTCGTCCCAAGGAGGACGGTGAGGATGTCCTTGGTCCCGAAGTGCCATATCTCAGTGTCATAGGAGCATTGATGTATTTAGCAACTCACACACGGCCTGATATATGCTTTGCCGTGAACCTACTTTCTAGGTTTAGCTCCTGTCCGACCAAAAGGCACTGGGACGGGATAAAACATGTTCTTCGTTACCTACAAAGAACGAAATATTTGGGTATGTTTTATACCAACAAAAACAAAGATGGTTTAGTTGGATTTTCTGATGGTAGATATCTTTCGGATCCACACAATTCTAGATCTCAGACAGGCTATGTGTTTACACATGGTGGAACGGCCATTTCATGGCGTTCAATGAAGCAGACACTTGTGGCCACTTCCTCAAATCATTCGGAAATATTGCCATACATGAGGCCAGCCGTGAGTGTGTCTGGTTGAGGTCAATGACTCAACGTATACGATCAGATTGTGGGATGACAGAAGACAAGGGTCCAACCGTGATGTATGAGGATAATGCAGCATGTATTGCTCAACTCAAAGATGGATACATCAAAGGGGACAGGACGAAACACATCCTGCCCAAATTCTTTTCTACACACGAGATGCAGAAGGCCGGTGTGGTACAAGTGGTACAGGTCCGATCTAGTGACAATTCAGCCGACCTGTTCACTAAGGCCTTACCAACCGCGACATTGAAGAAGCTAATACATCAGCTTGGGATGCGTCGACTGAAAGACCTTCAGTGATGCATTCATCAGGGGGAGTAGTGTGTGTTGTACTCTTTTTCCTTCACCATGGTTTTGTCCCACTGGATTTTCCTGGTAAGGTTTTAATGAGGCAACATTAAGCATACTACGAACCCTGAACGGTTATAGCGTCCAATGGGGAGTGTTATAAATCATATGGTGGACGGTCCATAACCACATGAGGAAGGAAGAGACGGCTCATACTATGTTTTCCTTTTTACTTATCTACTTTGTACTTTTACATATTTGTATTTACCTTTTCCTAGTTAGATAAGGAATTGTTAGTTTTCTATGCTTATGATGGTCTATTTATGATGGTCTAAACCTTATATATATGGAGCGTTTAGGCTATGGAATAAAATAGGTTTTCTCATTGATTCACAACAATTACTATTATTTTTCAAATTATCAAATTTTAAGTTGTAGTTAACAAGGTGAATGAGATTTTATATTCTTATAGCATAAGCATTGACGAATATTTACGGCGGTGGAACAATTTTTCTAATTTTCAAATTCTACAACTTTTTGGCTACATGACTATTATTAAAATCATTTACATTCAATGTTGAAGATTTTACGTTGAAAATACTTATTTCACTCACCAACATGACGAGGGAATTGGAGCTGAAGCAGCAATTAGAATTTTGAAGATCTTATGAAATAAGTATTTTAATATTATTTACAAATGAATATAAATACATGTATTTAAAAAAGTTTTTATTTAATATAAGTTATAAATGTGGTATATTTATTTTTATCAAATGAATTTTTGCGTGATATAACGTGAACTTTTTACTTAGTAATGTAGAAACATTTAAAAGTGAGAGACAGTTTTTCATGTCAGAATATCTACAGAAATCTTGAAATATTCAAGTATTAAATTAGTTTATGCTTAGGCATAAATGCAAAAGTCAATGTTAATAAACCATTATTTATACACAGTTTTCACTTATATACTCCCTCTGTCCTACTTTAAGTGGGTTTTTAGGGTTTTTATTTTGTCCAATTTTAAGTGATGTTTTCTTTATCCTAGATACAATTTATTGTTGTTGGAAAATTTTGACCAACTACAAAATATTACATCTTTTTTTATTGGTTGAAATAGTTTAATTTAATTCTAATAAATAAAAATTTATATTTTCTTAATATTTGTGCAAAAACCTAAAACACCACTTAAAATGAGACAGAGAGTAATAAGTTACGTTTTGTGTATTGATTATTTATTACAAAGGTTTCCCTTCCACAATACACAATAAATCATTTTTTTGTTACACTTAAACAAAATGAGCAATTTATTAGGGGTTATTATCAGTTCCACGTGTACTCTAGCTTGGGTATTTTTTGGCCATGTGTGAAGTAAATTCCATCTTCTCTAGCTTCCCAAAAATTCTGTTTACCATAATGAACTATAAGACCACCACCTTCATATCCGGTAAACCCTGCATGGAACTTGAAATTTGGCCCTTGCCATAGGTCACAAAAGAATTCTGTTTTAAAAACACTATCATGAAAACTGAATTCGTAGGTTTCTCCAGGCCGTAGAAAGTGGAAGCCTAGATTGTCGTCGTTTGATAGACAATTAATCTTCAGGATATTGTTTCGACCAAGAGAGTTCTTAAAGTGCACGGAGTTTTTTTCATTCCACTTTGCGTTACTCAAACCTATGCACAATCCAATAGTGAGAAAAAAACAGGAGAGACGATTCATTGTGTTGGCTGGTTATTTGGAATGGCCTTCTTATATTCTCTTAAGTTTGAAGTAATCTGTTTATAACCGAGAGGGAAGATGTGTATTATATACAGTGGCGTTACAGGGATAAGTACTCAGGTTTTCTCTATTTTTAAACATCTTTATTTTGACTAATATTACAAAAACGTTGATCGTTTTTGCTATTTTCGTGTCTTTATCCATTTTGCTGTTTTGCATCTATTTCAAGAGTAGATGCTTTTGATAAATTGATAATTTGTTTCAGTGTTCAGCTTTGACCTATGTGATATACATGAATGAGTGTGTTTATGTAAGATTTATTGATTTATAAAACTCTTAAGAAAAACTATATAATAAAAGGTTACACTTTCTGACGATGAAAAAAATAGAGTGGTTTCTCTAATTCTTCGTTTGAGTATGAACATGATCATCAACAGTACTCATTACTCATAAGTTATAATTAGTGACGACATTACTTGTCTGATTCAAGTAATTTAATTTTCTTGTAGTAATGATTTAAATGAGAACTTATTAACCAAATCAAATTAAACGAAATTAATTCATACATATATAGTACATATAAGGTCCACGAATATTTAAATGTAGGCCATGCGTCCCATTTCTTTTCTGCCAAAAGGAAGGAGCCAAGAGCATCGACTCAAATGGTGACCATTCACTCATTTCCTTCCAAGAAAAGATAAGATAAGGAAATTTTCTGCCACGTGGCCTTATCATAGTGGTCCGTATCGATAAGGGTGTCAACACCTTTCCTTAATCCTGTGGCAGGTAACGACGTTATCATCAGACATGAATCCCGCACTCTTTGATCATTAGGGCTTTATGCCTCAGCCGGCCTCACTATATATAAATGACCAAAGCAATAGACGAATAAGAGAAAAGAAAAAAAGTAGTAATGGCTTCCTCTATGCTCTCCTCTGCTGCTGTGATTACCTCACCGGCTCAAGCCACCATGGTTGCTCCATTCACCGGCTTGAAGTCATCCGCTGCATTCCCAGTCACCGGCAAAACCAACACTGATATTACTTCCATTGCAAGCAACGGAGGAAGAGTTAGCTGCATGAAGGTAAATATCGATCATTAGAGTCATAGGCCAGTCCTTTTAATTATGCGGAACTGCGATTGAAAGATACAAAATAACGTACCTTAGATTGAAAAATGTCTAAATATATATACAAAAAAGAGAATTCCTATTTATTAATTGGAACTGAGATTTATAGGTGTGGCCACCAGTCGGAAAGAAGAAGTTTGAGACTCTATCCTATCTTCCTGACCTTACTGACGTTGAATTGGCTAAGGAAGTTGACTATCTTCTCCGCAACAAGTGGATTCCTTGTGTTGAATTTGAATTGGAGGTAATAAATAACAAAGTTTTGTTTTCTTGTATTTAAACATTCGTTTTATACGATGTCAATCCTGGTTTTGAATGGTATGTGTGAGTATATAGCATGGATTTGTGTACCGTGAGCACGGAAGCACACCCGGGTACTATGATGGACGTTATTGGACAATGTGGAAGCTTCCCTTGTTCGGATGCACTGACTCTGCTCAAGTATTGAAGGAAGTGCAAGAGTGCAAGAAGGAGTACCCTAACGCCTTCATTAGAATCATTGGATTCGACAACAACCGTCAGGTCCAGTGCATCAGTTTCATTGCCTACAAGCCACCAAGCTTCACTGATGCTTAATTTCCTTTCTAAAACATTCATACAATAATCTATACTCATTTCACTTCAAGTTGCCTGTTTTTTATTCTCTTTGAATTTCTGTCTGAGACATTTTCTATCGGATTGTCAAATGTCTGATTTATAGATATATATGTACTTTCTGTGGGAATATCACTTCTTTTTCTTGGTTATTTTTTGATGGCTATTAGGTTTTAAATTTTTATCCCGTAAGAAAACAGACAACATATAACTTAACAAAAAGGTTTAGATAGTGTTAATGCTAACAAAAAGCTTTATGGAACAAGAAACAATTTTACCTACAAAACACAAATTTCATCTTAGTTATTTAGTTCATCAAATATTCAAATAAGAATCACTGTATCATTTTAGTATCCTATAGGTTTGTGTAGATTTACTATAGATTTCAATCATTTCATTAGGTAGTCATCATTTGATGTCTCACACTACTTACGTGGTATATGATATCCGTTTATATATAATTTTGGTAAATTATTATCGGAAATAAGATACACCATATAAATATATATCCATTATTAGATAATTACACATGGATCTCTGTTAACATCTTACCCAAAAACACCTTACCCCAAAAAAAAACAAATTCAAGAATATCCAATCACATTTTCTCAGAAGTTCATGCTTGATCCCTGGAAGGAAAGGATGGTTCATTTGAAATCTGTAATAGACACATCTGTGGAAGATGACATACAGTTACACAGCAAGAAAAACAAGTTATTCTCAACGACTATATTCGTCAGAATTTAAAGAAAAAAAATTTATCGGAAAGTTATTGAAAGACATCCTTTTTTTTTAACACTGAAGATTCTATTAAAACATAAAACAGGTTAAAAGAGTCCGGCCATGAACAGTCCCGGAATACAACGTCCTGCGAACAACAGAGTCCCTGGAAAATTAAGCCCACAAGTGAGAGACTACATGAAAGACACAAACACCATCCATAACTAGTACAACCTAAAAACAGATCAAATGAAATCCAGAAACTTCAAGGAACAAAAATGCAAGAGATATCAACAGAACATCTTTGAACAAAGACAAATTGTAGAAGCAATCATGGCCATAATCCACAACTTGCGAATCCTTCTATAGTGAATAGCCCAAGCAAATTAAGAACAAAGCTTCAAACACCAGCAAGACATAATCACTTCATGATCGAAAGTCTTCAACCGGAGACGGAGATGACTGTAGGAAACCGACTTGAAAACCCAGAAGCTTGAATAGAGGAAGAAGATCTCGATCAGATCTATTGATAAAAAAACAAGGAGCGAAACAGAACATCTTCAGATTCAAACAGTCTCGACGGATCGAGAAAGAAGAAGATCGATACTGAGATGAACCAAAGGGCTTTGGAATCAATCATGCATGTTCTTCAATCAGTTACTGGATTCGAAACAAAAACGGATCTGGATTAAAAGAAGGTGAAAGCAAGGTTGATTAGTTAATGCATGCATCAGATGCTCAACAAACTCTCTTATTCTCTCCGGAAAAGACAAAACGCTAGATCGAGATCTAGAAGAAGGTCAAACCCGTCGAGAGAATAAGATCCAAAAAGAGAGCATGGAGGGCAAAGAGAGACAGATTCCGACTCCGGTTCTGAGTGAGCAGCCGGAGTCGGCTAGACGGAGAAACAACAAGCAACCAGAAGAACTAGAGAGAAGGCAGAGGTTTTTTATTGAAAAACATCTTACCCCATTGTTTTTCCCTATGGACATATTTTATCGGTTCTATTTTCATTGGGGGAAAATATGTAAGAAAATTGTAAGGAGATAGCGATAAATTCCCCACAACCGCTTTTCCGATAACTTTCCAACAAAACCGTTAATGAAAAAAGTTGTCGGAACTCTGTTTGACAAACTCAGGATGCACCTTGATTGTCGATAACTTTTCTTGACAGACGTATTTCATCAGTAATTATTTCTGACAATAAAAGATATATGTCAAGAACTTTTTTGACAACCAAAAATTCATCACGTATTTTTCTGATGACCAAGGATCGTTTGTAGGGTGTCAAAATGAGCTAGCTCGCTCAACTCAGCTAAGCTCGTGGTGAGCTCGGATCTTTCATGAACTAGCTCAGCTCAGCTCATTTATTATATGAACTTCAATATGCAAACTCGAACTAAGATAATCTAGATCATGAGTTAAATGAGCTAACTCATGATCCAATATAAAAAAAATAAATAATAAAACAGTGATAAAATAACTTCTATAATATTACTCATAATTTAAATATTAAAAAATCCAAAACATAAATATTAAATACTAAATAAAAACTAACACATGACAAAATAAAAAATCTAACACCTAAAATAAATTAAATTAAATTTTACAGATAACTTTTGAAAGTTTTGTTTCTATATTACTTATGTATATTTTATATTTTAATTTTAGAAGATAAATATGATTAATATAAAAATTATATTTTTGGACAATTTGGTTTGACATTTTAATTTTAGAAGATAAATATGATAAATATATAAATTATATTTTTTACATAAGAAAAAACAGAAGTTATCCAAATATATATATATATATATATATATATATATAATTGTAAGTATAAAAATGAATAAGCTCATGAGCCAGCTCATGTTCATTAAAGATTGTTCAGCTCAATTTTTCATGAGCATGATCTCTATATTTTAGGTTCATTAAATAAATGAGTTTATTGATCGAGTTTAAATTATTTTTTTTTATGTGTTTCAAAAAAAAATTTAAACTCGATCAATAAACTCATTTATTTAATGAACCTAAAATATAGAGATCATGCTCATGAAAAATTGAGCTGAGCTGAGCTAGTTCGTGAGCTATAGCTCATTTTGGCACCCCTAATCGTTGGGAATGTTTCCGACGACCACATGTTTGTTGGAAATTATTTCCTATGAACCACCCAACGAATTCCCAACATAATTTAAAATTATATATTTTAATTCAATTAAATAAAAAAATTTAATTTTTAAATCCAAATAATTAAATTTCCTAAACAGAAAAATATTAAAATTAAATATATTAATGTTTTTATTATAAAAACCCAGTATTTAAAAGTTTTAAATAACAAACAAATAGATACTAGAAAAAACTAAAAGTTGTTCCAAGGACGCAGAATACAAGAGCGGATAGTCTAGCATGCAGTGCGAGGAAACAACCGTTTTTCGTCGTTCATATGGATTCAGAGTTCCCAGTTTGGTTTGCAGAGTCTTAATTGAGTCTGTCGTTTGTCGGAAAAAAAAAACTAAAAGTTGTTCTCCCGCAATTTGGCGGGCGTGTTCAACATTATGAGCCATGATCGCTTCTTTTTGCTTCTCCAACGCTTCAATTAGTACATTTTTTTCTTCAGTTCTCGGACGAGTTCAGGGTCAGCAGTATACGAAGCACTATAAAAAAGGAGCATTTATAGCTCACTACGATAGCTTTGTTTTTCAAACTGCTATCAAAAACAAAATTTTCGTTTTGGTCTGTATTAATAGCAGTTAACTAAGGCTACCTTGAAAATTTAGTAAGCAGGAATAGAAAATCACATGTACCGCTTTTAGATTCTATATCTGGTCAATGATGTTGTATTATAAAAAGATGTAAAGGGATGGAGATTTTCGTATTAATAGTCAAGAATAAACAAGCTCGAAAATTACAAGAACTTAAAGAGATCGTCTAAACAAGGTCGTCTAAATTAATGCTCTCTACAAGTTTTCTAGTAGCCGCTCATCCTGGTCGGGAGAGGTCGTCTCGGACTTTTGGTGGTGGTAGTTTCTGGTCGTCAAAGACGAGCTTGTTCGAAGTGGAGAGGTTGTCTTGGACTTTTGTGGTTTCTGGCGTTTTCTGTCTACGATGTGCCTTGCTCGAGAATCGAACACGCATCATGTTGCACTTTGTGAATCAGAGACCGGACGAGCTAGTTGAAAAAAAAACCCCATACTTGGATGAAATTTAGACAACCGTGAAATACCAAAATTTTTCCCTCTTTCATATATTACATTCTCTACTTAAATTGCAATTTTTTTTTTAGTTTCGACAAAAAGTGTCACAAAAAAAAACCATATCTTCGCCATCTCACTTCTCTTCTCCTTACAAATCTCACTTCTAATCTTCTCCAATGTATATTTCCCTCTCACTTTCTCCAAGTCACACTTCTCTTCTTCAACAGTTCTCAATTCTTATAGTTGATACAAAACCCACTCATCGGCCTTTTTAACATCCGGTTCGCTCTTCCTCCTTGCTCAAGCAAACTATATTAATTCCTTTCATCTATCTCCCTCAGATCCATCTCAATGTATCTTTTGAATCGAGTTTGTAGCAGCAGCCATGGACGGTGGAGCGGAATGTACATATTTTCGACATTATATAAATAACCAAACATAAAAAATCAAAACACTACCTGTCGTGATCAAATTAGTTGGTGTGTTATTCATGTATTTTTTTTTTTTTAAACTATGTATGAACTTACAAAATACGTTCAAGGATATTATGCATATTTTCAATACAAACCAAATCCATATACCATAAACCATAGATTATATAATTATTTGACTCTCACCATTTTCATATATTTTCTTGAATCTATGTATATGTTCAAATACATATTTCTAGAGATTTCTATCATATTTCCAGTATAAACCAAACCCTATACCCTAAAACATATTTCCATAAAAATCTAAACCATATATCCTAAACCCTATTTCATATATTTCTAAACTAAAATTTGATTTCATATACATGTACTTCATGTGACAAAATAAAACAGTTTATTAGTTTAATGTATTATTATAAATACATGAGAAACTTAATCAATTTTTTTAAAGTATTGTCAGATTTTCTCTGGATTTTTACCAGGACAAATCAAATAGTTTATTTAGTTTTAAGTATTATTATAAAAAACATGCGAAGTTTAACCAATTTTTTAAAAATTGTTATCAGGTTTTTCTGGGTTTTTACTGGGGTAACCGGTGTCGATTCAAGTGTTAATGGCAGATTTTTGGATTTTATCCGATTTTAATTAATAAGTTTTCATTAGATTCAGATATTATGGTAACATATCAGTTGGTAGAAACTCTGATAGAATGCTATATTAAAAACATAAGTTAGTCGAGATTATATACATCTCAGGTTTACCGCTTCAACCGCAGGTCCGGATCGGATATAAAAACACTGCATGTATCTTATTTTGTCTGTAAACCACATATGCACCCCAATAATGAAAACCTATTAATTTTCAGGTTACATTTGCAATGGATTGTTCTCAATTGGTAAGATGGTTTCGGAACCAGAAGAGTGACCCGCTTTCGCAAGTTATCTGGAGGATATCAAGATTTTACAAGGAAGTTTCCTGAACTCAAAAATCATTCATGTACCTCGGACGGAGAATTCAAGGGCGGATCGTCTCGCACGTTGTGTCAGACAGCAACCGTCTTTCGTCGTTCACATGGATGTAGAGTTACCAGTTTGGTTTACAGAGTCTATATGAGTCTGTATATGTTGATGACAAAAAAAAGTTAAATAATTTGTAAAAAAAAGAATGCTTTCTTTGCACCATTTAAATGTAGATGCACTATCAGTCCCCAACATTCGGTTTTGGTTTGGATATTTTTTTTTTTAGTGTTTTGGTTCAAGATATTTATGAACCGTTCATGTATTTACAAATTTTGGTTTGGTTTCAGTTGGGTTATTTAGGTTTTGGTTCGGTTCAGTAGCAAAGCTGGAAACCGGCAGCTAATATCCCAAAAAATTTTGGGTCCAATTATATTTTGGTTTGACTCTGGTTTTTAGCGTAAATTCAGATTTATATATAAAAATATTGGATAATTTGGGTTTTTCAGTTTAAATATTGCTAATTCGGTATGTTCAGATAAAAAAAAATCAGATAATATGGATAATTTTAAATATTTTAAATAAAAAATTATTCAGCTAATTCAATTGTTTGAGTAATTTGGTTTATAAGTAGTATTTTTAAGATATTTAGTTATTTAGAAATTTAATGTAATTATTATTTGTTGGTATATAATTTGCATTTTAAAATTTAGGTATCTATTTGGTTCTCTGTTCAGTTTCAGTTTTTCAGCTCCAGAGATATAGGATCTGCTCGGTTATTTATGATATTTATTTCAATCTTAGTTTCATGTTTTTCAGGAAAAATTGTGAGAATTGGTCATTTTCAAGTTATTAATTGAGACTTTGGGTCTGCAGAAATTTTTATTTGTTGAATGGGTCGTGGTACTATTTGACCCTATACAAATCTTCTTCAAAATACATAATACTCCCTGTCCAAATAACATACTCACCAAATGGGAAAAGTGCCAATTTAGACCTCAACTGTTTCGATCGTGCCAAATACTATCTGAACAAATGGTCAGTGCCAAATACGACCTCAACTTAATTATAATTTAGAAATACTATCCGAATTTTTTTAAATGTGTCTAAATCTACATTGATTATAACTAATGTTTTTAAATCCGACCCGAACACTGAACCGGACCACTTTCAGAGTCACGCGGTCATGGATCAATCGCGGATGAACTACGAGTTAATAAATTAATTAATTTTATTATAAAATAATATATTAGCTATAAAAATGAATATATAAAAACTAAAGTTGAGTATTTTCTAAATGTTTTTTTAAATAAAACAATAGTTTGGATATGAATATATTTTATGTTTAAAATA
This sequence comes from Brassica juncea, assembly GCA_018703725.1. Classification (NCBI taxonomy): domain Eukaryota; kingdom Viridiplantae; phylum Streptophyta; class Magnoliopsida; order Brassicales; family Brassicaceae; genus Brassica; species Brassica juncea. The sequence continues at coordinate 42,377,009 of CM031935.1, read as the reverse complement.
CTTAAATTTAGTTTCTATTTTTTTCACATACAAAATATAAAAATATAGTTTAGACTATTTCAATTTATTTTAACAAGTTAAGAGTTATGATATATACATTTAATTGAAATAGTCTAAACTATATTAATTTCTAAATTTTATTTTTATTTCACATACAAAATATAAAAATAGAGTTTAGATTATTTTAATTTATTGTAACAAGTTAAAAGTTATGACATATAAAAAATTACTATTAGATAACTTTTTTTTTTAATTTCTAAAGTTTCGTTAGAACTTTATTGCCGGTTGAACCACAGGTTGAACCAGTAGATAACTTTTTTCTGTTTTTTTTTTGTTTTTAGAATTTGTTTTATATTCTAAATTTTCAATTAAAAGTTAGATTTTTAGTTTTGTTATCGTCTTCCTCTGCTGACCTTTGCCGACTGTGTGTCTCTTTCTTTTCATCGCTTTGCATTTTCATTATATTTTTGCATTTTTTGTTTATTTTAAATTTGAAGTTTAATTTTGTTATTCATATTAGACATTTAAATATCTATAAATTATAAGTTCTGATAGTTTTGGTATATGTCATAACTCTTAACTTGTTACCATAAATTGAAATAGTCTAAACTATATTTTTATATTTTGTATGAGAAATAAAAAATATAGAAACTAAATTTAAGTATTTTTAAACATAAAATATATACATATACAAACTATAATTTTATTTTAGAAAAACATTTAGAAAATACTCAATTTTAGTTTTTATATATTTATTTTTAGAGCTAATATATTATTTTATAATAAAATTAATTAATTTATTGATCCATAGTTCATCTGTGGTTGATCCATGACTGGGTGACTCTAAAAGTGGTCCGATATAGTGTTTGGATTAGATTTAAAAACATTGATTATAGTCAATGTAGATTTAGACACGTTTTAAAAAGTTTGGGTAGTATTTATGAATTATAATCAAGTTGAGGTCGTATTTAGCACTGATCATTTGTTCAGGTCGTATTTGGCACGATCGAAATAGTTGAGGTCTAAATTGGCACTTTTCCCCTCACCAAATTGGCATTGCCTCTTTGAATTATTTTCACACGTGTGACCAAGACATTGACCAAGACAGAATCTTCTTCCCTATTATTATTTCTCTCTCTCTCTCTTCTCCAGTTTTCTCCATTACTGGACAGAGACGAAGCTTGCACCATCTCGGAGCTTCACCGCGACCGCTTCTTCCCTGGCCTCAAGACTCCATCTCCTCGTTGTGACCTTCCTTTCTCCACGAAATCATTGTCTCATCAAGCTCCAATACTCATAGCATTCCCATAGATAGGGCGTCCTGAAGCTCCGGAGTCGTCCAGTTCGTAGCTCTCGCCGCCGCGGCCCTCTTCCGAGAAGCTCGTGAGACATCAATGGCCACTTTTGGACATTTTGCACATCTGGTCCTTCATATTTCGGCTATTTTCTCTTTCACCCAAAAACTACTAAAATTGGGAAATGTTCACTTGAATCAATCCATGGACTTTCGATTGTGCAAACTTAACCCAAGCGAATATTCCAAAACTGCAATCTAGGTCCCTGAATTCTCGTATGCTTTCGCTTTTGACCCAAAAGTTTCTGATTGTAATATATCCTTTCAAATTGACCCCAAACATTTCAATTGTGCCTTCCACACCCTAATGCACATAAATGAACAAATATATGTAATGTGGACACCTAAATGCAATCTAAAGTGATTAAAAAGGAACTAAATGAGATGCTAAATGACTAAATACACTATATATCAGTTATGACGTTCTTTTATAAATTAGTTGTTTGTGTCTTCAAAGACTACGATTTATGCGAGAGTATCACAGATTTGAGCAAATCAGATATGTAGTCTTCAAAGACTACAATTTAGCTTATTTAAGTTTATATAATCTAAACTTAATATAAACTTAAATATAAGCTAAACTAAATATAAATAAATATAAACTAATTCTGAAATATAAGCTATATAAACTAAATATATAAAAATATATCTGAAAATAAATAAAAATGTATAAGCTTATATAAAAATGTATAAGCTTATATAAAAATGTATCTGAAAAGAAATAAACTAAATATATAAGCTATATAAATTAAATATATAAAAATAAGTAAAAAACTTAAAACTAATTCTCTTTTAAGTTTATATAAGCTATATAGCCTATATAGCTTAAGTTTATATAAGCTATATAAACTAAATATATAAAAATGTATATGAAAATAAGTAAAAAACTTAAAACTTCTCTTTTATTCTTCGACTTTTAAATTTGCTATCTTAACTCGACAACCTGACTCACGCCTCGCGTAATTTTGAACATGGCCAAAACCCACCAATTTGAAACAAATTATTACAAAACCTAATCATAATATCAATTTCGCGAGACAAAACCCGCTGCACACTAAGATATACACCCCCAATGCACACTACGGTGTACACTGAAGAATATGATAGGGTGTACACACCCCGGTGTACACACTCATGTATTCACTTCCGATGTACACACTCATGTTCCTGTGTACACTTCTCAGTGTGCATTCCGGTGTACACTCCGGTGTACACTCCGGTGTACGGACGGATATGTATACCGGGGTGTACACACTTGCGTACACCAGAGTATACAATAGGGGTGTATGCAAGTGTGTACACCCCAGTGTACGTTTAAAGAATGTTATACATTTATGTTTTTTCATGGGCATTTATCACCAGACCACTATTACTTTTAATAATCATCATATTACATTTAATATATACCTTGATTATTCAGTTCGATGCTAGGCTCGAATTTTAGTGTGACTTCAGGTGGGCGCTCGGCTCGAATTTTAGCGTGATTTCAGTTGGACTCATAATTGCATATTTGGTCCTTATTTGTTTTGCTTCTTTTCATTTCAACGCTAGTCTTATAACGTACATAGTTCTTTAGATTTTTGATCTGAACTCTTAAATTGTGTAATCTAACCCCTATTAATGAACACACATATATATATAATAAAGATATTTAAATACATCCTACAAAGATTAAAATGAAATAAAATGCAATATTAAATATAAATCATATATTCAACCTAGTAATAAACACTATATACTATATCATAGTTACTGTATTATACATAATATATTCAACCTTGTAATAAACACTATATACTATGTACTATATTATACAAAATTAATTTCAAACTTTCTAAACACTATATACTATTTCATAAATCCTAAGCCTAACATTAAATTGAGTTTGTAAACATAATTGTAAAAACTAAATAAATATAAGCTAAATATAAAAAAATATAAACATAAATATAAGCTAAACTAAATATAAACTTAAACATAAGTTAAACTTATATATAAACTTAAATAAGTGGTAAACTAAATATAAAATATATATAAACTAAATAAATATAAGCTAAACTAAATATATTAAAATGTATCTTAAAAAAAGACTTAAAACTAATCCTCTTTTAATCTTTGACTTTTAAATTTGCTATCTTAACCCGAAAACCTGAATCACACCTCGCATAATTTTTGAACAAGGTTAAAACCCACCAAATCGTAAAGATTTATTAGTTGTTGAGTCTTTTTTTTGCCCAATTTGAAACGAATTATAACAAAACCTAATCACAATATCGATTTCACGAAACAAAACCTGCTGTACACTACGATGTACACCTCAATGCACACTACGGTGTACACTGGAGTATATGCTAGGGTGTACACACCCGGTGTACACATTTATGTATATACTTACGGTGTACACACTCGTGTATATACTTCCGGTGTACCCACTCATGTTTCTGTGTACACTTCTCAGTGTGCATTCTCTGGTGTACGTTACGTTGTACACGTTCTGGTGTATTCTACTATCTCCCGTTCAAAAATAAATAACTAGGGTTTAAGGTGTACACCAAGTGTCCGTTTATGTGTACACTAGGTGTACACTTCTTTATACACTATGTGTACACTTTGCTATGCAATATCCAATGTAAATATAACTTTAGTGTTATATAAAGGTTTAGAAAGAGTTATTTTTCGGTTCACCCTCTAAAGTAGCTATAAATTCACAACTTAAGTGATAACCAATAAAAATGAGTTTCCTTTTTGTTCGGAGGTGAACCTGTAAGCTCATAAACCAATTGTATTTTACTATTTTATATTCAGTATTTTTTTTAAAAGAAACAAACTAATAAGAATTTGCCAAGTTATATTATGTTTTTAAAAAAAAGTGAAAATGAACACTTTACCTTAGTAACTCGTATCTCTAAATTTGTGGAATAACCGCATACCTATATATATATTACCTTTACATTCAACTTTAAACACATACCTTAGCAACTTGTATCTCAAAACACTTTACCTATACATTCAACTTTAAATACATACCTTAGCAACTTGTATCTCAAGAAAATTAATTGTGTTTATTAAATTTTGATTGAGTACCATTTATAGGAAATAGTTGAACACAAAAAACAATACAATTACAATCAAAATTTAGAGTGTTTCTTAATATGTGTGAAAATTTCAAAACATGTATCTTATTGAAACGGAGAGAGTATTGTTTAAGCTTTAGAATTTAACTGAGAGAAATCCAACAAAAGTAAAGTTGCAGTGTATACTGGAGTGTACGCTATGGTATACCGCCCCTATGTACAAACTCGTATGTACACCTCCGTGTACACTTACGGTGTACACTTCTAGCGTACACTGACAGGTGTACACTTTATGTTGTGCACTTCTCGGTGTACGCTCTCAGGTGTATGCTACGTTGTACACGTTCCAGTGTATGCTACTATATTATGTTCAAAAATAAATCGATAGGATTTAAGGTGTACAACTTGCAAAGTTTTTTTAAAATGTCAAACTTTATCTCTACAATTTGCTATGTTTTTTTCAAATTTAGATTTAAATTTCCAATTGTGCATTATAGCTCATATTATATGCAAATTCATATGTAAGGGTTTATTGTTTAGTGTCTTACAGTGTACACTTCCAGGTATACACTTCCGGTGTACATTGACCGGTGTACATTTCCTGGTGTACACTTCTCGGTGTACACTCTCTGGTGTACGTTACGTTGTACACGTTCCAGTGTATGCTTAATTAATATGCAAATTTATATGCAAAGGTTTAGAGTTTACCAAAGGATTTAAATTTTAGTATTTAGTGTTTAGGATTTAAGGTTTAATGTTTTACTCATGGCGTTAAAGATATTAATCCCTTGGGTAAACCGTAAACCCTAGGATTTTGGATTTATCCAAGGGTTTAAGGTTTATGATTAAGGGTTTATTTTTTTTTAAGATTTTGGTGTTTAGTGTTTATGATTTAGGGTTTACTTTTATTATTTACGGTTAAGTGTTTTACTGATGGTGTTAAGAATATTTTTCAAACAAATCTCTTTTCGTGGCAACTACTACTATTTGTATTTATTTTTACTTTTTGATTTTAAAAATATAATATAACTTGGCAATTTTTAATTATTTTGTTTCTTTTCTAAAAGATACTGAATATAAAATAATAAAATACTATTTGTTGGTAAACATATAGGTTCAACGTTGGGGATGAACCTACATGTTCAACGTTGGGGATGAACCTACCTGTTCACCATTGGGAGTGAACCCAAGAATAACTCGGTATAAAATGTTTGATTTATGGTTATGGAGAGTAATAAGACAATAAAACTAAAGAATTACTTTTCTTTTCTTAATGTTCAGAATGCATGAGCTTTCAAAGAGAGAGAAATGAAGGTGAATGAATAACAATAAGAGTGTGGTTTTGCTTTCCAAGGTGTATACTGAATAAGGTGACTGAATAATAATAAAAGCGTGGTTTTGCTTTCCAATGTGTATACTGAATAACAATAAGAGTGTGGCATTACAATAAATTAATATTAATCCTAAAAGTTATAATATGACATGGTGTATATTGATCGTAAACATACTATTTTAAGACCTGCCTATAAATCGATAAGAGTTATATGCATTATGTAAAGGGTCGTAGCTATTGGAGTTTTATTTGTTCTCATATTGTTTTTTCTATTCTTTTGATTTAGGGTATAGGGTTTTGAGTTTAGGGTTTACGATTTTAGGTTTAGGGTTTAGGGCTTACTTTGAATTACTTTAGGTTTTGAGTTTATGATCTTGAATACATGGTTTAGGGTTAAGGGTTTCGAATTTTTTAAGGATCATGGTTTAGGGTTAGTGCATGGTTTTACCGTTTTGATTATGGGTTAGTGCATGGTCCAAGGTATGGGATTTAGGTTAAGGATAAGGTTTAGTGCTTGGTTTATGGTTTTGAATATTTTCTAGAGTTAAAATTTGCTGATCTTAGAATTTCAAGGTTTATGTTTAGGATTTAAGACCTGAATTATAGTGTTTAGAGTTTAGATTTATGATTTCAGATTTAGGGTCTAGACTTCGTATATATATATATATATATACAATATGTATAGAGTGATTATCTATTTATATTAATAGAAATACAAACAATATACTATGTAAATTAATAATATTAAAATACAAAATGTAACTTAAAGAAATATTTTAGATTTCTTTAAAAAATAACAATAAATCATTCCTTTTATGTAAATCTATAAAATTTATATATAATAAAATTATAAAAATAATGTTTAAGATAATCATTCTTAAATAATAAATTGTTTCTTTCATGATTTTATTAGTTTTAACAGCTTATTTTTGTTTAAAATATTTATTTTTCATATAGTTTTGCGTTTAAGTGTTTATATTACTTTTGCACATATATTTGCACATAATAAGGGTTGTAAAGCATGACTGAAAGTTTAGGGCAAAAGTGAAAGAAAACTTGTAAATTTAAAAGTTAAGAGCCAAATTGTAATAAATCAACACCTCAGGGACTTAAATTGCAATAAGGATTAAATTGGTTTGCAGATTTGATCCAAGCTTGGAGACGACGATAGCGACTTCAATTTCCGGCGCACTGGCTGGAGAACAAGACGACGAGTGGAGCTTAGTGTAGTATGCTTACCGGAGATCGTGGAACATAATCTCTGTTTCTTGTCGCTCTCGTATACCGGCATGAGCTCCGTCTAGCTCCGGTTTGGAGATGAGTCTGCTGCACTTTTATCATCCTCTCCATTCCACTCGACTGCATCTTCCTCTGCAGAATCGTCAGCACCTTCCTCCTGGCCAGGGTCTCTTAATCTGCCTGCTCTCGTCTCTCTCTTCTCTGTCCTTTATGTCTCCCAAACTTTAGTCGCCGTCCTTGGGACTGTAAGCTCTTGAAGAATCTGGGCCAGAGA